>OY821518.1:168637069-169152069 GCA_963682025.1 Cordilura impudica | reverse complement strand
TTGATAAAGTTAAAATGTTGTTAAAATTAAAATTTTCCTAAATTAAAATAAATTTTCCTAGGTATACAATTAAGCTAAACATTTTACTACATTAATAAATTTTTCTAATTATAAATTTAAACTAAATATCCCATATTTTTTTAGATATGAAAATTGCTAAAATTAAAATTGTGTAAAAAAAAAATTAAAATTGAGCTGAAATTAAAAATTATAATAAGAAATATAATTTAACTAAAAATTAAAATTTTGTTCAAATTAAAAACTTTGCTAAAATTTTCCTAAAACAAAATTTTGCTAAAAAAAAAAATTCTCCTAAAATTAAAATTATGCTATACTTTAAAAATTTTCTAAAATTAACATTTTCCTAAAATTAAAATTTCCCTAAAATCAAATTGAGCTAAACTTAAAATTTTATAAAAATAAAATAAATTTTGCTAAATATAATTTAAAATTTTAACACCTTAACATGAAGGTTAAATAAATTTTTGTATATACCCCAATGTAGAAAACCAAACCAAACCAAAGTTTTATTGCAGTGGGTTACCTCCAATTAAGATGGAATATCAGGTAACATGGTAGGGAGGGCAAAAAGGGGCATAACAGCTAGTCCCCACCGGAAAGTAAGTATGCCATCCATCCATCCTTTAGATTCCGTTTTTGACAGTGATTTTTTGTAAATCGCACGTGAACATCTGTAGTGCGGTTTCCCTGGGCCTGAGCAAGACCCCACCCATCCGGCGAGCTAGGCCCCTTCGCAAGCACGACCAGCAAAGGCTCAGGGAAACAGGAAGCGGAAATTCCACCACCGCTGCACCATTACAAAAATAAAAATGTGTCCAAAAAGAAATACAAAAGCAAACAAAAATTAAGAAGAATACTAAAAATTCCTTTTAACTTTAAGCAAAGAAACTAAACACTTTGGTATTAAAAAAAAACAAAAAAAAATTGTCAACCGTCTAAACCATTTTGTAAATCATATAAAGAAAAAATTTAAATCGAAACTTTGTCAAAAAAACTAGATATTACCAAAAACAAAAATAAGAAAAAGACGAACCAAACTGAAAAAGAAGAAAACTTTGAATTTCGTAAAAACATATAAAATAAAGAAATCAAAAAAATATTCTGTACGACGTTTTCTGTAAAAAAAAATGAAAACCTGTGCAAATAGCATCGTTACTGCATCATCCATACATCTTTGGAACGCCTCTTCAGCATCACCAAACAAGCAGCTGACACTACGCACCAACGACACGAGTGGCCACAATTTCGACAAATTCGAAGCAACCGCATCAATACTCCAGTAAGTTTTGTTAATGAGTAGAATGTACATGTACTTATATATTCAGGAATTAAGTAACAAATTAATTAAAAAAAGAAAGGAAATTATTTTAAAAATGTAATAAAGACAAAAAGAAAGCAAAGTTTGACCAATTCAATAGATCGTAAGCCAGAATCAATAACTATATTCAATATAATTAAAAATAAGTAGAACCTAGCGTAAGCTAATGGTGAGGATACATTTTATTTTTAGTTTTGTAAATCCTAGAGAGTCGCTATAAGAACTCATAAGCAGAGCGGCGTATGGAACAACACTCATGGATCAAACCAGTTCAGAGATAAATTTGCCTTGCTTTGGCGCTTAAACTCCTTCATGTTAAAATAAATATATATATATGAATGATAATTTTCGAACCACACCAAGCTTGTTGTTCCCTACACCTTTAATTCAGACTAAAACCAAACAAAAAAAATATAAAATAAAAATAAAAAAAATATAAATAAGTTACATACATAAATATATATATGCATAGATATAAATACACCTATATATATATCATATCAATAAGAAATATTGTAATTCGAATTAAATGTAAAGAAATAAAGAATTTATGTATCTGAAAATGCGATCTTAAAATGTGCTGACTAATTGAGAAAAAGGGTTGAAATGTAGCCATACTGACTGATCGATGGAGTACGGTTTAGGGACAATATTAATGAATTCACAGGCTACAATATTGTCAAGGATGACTGCAGTATGTCATTAGGGGAGGGCAAGCCTGAATAGGATAAGCTACAACTAATTCCTATGCGAGTAGAAAGAATATAAGATTGTTTGACCACCTATCTGATCTGATAGAAGTAAATGATGATGATTGTCAAGAGTCCGTCCGAATGTCCTTTGTGTTTTTGGAGCTGTACCTCGTACAGATGATCTTTGACCACAGTTTAAGATATGTGCTTCAATCTTTATGGCACGAGAAAATTATTTTTTTTGTTGACAAAACCACGGCGGAAACCAAAAGATCCCACCCATTATCCCGGCGAGCTTCAGCCGAGCAGCCGTACGTGCCTTTTCCGCAAAAAAAAATTGCTTCACGCAAAGTATGTAAAATTGACTAAACGAAACTTCTAAAATGCAAAAAAAAAAAAAACATACAAACAATTAAAAATTTTGTCACATAAAAACTATTTAATATCTTTAGATCAGTGAAGGCCGTGCCAAACACGCTGGTGCTCGGCTTCTTATATGTATACAGCCGAACGAAAACAAAAATACTCACCAAAGAGTAAAAGTAAACAACAATTTCATTCTGTCTTAAAGCTTTTGAACAAAGCAGGTCTATGTCGCATTGCCTTTTGAAATTCATATATATTTTTTTTTAATAGGTACACAGAGAATATTTGTTTAAAAGAAACCAAATATGTTGAGAAAATTTCGAAGACTTGATAAACTATAAATTAAACATTTTCTATAAATTACATACGTCGCCTCCATTTGACAACATTATAGCTGTCTTTTATGCATTTTTTTTTTTTAATTTTAAAAAATATCCAGTTACTGCAGGCTGGTAAGTTTTTTAGTTTTTGGTAACATACCACTTAATAACCTTTGAAATTTCTTATCTTTTAAGTTTAGCTATTTTGTGTTTTTTTTGTTTTTGTTTTTTAAAGAAATGAATTACTTATTATTACTTACTTGATTTAATAAACTTCAAACTTATGGATAAAAGAGATTAAATGTTCTTCACATTTTGTTTTAAATTTTCAGAATGCAAGATTTAAAATTTTAAAACGACAAAACATATTTCAAATTTTACCATATTCTTCGTGAACTCAACTATTTTCCCTTTTATGCATTCATACAAAATCTACACAAACCCATATAATATCGACATTGTGTTACGTCCATGGATTTCGATCAGTGTAGTACAACTAACACATGCTCATAAACACTATTACTAACTCAGTTCTCTCGATGGCCACCACTGCTTTAGATCATTGCTTTAGATCAGTGGTGGCCACCGTCCAATCAGTCAAGACACACACTAGCGACATCTACATTTTTGTTTGCGTACTACAGAAATTTTCATAATATTTTTACAACGACTTTCAGATGAAACAACTATATTAATATAATGTGCTGTCACCCTTATACACGTTGTATACTTTTTTATTATTTATTTCTGCTTATTCATTGTCACAAATTGAAATTTCGCAGTTCGAATCTAACTCTCTTTACGAACGGTTGTGTAAAAAATCAAAGCGCTTAGAGCACAACTATTTAAAATTAAAAACAAGTGTATATTTTTGTTTTTGCAATTGCCTATTCTTGATCTCATTTGAACTAGCGTGGTAGACAATCCAGCTTAATACAGGAATATAAATTTTGCGATGGCCCGAGGGGCCAAGTCTTCATCAAAAAGAAAGCTTGTGAATAAGAAGATGACAAAACTTCCTCCGTGTTTTGTTAACCCGAACATGGCGTCAACTTCAAGCAACAGATTTCAATGATATGGACGTAACTCCCGTATCAAATATTAACGATGTTAAGGAACACAAACCTCCACCGATTGTTGTAGAAGCTAACGCTTCATTTACAGAAATACAAAAGCTGCTTGGTAAGGATTGCATTTTCAAACGTACTTCAATTGGTACCAAAATTTTTGCTCCTAGTAATAAAATGTACGAATGCTACAAACAAATACTTAAAGAGAATAAGATGGAGTTTCATTATTATGGCTCCAAAGAAAATAGGTTATACACCACCTTTTTACACGGTTTACCCCGCATAAGCTCTGAGGAAATCTCCAAGGAGCTAAAAAACTACAACCTATCCCCCTCTTCCGTAACTGAAATAGTCACCAAATTCAGTTCAAACAATAATGCAGTTTATAAAGTTCAATTTGTTCGTAAAAATTTTAATCCAACTGCTTTAAAAAATGTACGAACAATTTCTAACATTATAATTTCTTGGAAAAAATACAAAACGAAATCCAAGAACAAACCAACTCAATGCTGGAACTGCTTGATGTATGGCCATGGCGGTGAACATTGCCATCGAAGTGCTGCATGTATGATATGTGCAGAACAACATCATACAAGTGTGTGTCCGTTTAACACAAATGAAAAAAGGCCAGCTGTTTTTACATGCTTTAATTGCAAAAAACATAAAAGAGAGAACTGATCACTCTACAAAAGATATCAACTGTCCGTTACGTTCTCTCTATTTGGAAACTAGAACAAGAGTTACTTCTAAAAGTCCGAATAAAAGCAGACAACAACAAAATAACTCATTTCAATTTAATGTGGGAGATTTCCCTAATTTAAGAAACAACAACACAAATTGTAACAATAACATCAATAATAGCAGCAAAGCTACATATGCTAACCAGCTGAAAACAAACAACGATTTATTTAGCATTGATGAGCTTTTTGATATTTTCACTACAGCTATGGATGACTTGCATAGGTGCACTTCAAAAGTACAACAAATCAAAGTTGTAATGTCAATGGTAAAATACGCCCATGGATTATACTAATAATTTAAACGAATTCAAAATGCTTCACTTGAATGCTAATGGCATTTCAAACTTTTCTAAATTAAAACAATTTGAAATACTAATTGAAAGAAAAATATTAAAATAGCGTCTTTGAATGAAACATTTTTTTCAGAAAATCATAGACCCTTTTTTAAAAATTCTTATTTATATAGAAGTGAGAGAACAGATGCTAGAGGAGGAGGAGTAGCTCTGTTAATTCATAAATCTGTCGCTCATAAAAACCTCTTTATATCAAACACTTCATCAATCGAAAACATATCAATTGAAGTTATTATAAATAATAGACCTATTGTTGTATCTTCGTTATATTCACCAAGATATACCCATAACCTCTGTGCTGATATCTTGAACCTAACACCTTCCACCAAAGAATACATAGTTTTTGGTGACCTAAATGCCAAAATTGCCGTTCAAATAATACTGCAGGAATAGCACTCAACAATCTACAGCAATCAAGCAATTTTTTTATACACTATCCTAATAGTCCAACCCTATTCCCCCATCAACACAGTCGCGAAGCATCCACAGTCGATATTATTTTAAGCAATTCCGCTTTAAATATAGACGTAAAGACAATGGATTACGAAATACCATCAGACCATCGCCCCATTATGTTTACACTTAAAAGATCAGTGGCCTCGCAGGTTGACCTCAACTATTATGATTATAGTGCAACCAACTGGAACATTTATATGAATTTTTTAGAAAATAAAATCACGTTAAATTCGGATATATACAATACCAAGGTAGTAGTTGATCAGGAAATACAAAAATTTATAAATGTAGTAATAATTACGCATTACCAGAAAGTACTGTGAAATATATTAAACTAAGAAGAAGCTTTAAAAGAAAAAGCCAACGATCTTCAAATATAGCCGAGCAAACTTTTTATAATTAATGTACTAAGTTTCTAAGTAACCTGATTGATAAAAGAATTAATTCGGAACGCAATAACAAATGGTGTCAATTATTATCCAATTTAAAACCAGGTGATAAATCATTTTGGAGAATAAGCAGGAACTTGCGAGGAAAAGGAAAAAATCAAATCTCTCACCTTGAGGTTGGAAATACAAGGATAACATCTGATAAGGACAAGGCTGAAGTCCTGGCAAATACATTTGTCAAAGCAAATAACCTCACTTCAAATTACAACCACTCAGCGGATATAGTAATAAATTCAACAGTAAATAATTTTAAGAAGGTAAATCCCACTTCTGAGTCAGCAATTTATACATCTCTAGAAGAAGTAATGAAAATTGTCTCATTAATAAAACCCTCAAAATCTCCTGGTTTTGATAATGTTCCCAACCTTCTCTTAAAGAAACTACCACTCAAAGCTCTAAAATTACTGGTTATAATATTTAACAGCTGCATCAAACTCAACTATTTCCCAAACCATTTCAAAAACGCTAAGGTTATAGCTATCAACAAATCTAGTAAGCCAAAAAATAACCCAAATAGCTATAGACCTATTAGTTTATTAAGTAACTGAGGTAAAATATTTGAAAAAATACTACATTCTCGTCTTAGTGAATTTGTAACGCCCAATTCTATTGTTGCTAAAGAACAATTTGGATTTAAAAAATGGCATAGCACTACTCACCAAATAAACAGAATTAAAAATCAAATAATCAGCAATAAAAACAATAAACGTTCAACGGGTCTAATATTGTTGGATATCGAAAAAGCGTTTGACACCGTTTGGCATAATGGCCTAGTATTTAAACTTCTTGATGCAAATGTACCAAAATATTTATATAAACTTATTTCAGATTTCATTCACGGCAGAAGCTTTAAAGTTGCGATTAATAATGAAACATCATCTCCAAAAACCATTACCACAGGGTTACCTCAAGGATCAGTCTTGTCGCCATTGCTTTACTCGATATATACATCCGATTTCAAAGTCCCGAAATATATGAAAATTGCTTATGATACTGCGTTAATTTCTTCAAACAAACTTACAAGTGCACTCCTGAAGAAAATGGAAAAGGGACTTGTAAATTGCAGTAAATATTTTCACAAATGGAAAATCAAAATTAATCCAAACAAGACCCAAGCAATTATTTTTCCGTTCAACAAATCTCCCAAAAGATTGCCAAGACGTCATCTTCATATTGGAAATAATACCATAAATGTAGTTAATCATGTCAAATATCTCGGAGTTGTCTTGGACAAAAAGCTTACTTTTAAACAACATATTATGGCTACGTGCCAAAAAGCTATAAAATCATTTAAAGCATTATGGCCACTTCTAAATAGAAGGTCATTTCTAAACCCCAAAAACAAAAATCTCCTATTCAAATGTGTTGTAAGGCCAATATTAACATACGCGTGTCCTATTTGGAGTGACGCTGCCAACTGCCACCTAAAACGCTTACAAATTATACAAAACAAATGTCTTAAAATGATAAATAAAAAGCCCTGGAGGTATCCTACAAATCTTCTTCATGAAGAAACAGGTTATGAAAAAATTATCGATTTCATAACAAGGATTAACAACAATTATTTTGCCAAAATTGAAAATTCCTCTTACCCACTGATAAGAGAATGTAGAGAAGTAACGTAAAATTAAAAAGAAATCACCAAATTGAAAATTATATGCTTATAGAGGTCTATTATTTCTAATAAACCTTCTATAAGCATATAAATATTTTCAGATAGTATTTGAATTTATTAAATCATATAAAGGTTTTTTCCCTCCCATTTTCCTTTAAAAATCATTAAAAAATAAAATAAAAACTATTTAATGTCTTTAGATCCTATATATTATTTGTTGAAATATCTATGTAAAGATAAGATCTCATATGTATCAAATTTGTTAAAATATGTAAATAAAGGAAGAACATATAATTGAAAATTGAAAAATTGAAATTTCTGTGGACAAATTAACGCGTTATTATTTCAGTTAATTGTATTATAAATTGAAATAAGTATGTTAAATAAGATTTACATTATAATTGATATTTGCTAGCAAAATAATAATATAATTAAAGTGAGTGTGTTTAACATAATACATTACAGTAAATAAATTTATAGAAAAAATATAGTATTCCAGGTAATTTCATTAAAACTTGAAATATAAATAAAATATATTGGAAATAAATAAAACTAATTTTTAGTTCTCGTTTACATAGATAAATCTGTTGCCGATTGCGATGAAACCTTATATGGAGTATAGCATATGATGCTAAAGAAGCTATTGAAGTTAACAATACCGTATTTGCGTAATTAGCTGTAAGGCATGAAATCCACAAATATTTTAGACACTTGTCTCAGGTCGTAACGAAGCTATTGATCGTTTTGTGCGTATTCATTCGAAAAACGGTTATAGTATAAACGAAGAGGTTAATATTATGAAGACGTTGAAATACCAAAAGCATTAATTAAGTGATGTTTTCGAGTCTGTTGCAGGTGCGATAATTTTAGACTCGAATATGTCTTTAGATGCTGTGTGGCTGGTTTACTATAATATGATGCGTCCTGAATTTGAACAATTTAGTAATTCGGTGCCAAAATTGCAAATAAGGGAACTACTTGGATAAGAACCTGAAACTGCCAAATTTATGTTATTTTTTCGTGCTTTAACATTTAAATTGTACATGGGATCAAATTTTTAATTTTCAGCAAACCAGAAAAATTAACTGATGGCCGACGTGTTCGTGTTACCGTACAAGTTTTTCGGTAGAAAATATCGAAAATGTACTGCTGCTAAATGTGCTTTACGCCAGTTGAAGAATTTTTTTTTATATTTTAATCTATGTTGTGTAGTTAAATCGAAAAATTCAAAAAAATATATACATTTCATTATGTTAAAGCATCAAATAAGTTTTTTCAAATAATAAACCATTCTTTTGTTTTTGTTTTGAAATAAATGCCCGTAGTTTCGTTTTATTTTTACATAGATGCAGAGATAATTAAAAATTCACATTAAATGCTAGTTTTAAATTAAAGCAATAAAAAGGAATTAATGTTGTAGTTAGAGGTGTAACTTTAGCCATTTGTAGTTTTGGCTTTACTTTCGACTTTCTTTACGCGTTTTAAACCATCTCTATATAGTACTAAACTGACCATACATTGTCATCATTTTGGGGACATCATGTTTAACAACGCTGGAAATCTACAAATATATTTTTTATTTCATACTTGTCTTATGTATTAAAATTTGTTTAATTAAGGATTGGTGGGCTTTTGTGGAATATGTAGGTTGCGTTACCATTTCTTGTAATGGTTGGCCGTTCTCTCCTACTAAGATTTATTTGCTTTCGAGCTGTTGAAAATATAATTCACATATTAAATTAAAAACAATTCCACTCTGACCATACCGCCAATTGCACCAACTTACATTTTTCTATTCGTATTGATTTGGTTGCTTCTATTGCTTACTTTTATCAAAATTTAATCCCTATTAACTTCATTGCAAGGTGTACAAGTACGTCTACTTATAGGAATAAAAAAAGTAGAAAATTAATGTTTTATTTATGAAGCTAACGGTATAGTACCCAATGTGAAGGGAATATTACCAGACACATAACGATGAGAAGCACTGACACGCACTCTAAATGCAAGTCATAATCAAAAGCAATAATACAATACCACAATTCAACTTGCGAAAAGTTTCGTCACCAGCAACTGGACCAATGGTTAGCTTAGCTATAGTAATTTGTGATTCCTTCCTTTCGGCCCTGGGTTGAGTAGTGTATGTAATTCTCTTACTTAAAACAAATCACAAGCTATGGGTTTTAATATTCACCTTTTATATTTTTATATCAAAACAGAAAATAAGATATTATTAATGTTTTTTAAATGTTTATCATAATAGCAAATACTCACTATTTTTTCCATTATTATTGTTTTTTTATTCTGGTTGCAAACATGTGTAGCTGTTCACTTGCACACATTATATTTTGTATATTATATTTTTTAATCTCTTTCTCAAAGTCCTTGTAGCAATTCTAAGAAAAAAAAGGTAAACAAAGCCATACGGTTCGAGATTACTTTTTTGACAGCTGTCAAGTTGTCACGACTGATTAGATTGTGGTGGTGGCCATCGAGAGAATTGAGTTAGTAATAGTGTTTATGAGCATGTGTTAGTTGTACTACACTGATCGAAATCCATGGACGTAACACAACGCCGATATTATATGGGTTTGTGTAGATTTTGTATGCATGTTTATATGAATGCATAAAAGGGCAAATAGTTGAGTTCACGAAGAATATGGTAAAATTTTATATATATTTTGTTGTTTTAAAATTTTAAATCTTACATTCTGAAAATGTAAAACAAAATGTAAAGAACATTTAATCTCTTTTATCCATAAGTTTGAAGTTTATTAAATCAAATAATATGTAATTCATTTCTTTAAAAAACAAAAAAAAAACACAAAATAGCAAAACTTAAAAAGATAAGATATTTCAAATGTTATTAAGTGGTATGTTACCAAAAACTAAAAAAATTACCAGTAACTGGATATTTTTAAAAATTAAAAAAAAAAATGCATAAAAGACAGCTATAATGTTGTCAAATGGAGGCGACGCACAGTGGACCATTTGACGAGAAGGCTTGGATTGGAATTTTGATATGCGGTTTTTTTGTTTGGTAGATGATACTTTAGCCTTTAAGTTTTGCTATAAAACGTAATTCTCGACCGAAAATAAAAAAGTTACGGAGGGTTTAAAATACATTTTCATTTGTAGTTGAATTTTAGTACAAAAGTGAAGTGTTAAAAGGTAAAAAAATGTTTTTTTAATATAATGTCTTATTTTTTCAGTTAATTTTACAACTAATACTTTTTAACAATTTTTTAAGTTAATTTTTTTCAGAAAATGCCAAACTTTGGCCCCCGTAAACTTTTTAGTCCTAATTTGCACAAGGGCCAGAGGTTGTTTTTTTTTTTTTTAAAAGATCCCGAGTTAAAATATAATTTATTAAGCAGCGAACGTAAAAGTTACCTTATATTGGTTCAAGATAGAGAAGTTTCAATGAAAAACTCGTATGTTTTTGCTTTAGTTAAATTTTTTTTTATTGTCTTTTTAAATATTTCTATATAAATTTTTATGGTAAATTTATGAAATATAACAATTTTTATTGTAAATTTACAAAATATATAAATTTTTAAATCAAGAAAATTTTTTAACTATATAAAAAAGTGTAACTTATTGTTATTGTAATGAAAAAGTACTTTAAATCAACCAATTTTAGTAAAAATTTCTTCTAAATAGCCTTGATTTTCATTTTCTAGAAGTTGTTTGGCTTCTTCGTCTAATTCAATAGAGGTACTTTTCCATTTTTGACGAATGTTGGACATATATGGATCTGAAGTGTACAACAAAATAGTGATAAGGTCTTCATTAGTACAACATCTGGACATTTTCCTTGTGTTGTGCTCGCGAGAGAATCTGTAGTCTTTGTTCCTTTTTTCTTGCGCTTCTTCAGATAGATCTCCTATTGGTAGCATATTGTTTTGAATTATTTGTTCCCCATGGTACAAAATTTTATGAACTGTGGATGACATATATCTCCAAAAGTATTTTTCATTATAAAGTATAGCTGTTTTATTGGCGTACTCTCCAAATTTTTTTGCATTTATCTTTCTGCTGCATGCTAGAACTTGTAATATGATTTTGAATCGTCTTATTAATTCATGATATACACCTGTGATAGATGCTGCAGTTTCCGGATCGGAAAAACATCTCCTTGCAGTATTTCCATCATTTGTGTTTCCTTCCCCTTGTTTTGGTTGGTCGATTACGAGGCCTAACTGTAGATATTTTTGTTGAATTTGTTTTTTTTTTGCTTTCTTTTTTCTTCATTTTCTTTGTTTTTTCTCACTGTTTCGCCAAACGGACCAAATTCCAAATCATAACCCAATTTAAGAATATGCTCCATGAAACGTATTCTAGCATGAAGAGGGGACATTCCAAATTCGTAGGCTTCCTTAAAACTATCGTCTTCAGGTGGGGGTTAGCTTAATTGACTTGATGTCTTTTGGCATATAATGCAGCTTGACGTTGACTTTGTTCCAGTTAAAGCTTGTGCAACTTTTCCATCAATCATTGTGAGACACATTTTAAAATGTACTTCAATGTCTTGGTCATCAAATTTAAATATTACTGGTTGAAGTTCCTTAATTTGATCTTTTATTTTTTGAACTTCTTCAGTTATGACATCTTTGGTTTCCTTTTTGAATGCAAATTTTATTGGTATGCAATAGTTTGTTGAAGAAGGAATTTCATTTTTCCATATATCAATTTCTGTTGCTCTACTAGTTGACGGCTGTAAGACGCAATACCTTTTTGTTAAGAGCAATGGAACGAAAGATAACATAAATAAATTAGCATCTGATGAATTTTCGGCATTAAATTGCTTGTATTGTTTCTGACCAGAGGATCCATCACATCCTCATTTAGAAATTAAAGTAATGCTGCCATTACCAATTTTTTTTAAATGATCAGTATCAAGCGTATTTAGCAATCGTTATGCAGTATGTTCAAGGAGATCTTGCAATTTTATTTCTGCTGATGTTGAAGTGACACTAATAGCAGATTGTGAAGGTATGCATTCTTTTTTGGCAGAAACTAAATCTCGATACTCTGGAAAAATTCCACAATTCTTTTCATTGGTTCGCTTCCGCAATTCCTTATATTGATTTTTGGTCAATTTCAAATCCAAAAATAGGGCGAATGCTTCTTCCGGCGCAAATTTCTTATCTTCAATTGGTGTAGGAATGCTTTTCAAAATCATCTTTGTGCGCCTTGGGCTCGCTTCTACTATTTTTTCAATTATTTTAATTTTATTTTTTTTATTTTGGGTTGGTTGAATTTGGTGCAAAAATGAATCCTTAATAATTCTTTGAGAAATTTCTTCATTGATATTCTCCAGCTTGCGCCTTCGAGATCTTTCACTACATCCGTCAATTGGTTTTGCTGGTCGACCCTTTTTTCCACTTTCGTTGGCAGTTGTAGATGCACTCTCAAAAATAAGTTCCTTTATTAACCAGTATTGGTAACGTTTGTACATCTTTGCCTTGCTATGAGAGCATTCAATGTACCGTCTTTTCAAATTCGATGCAAAATTAGTAATTTTTCCTTTGTGCATTTCAATGTCTTCTAGGTTACAATTCTTAAAGAAGTCGTTGCTCACTAAGTGCAAAATTACATCGTCCACATCATTTCGTTGAAAATAAATATCTGCCAGATCTCTGTAACAGTACTTAGCCATTGCACAAATTGTAATGAAAAATAATTGTGGAAACATTATTATAAATACTCTTTCTTGCAATTATGTAAAATAAAAATTTGTATCTTTTATTACCACTTTTAGAATCATAAAAAACCCACACCCTAACCCCTTTTAAAAGGTGAAGCATACCTGCTCATATCTTAAAGGGCTATGTCGCAATAGTTTTTTTTTACCATTTACCTGTTATTTAAATTGTTTCCCATTTTGTCAGGTATGTGGCGGCCGTTTTCATTTATTGTCTAATTTAATTAAAGTTTTATTTAAAAGTTTTAATAAAACGAAAACCTCAATCCAACAATTTGTTTTTTTCCAATTTTACTTTCGACGAATGCTTCTTCTGTTTTTATTTCTAGTCACAATAAGTTATAGCAGATTGTCTGTAGTTGCCATACTTATCAAACTCTACCATACCATAAGGGTTTGACAAGTACGTCATTGAACCAAAAGGTGACGGTCAATTAGGTCATGTCAAGTACATAGAGTACTAATATATAACCGGCCTTATGCGCTGAAGAAAGCTTATAGGACATTCCAATCAGAACGCTCAGACTGATAGCGCATGTGTCGAGAGTGAAATAACAGATCGGCTCAAATATATATAAAACTTACAAAGAAACAGTTAAACCAAAAGTTAACACAACTATATAAATTGAAAAAAAAAAACAACAAAAAAACTTTAATTACTTAAAACACAAAAGTTATTTAATACACAAAATAATTTTAAACAAACACACAATTATTAAAGACCACCACACATTTATTTAAGTTAAAACACCAAACACACACAACATTATTATACCCTATACCACTATGTGGTTTGGGTATAATGACTTTGTGCTGCTGTTTGTAACAACCAAAAATATTTGACCTAGACCCATCTTTAATTATACCGATCGAATCAGAATCACTTTCTGAGTTGATTTAACAATGTCCGTCCGTCCGTCCGTCCGTCCGTCTGTGTGTCCATGTAAAGCTTGTAATCAAACTGCAGGTCGCAAATATGAATATATTTTGATGAAATTTGGTATATAAGCTTTTATCGGCCATGGGATGAACGCTATTGAAATTGGTGAGAATCGGTCCATGTTCAGACCTAGCCCCCATACAAATTACCCATATGAAATCGACATAAATTGCCATAAGATCCAAATTGTCATATAGATCTTACTCAAATTGGGTTTGTATGCGTTCATTACATCCACTAATGAGTAGTCCAAAAATGATCCCTTTGACCCCATATAGAGCTGCTTCCCGATCTTCACTTAAATCTATTAAAAAACAAAAATATTGCACTGATTATTCTCAAATTTTGTTTGTACATATTTTTGCAAAATACAAGAGACTTTACCAAACATGATCAGGATCGGTCCATTTTTGGACCTAGTCCCTTTATAGATATAGCATCCGATATGAACTTTTTCATATCAGCAGCCAAAAAAATTAATAAAAATCCCACTCAAATTTGGTTTATGCTAATTTTCTATATCGAAGTAGTTGGACCGAAAGATAGGGTCTCTAAACCATGGTATAGGGTATCATATAGTCGGTCTAGACCGACTATAATTTTCTTACTTGTTTAATATACATTAAAGTTTGATAACTACAATATAAAAAGGTATGTAAAATGAAGTATGGATATTAATTTTCATTTACACGAATATTAATTGTTTGTTTTAATAAAAAGACGGCGGTACGAAATACCGAGACACCTGGTTGTTAAAAGACCGGCTAAAGGCGTGTTTATAACACAAAAGCCAACAAACCGCAGACAATAACCCCCCCCCCCCCCCTCACCCATTAACAACCAATTATAGCACCACTGACAGCAACCTACCCAAATCACGTAAATTGACTGGCAAGAAAAAGGTGACCAGGTGAAGATTTCAAAACGTATGTAAAACCAAAAAAGAAAACTATTAAAAACTGAACACAAAAAAAAAATATCATTAGAAAAACATGTATATATATATATATAAAAACCGTTAACATTAATTCAGACATCTGACCTTCAGTTGACTTTCCGATAGTACAAAGCAACCTAACCTTATATCTAATAATCTAAAACCGTGTTAGAGTTTAAAATTCATGTATTAAGTTTAATTTTTTTTACCGTGTTAAATTAAAGCATTTTGACATTTGAAATTAAAGTATTTTGAAAAGTAAATTAATTATTAAACTAACCTAAATAATCTGTTGAAACACATAATAGTAATAATGTGAAAAACAAAATAAAACGAATACTTTTCCTTAACAAAATATTGACCTTCAGTCGTCCCTTATTGAAGTCTACAGTTTGTAGTAACTACGTTTAAATAAAAACATAATAAAAGATAAGAAAATATATTAAAAATAGTTTTAAGTTAGATAGAGATTAAAAAAAAAAGAGGAAACAAAAAAATATATATATAAAGTTAGGAAATAGATTAAGATATATATATATATTTAAGTATATGAATTCAACTTTATTAATTATTAATTTCAATTTGAACTCATATGAATGAAAAATTATATATAAACACATAGTAGTAACGAATTTAGATAAAGTGAGATTTAAACGAATAAGATATAACGATAAACAATAAGCAACAAAAAAAAAAGAAATTATTAAATAAAATTAAATTAATGGGTATGAAATCCCTAAAATCGAATCAATACTATTGACATAAACAAAATAATCCAAATAAAACTGGCCATCTAAAAACAATAATGCGATACATAAATAATATCTTTCTTTTACAACTAAGATAAATAATAAAATAAATGAGTAAAGAACAAAATGATAGGTAGATAAATCAAATAAACAAAAAAAAAGGAATAATTAAATGTATATACAAATAAAGTAATAATATAAAGATAAAATAAATCAAAAGCATATGATATTCCATAATATATTCAAGGTACATAAAATAACAAAAATAATTTAAAATACTTAATCTAAATAAAATAAATGATCTCGAGCTGAATACTATAAAACAAAATATTTAATTATAATAAATTATTGTAAAGAAAATGTCGTTATTGTAAAGTTTAACTAAATCCTTACAGGTATACAAACGTATAAAGTAACAATCATTGGCTGAAAGTTCAAAAATGATTTTTGCTTTAAACGTTTAATTATTTAACTATCATCTGTTTCTTAGTTTCAAGATTATATATTATATATTTATATAGTACAGATAGACAAATAATTGTTATATTTAAATTGAAATAAACTTGAACATGTAAATTATAAAGAAAAATAACAAAATGTGCTAATTAATTGATTTATTGGTTGAAATGTAAGCAAAAACGGATAGTTGGTGAAATAAGCTGAGGGACAGTATGAATAGTTTGGTAGGCAAACATACTGTCATGGATGACTGCAAAATGTCATAAGGGGCGGGCAGCCTAAATAGGATAAACACCACCTACATCCTATAGAAGAATGTCAAAGTACAATGTCAAATGAAGTTGTCGATTGTCTGTCCGTTTACAAATGGTTATCCTCTACCCAGTGATGTGTCCAGTGTTGTGTGTTTAGTTTTTGGCACGAATAAATTAATGTTGGCAGACCAGCGGAAGAAGATCCCCACCAATTTCCGGCGAGCTACAGTCGAGCGACCACTTACGTGCCATTTCCGCTATGTTCATCAAAAAAGGTTTGTCACATTTTGGCGCCCAACGTTCAGGCATACTATGAAAAAAAAAATGCCTTAACTCTCAATATGAGAATCTTTTTCAGATAACGGATGTCCCGGAAGGTACACTCAGTACCATGCCTGTGTTGCGACGGTATCAAGAATGAGATTCAAGTATTGAGAACCAAACAGGTCAAATCAAATTATATCAGGTTCAGAAGACATGAATCAAAAGGCTATATAGCTGCGAATACATTAGCTGCTGTTTCCTGATATAAAGAGAAATGATTCTGGGAGGTTAACTTTATGTCGTATCGTCTTGTGCTTCGTTTATGTTAAGTCGACAACATTCGTTAATGAAAAAAAAAAAAAACTTCAAAACAATTATCCATCTTTTTGACATCAGAAAATTTATTATGCTTTCAACAAGAAAACATTAATCAAATTAACAATCTTATTAAACAATCTTATTTTCTAAAATATTAAATTCTTCTTGAATATAAGAAAAATGTTAATTCCAAGAAAATAAAAAGATAGTTGATATTTGGGATTCTTCTTCATTGACACCAACTTTTTGTTAAAAATGCTTACTATAAAAATCAACCAGTATATGTATTGTATTGAATCTGAAAAGAAAAGAAAATTTATTTAGCATTAGTTTCTTCTTAACCACTTTAAAACTTTTTTGTATATTTATCGGAATTACTAACAAAACTACAAAAAATATATTTATACATATGTACATATATATAGATATATTGACAAAAATATATAAATACTAATTAAAAGTTATTTAAATTTTTTAATTATAACCTTGTAGGGGATGAGACTCCAGTTATATATATATATATTAAATAAAAAGGGTCAAAGCCAGACGTAATCGTCCAAGCTGGCCACTAACAATTTAATATATATTTACTATTGTTATGTATACGAGGCAAGAACAGACTGCCGAAGCGTCAAATTCGCCTACGTTTCTATTTTATTATAGGTTTACAATAGTTTATAATTTAATATGGTTTTATATTTTAGTTTTCATTATTTTTTCTATTCCTTTTAAATAAGAAGTCCGTCGAGGGTTCATTAATATTTAATTAAGTATTTATTCTTCAAGTGCTAGTTATGGAATGACAATTTTAAATGTGTGATCTCTTGTTATATTAAAATTTTAGAAAAGTAAGAAAGTTTGAAGTGAGCAATGAGTAAAATGCATTATTGAGTGATAGTACGTTAACTAATATACAAGAGATCAATAGCTTTAGAAACAACATACATATATTAAAAGAAATCAACAAAAGAATAAATCATAATGACTCAATTACAGGCAAAGCAATAAAATAATTACAAACAATAAAATAATATTTAATAATTGAAACAAATAATGACAAAATTCTAAATGACAATTAACATAAATAATGATGACTCTTTTGTAAAATACTAATGAATCAAAATAATGTAAAATTGATAATAATATATAATTGATGATAATCAATATAATAACGCCTGTTACAGCCTCCCCCTCTGCCTCATTGATCGTCTCGATGATGTGGCAGGACTTTTCAGTTGTATTTCTTAAGTTGCCTTGGTCTAAGGGTTCTGCTGCTAGCATTGTTTATATCGCCTTCATGTGTTGTGTGTGTTGCTGGCGCAGATTGTTGTTCAAATTTTGTTGTAGGTGTACAGTCAGGATTTGAATACTTTACGATACTTTGAGTTTCAGTTGTAGTAGTGCTATCCATAGAATTAGTATTCATTACATTTGTTTGAGTTGTATTCACATCCGTAGGATTTCTATTCATTATGTTTGTTTTAGTTGTTGTTGCAGTTACGTTAGTATTATTAGATTTAGGATGACCACGTCGTTTGATTGGATAAATCGGTAATTCTGTAGAACCTTTGAATGATGTTAAGTCTGATGCATGGTAAGTTCCTAGTGGTACGTCAGGATTCTCTTCTGCTGCTATAGTGAAACATGTACCATTTTTGCTGATAATTTTATAAGGACCATCACGACGAGGTACAAATTTTGATGTTATATTTTTATTAGCGTTGCTTAATACATGTGTAGCAACCATAACTTTATCGCCAATATTGAAATTTATTTGTGGTCTACGTTTGGAATCGACATAAATTTTGTTTCTGTCTTGCATCTTTTCTTCTGCTTCTTTGGCATTTTTCAGAGTATCTGCAAGTCTTATTAAATGTGGTGTAATTTGAGGAATAAAATTTTCCGAAGTAATTATTGATCTGAGATCATAGTGTGCTTCCAATGGGCTTCTTAATTCACGGCCAAATGTTAAATATGCTGCTGTGTAGCCTGTACTCTCACATTTTGATGTATTCATCGCAAAACGTATCATTGGTAATTTCAGATGCCATGTTGTATGCTCCTTTCCGACGCAAATCGCTAATTGTGTTTTTAGATCACGGTTTTTCCTTTCTACCGGATTCGCTTCAGGGTGATAAACAGGTGTGAATGTTTGGCTAATGCCTAGACAGTACGTAAGTTTTTGCATAATTCCAGATATAAATTGGCATCCATTGTCTGTATGTATTCGCCTTGGAACCCCGTATCGTAATACAATTTCGTTTAACATGATTACTGAGCAATTTTCTGCTGTGGCTTCTTTAAGCGCAAATAATTCGACCCAACGGCTGCAGATATCTTCGATTACCAAAATCCATTGATGACCTTGATTTGTACGTGGTAGTGGTCCAACGAGATCAATGGCCACAACTTCAAATCGTTGATTGCTCGACACTGTGCGAAGTAAACCAGCTGGTTTCAAATTTGTTGATTTGTATTTTTGACATTGTACACATTTTTTCACGTGAGCTGCAATTTCTGATCGCATACCATGCCAGTAATTGTGAGGAATAATACGGTTTATTGTTCTTTCAATTCCATAATGCCCTGCTGTGGGATCATCATGAAATCTCCACAAAATTGTGCTACGCATCGATTTTGGCACTACCAGTTGACCACTTTCGGAATCTTGTTCCGAACAATAACGGTACAACACTCCATCTATCATTATGTATCCGCGGTTTGTGTATCTAGATACATTTTCATCATCATCCCTTTCAAAAGAGTTTATTATAATTTTTATTTCATCATCTTCAAGTTGTGCTTTTCGTATTTCAGCTGAACCTTTTTGAGGAAAGTCTAAGGATATCGAAAAGCATTCGCAAGTTATATCTGTATGGCTTTCAATAGAACAAGGTGGTCTAGACAGAGTGTCTGCCACAACGTTTTGTCTTCCAGGTGTGTAGCCAAACTGTATATTGAAAGGTTGCAATTGCAGAGCCCATCTGGCTAATCGCCCTGTTGGTGATTTCAAGCTAAATAACCACTTTAACGGTTGGTGGTCTGTTAAAACTGATATGGTAGAACCTTCAATATAGCCCCGAAACTTTTTAACAGCCCACACGACAGCTAACGCTTCTCGCTCTGTAGTGGAATAGTTTCTTTCAGCAGGTAGCAGGAGACGACTCGCGTACTCTATGGGATGTTCGTTTTCTTTCTCCCCCTGGAGTAGAACAGCTCCGAGCGCATAGTTGCTCGCATCAGTTTTCAAGTAGAAAGGTTTGTTTTCATCAACTTGCTGCAGAATGGGTGGAGCTGACAAAAGACTTTTTAGTTTATTGAAAGAATTCTGTTCCTCATCTGTCCATTTCCATTTTATACCTTTCTTTGTTAAATTTGATAACGGCTTAGAAATTTCGGCAAAATTTGGTATGAAACGTCGATACCACGAACATGTTTGTAAAAATGAAATTAATTGTTTTAAATTTCTTGGGTTTGGTCTTTGCAAAACAGCAGTTGTCTTTTCCGGATCAGTTTTCAAACCATCTACTGTTAATATAAGACCAAGATATTTGACTTCTGGTCTACAAAAATAACATTTATCACGATTAAGTTGAAGGTTGTAAAGTTTTATTCGTTCAAATGTTTTACGCAAATCATTGATATGAGATTCAAAATCTCTCGAGCATATGATTATGTCATCCAAATATGCTAAAATCTTAATCTCTGGAAGGCCATTACGAAATTTATCAACCAGTCTTTGAAACGTTGCTGGTGCGTTTTTGAGACCGAAAGGCATACGGTTAAAAACATAAATGCCGAAAGGAGTAGTAAACGCAGTTTTGATTTTATCTTTTTCAGACATTTTGATCTGCCAATATCCTGACTTTAAGTCTATAGTAGACATAAATGCTGACGCTTTTGCAGCATGCAATAAATCGTCCATTCGAGGGAGTGGATATTTATCTGTGGTAGTTATAGCATTTAGACGACGATAATCAACGCAAACTCGAATACCTCCATTTTTCTTAGGAATGAGCACCACTGGGAACGCCCAAGGTGATTCTTCTTCTTTAATTATTTGTTTTTCTAACATTTCGTTTAGTTCAATTTTAAGTTTTTCTTTCATTACAGGTGAAATACGGTACGGTTGACACGAAATTGGTGCATGTGTGCCAGTATTAATAAAATGTTCCACCTGTGGGATGGGATCAGCATTACCTTTGAACACAAATTGTACTTCAAACAAACTTCAAACAACTTCTAGTATTTGTCTTTCACTATCGTTTAAGTTGGATCCTTCGTATTCTTTTAATTTGAAATCAAAAGTATTCAACTCAATTATTATTTTATCATTATTGCCTTTATGTTGATTTTCACTACTTTTAACTCTTTTTAATGGTGGAAATAAATCCGACACAATAGAGGTTTGCAACCCGAGAGGTATACTACCTTCGAAAATTTTGTTTATACCACCAGGTGAATAATCAGTTGATTTATTATCTGAATTTTTAGGGGTAACTCCACCTTCATTACAGATTGCATTTGAATTTTCAAACCAATTTAAAAAATCATTAACTGAATTGTGTTCAGTTATATTAGCCTGTGTTAATGGTATAGACTTCACCAATTTTGGTTCATGCATCTTAAATTCGAAGTGAGTATTAGGATCGTCTTTGAAATGCCAAGTCCTTTGAGCCAAGTCTAACACAATACCTGCCTGCTCGAGAAAGTCTATACCAATAAGAGTGCGGTTTCCTCGTGCACTAGGCAAGCAAATGAATCGAATACGTTTAAAACGTTTTCCGACTAAAATATTAACGATTGTAGAGTATACTGTTTCTTCTCGTGGAATACCATCAGCCAATATCACTTCCGCTGTAGCTTTTTGAAAATCGACCTTCTTTTCTTTTAGTTTTTGAAAAAGAGTATAGCCTGCAACACTTGTGCGAGCAGCTGTGTCGAAATATGCTTCGCCGTTCATTCCGTTTACGTTAATACCGACAGTTGGGACATTTCTTCCGATTATAGTTGTATAGACCGCGTTAAAATCAAGCTTTTCTGGGCTATTTATGGGATTTTTCTTATTACAATTTGGGCAATTTGACCTGTAAAATCCGGTTAAACCACAGCCGTAACAATTTAATGTAGACTCTTGAACTTTTGGCTTTCCTTTTCGGTCAGCTTCAATCTTTTTATAACAAGATTCCGCTGTATGGTTCTTTTTTCTGCAAAAAGAACAACGAGCAGTAGACTTTTCAGTGGATTCAACAGCTTTTGGTTTTACATCTTTGTTTTCATGTATGAGCATTTCAACATCTCTAGCCTTTTGTAGCAAATCTTGGAAAGACTGGATGCTTTCCCTTGATATTTTTTCTCTAATTGAAAGAAGTAGTTGTGAAAAAATCATATTGAGCATTGTATTTTCTGACAATCTCTCAGATAATTGGGCAAAAAGACGACGTTTCTTGCATATAAAATTATCGGTAGACTCAAAAGTCTTTTGTTTTTCCTGATTAATTTCAGCATATATGCGCCAATCTGGTTTAGGCGGTGAAAAGGCTTTACGCAACAAATCGATCGCCATATTAAAATTTCCCGCTTCATTTTTGACACCTTGCCACCATGAGGAGGCATAACCTTCAAGTAGTAAGGGCAAACTAGTCAACGCAAGTGTATCAGAAACATTTTCCGCATCCTTGTAAACTAAAATAGTCGCAATGAAATCATCAACCTTAGTGCTACTTCTACCACCACTAAAACGTGCACTACAATTGACAAACGTGGTTTTAGGTTCTTGTCTTATGTTTAGACCACCTAATAAGTCCATAAATTGACTCTGTGTCAATGTTATATTGACAGAATTGTTGTTAGCCAAGACGTTTTGAGAATCAATTCTTGTAGGAGCATTTATTGTAGAATTTTGTTGGAAATCTGTAGAATTTTGCGAAAAAACTGAATTTTGAATCGTACTTGCATTGTGAGTAGGATTTTGTAACAAATCAGTGAAATTTGGCAATGCGGACGCCGTAGGCGTGTGAACCTGGTTAGAATTTTCGACCTTGCTGGCATTTCGATTTACACCTGCATTTTGCGACGCAGACGCATTATGCGAATTTGTTGGCGTATTACGTGGACTTCTACGCATTTTGTTGTTCAATTTTTAAAAATCTTGCAAAAATTCTTCCGGCGCAAATTTCTTATCTTCAATTGGTGTAGGAATGCTTTTCAAAATCATCTTTGTGCGCCTTGGGCTCGCTTCTACTATTTTTTCAATTATTTTAATTTTATTTTTTTTATTTTGGGTTGGTTGAATTTGGTGCAAAAATGAATCCTTAATAATTCTTTGAGAAATTTCTTCATTGATATTCTCCAGCTTGCGCCTTCGAGATCTTTCACTACATCCGTCAATTGGTTTTGCTGGTCGACCCTTTTTTCCACTTTCGTTGGCAGTTGTAGATGCACTCTCAAAAATAAGTTCCTTTATTAACCAGTCTTGGTAACGTTTGTACATCTTTGCCTTGCTATGAGAGCATTCAATGTACCGTCTTTTCAAATTCGATGCAAAATTAGTAATTTTTCCTTTGTGCATTTCAATGTCTTCTAGGTTACAATTCTTAAAGAAGTCGTTGCTCACTAAGTGCAAAATTACATCGTCCACATCATTTCGTTGAAAATAAATATCTGCCAGATCTCTGTAACAGTACTTAGCCATTGCACAAATTGTAATGAAAAATAATTGTGGAAACATTATTATAAATACTCTTTCTTGCAATTATGTAAAATAAAAATTTGTATCTTTTATTACCACTTTTAGAATCATAAAAAACCCACACCCTAACCCCTTTTAAAAGGTGAAGCATACCTGCTCATATCTTAAAGGGCTATGTCGCAATAGTTTTTTTTTACCATTTACCTGTTATTTAAATTGTTTCCCATTTTGTCAGGTATGTGGCGGCCGTTTTCATTTATTGTCTAATTTAATTAAAGTTTTATTTAAAAGTTTTAATAAAACGAAAACCTCAATCCAACAATTTGTTTTTTTCAATTTTACTTTCGACGAATGCTTCTTCTGTTTTTATTTCTAGTCACAATAAGTTATAGCAGATTGTCTGTAGTTGCCATACTTATCAAACTCTACCATACCATAAGGGTTTGACAAGTACGTCATTGAACCAAAAGGTGACGGTCAATTAGGTCATGTCAAGTACATAGAGTACTAATATATAACCGGCCTTATGCGCTGAAGAAAGCTTATAGGACATTCCAATCAGAACGCTCAGACTGATAGCGCATGTGTCGAGAGTGAAATAACAGATCGGCTCAAATATATATAAAACTTACAAAGAAACAGTTAAACCAAAAGTTAACACAACTATATAAGTTGAAAAAAAAACAACAAAAAAACTTTAATTACTTAAAACACAAAAGTTATTTAATACACAAAATAATTTTAAACAAACACACAATTATTAAAGACCACCACACATTTATTTAAGTTAAAACACCAAACACACACAACATTATTATACCCTATACCACTATGTGGTTTGGGTATAATGACTTTGTGCTGCTGTTTGTAACAACCAAAAATATTTGACCTAGACCCATCTTTAATTATACCGATCGAATCAGAATCACTTTCTGAGTTGATTTAACAATGTCCGTCCGTCCGTCCGTCCGTCCGTCTGTGTGTCCATGTAAAGCTTGTAATCAAACTGCAGGTCGCAAATATGAATATATTTTGATGAAATTTGGTATATAAGCTTTTATCGGCCATGGGATGAACGCTATTGAAATTGGTGAGAATCGGTCCATGTTCAGACCTAGCCCCCATACAAATTACCCATATGAAATCGACATAAATTGCCATAAGATCCAAATTGTCATATAGATCTTACTCAAATTGGGTTTGTATGCGTTCATTACATCCACTAATGAGTAGTCCAAAAATGATCCCTTTGACCCCATATAGAGCTGCTTCCCGATCTTTACTTAAATCTATTAAAAAACAAAAATATTGCACTGATTATTCTCAAATTTTGTTTGTACATATTTTTGCAAAATACAAGAGACTTTACCAAACATGATCAGGATCGGTCCATTTTTGGACCTAGTCCCTTTATAGATATAGCATCCGATATGAACTTTTTCATATCTGCAGCCAAAAAAATTAATAAAAATCCCACTCAAATTTGGTTTATGCTAATTTTCTATATCGAAGTAGTTGGACCGAAAGATAGGGTCTCTAAACCATGGTATAGGGTATCATATAGTCGGTCTAGACCGACTATAATTTTCTTACTTGTTTAATATACATTAAAGTTTGATAACTACAATATAAAAAGGTATGTAAAATGAAGTATGGATATTAATTTTCATTTACACGAATATTAATTGTTTGTTTTAATAAAAAGACGGCGGTACGAAATACCGAGACACCTGGTTGTTAAAAGACCGGCTAAAGGCGTGTTTATAACACAAAAGCCAACAAACCGCAGACAATAACCCCCCCCCCCCCCCTCCCCCATTAACAACCAATTATAGCACCACTGACAGCAACCTACCCAAATCACGTAAATTGACTGGCAAGAAAAAGGTGACCAGGTGAAGATTTCAAAACGTATGTAAAACCAAAAAAGAAAACTATTAAAAACTGAACACAAAAAAAAATATCATTAGAAAAACATGTATATATATATATATATAAAAACCGTTAACATTAATTCAGACATCTGACCTTCAGTTGACTTTCCGATAGTACAAAGCAACCTAACCTTATATCTAATAATCTAAAACCGTGTTAGAGTTTAAAATTCATGTATTAAGTTAAATTTTTTTTACCGTGTTAAATTAAAGCATTTTGACATTTGAAATTAAAGTATTTTGAAAAGTAAATTAATTAGTAAACTAACCTAAATAATCTGTTGAAACACATAATAGTAATAATGTGAAAAACAAAATAAAACGAATACTTTTCCTTAACAAAATATTGACCTTCAGTCGTCCCTTATTGAAGTCTACAGTTTGTAGTAACTACGTTTAAATAAAAACATAATAAAAGATAAGAAAATATATTAAAAATAGTTTTAAGTTAGATAGAGATTAAAAAAAAAGAGGAAACAAAAAAATATATATATAAAGTTAGGAAATAGATTAAGATATATATATATATTTAAGTATATGAATTCAACTTTATTAATTATTAATTTCAATTTGAACTCATATGAATGAAAAATTATATATAAACACATAGTAGTAATGAATTTAGATAAAGTGAGATTTAAACGAATAAGATATAACGATAAACAATAAGCAACAAAAAAAAAAGAAATTATTAAATAAAATTAAATTAATGGGTATGAAATCCCTAAAATCGAATCAATACTATTGACATAAACAAAATAATCCAAATAAAACTGGCCATCTAAAAACAATAATGCGATACATAAATAATATCTTTCTTTTACAACTAAGATAAATAATAAAATAAATGAGTAAAGAACAAAATGATAGGTAGATAAATCAAATAAACCAAAAAAAAAGGAATAATTAAATGTATATACAAATAAAGTAATAATATAAAGATAAAATAAATCAAAAGCATATGATATTCCATAATATATTCAAGGTACATAAAATAACAAAAATAATTTAAAATACTTAATCTAAATAAAATAAATGACCTCGAGCTGAATACTATAAAACAAAATATTTAATTATAATAAATTATTGTAAAGAAAATGTCGTTATTGTAAAGTTTAACTAAATCCTTACAGGTATACAAACGTATAAAGTAACAATCATTGGCTGAAAGTTCAAAAATGATTTTTGCTTTAAACGTTTAATTATTTAACTATCATCTGTTTCTTAGTTTCAAGATTATATATTATATATTTATATAGTACAGATAGACAAATAATTGTTATATTTAAATTGAAATAAACTTGAACATGTAAATTATAAAGAAAAATAACAAAATGTGCTAATTAATTGATTTATTGGTTGAAATGTAAGCAAAAACGGATAGTTGGTGAAATAAGCTGAGGGACAGTATGAATAGTTTGGTAGGCAAACATACTGTCATGGATGACTGCAAAATGTCATAAGGGGCGGGCAGCCTAAATAGGATAAACACCACCTACATCCTATAGAAGAATGTCAAAGTACAATGTCAAATGAAGTTGTCGATTGTCTGTCCGTTTACAAATGGTTATCCTCTACCCAGTGATGTGTCCAGTGTTGTGTGTTTAGTTTTTGGCACGAATAAATTAATGTTGGCAGACCAGCGGAAGAAGATCCCCACCAATTTCCGGCGAGCTACAGTCGAGCGACCACTTACGTGCCATTTCCGCTATGTTCATCAAAAAAGGTTTGTCACATTTTGGCGCCCAACGTTCAGGCATACTATGAAAAAAAAAATGCCTTAACTCTCAATATGAGAATCTTTTTCAGATAACGGATGTCCCGGAAGGTACACTCAGTACCATGCCTGTGTTGCGACGGTATCAAGAATGAGATTCAAGTATTGAGAACCAAACAGGTCAAATCAAATTATATCAGGTTCAGAAGACATGAATCAAAAGGCTATATAGCTGCGAATACATTAGCTGCTGTTTCCTGATATAAAGAGAAATGATTCTGGGAGGTTAACTTTATGTCGTATCGTCTTGTGCTTCGTTTATGTTAAGTCGACAACATTCGTTAATGAAAAAAAAAAAAAACTTCAAAACAATTATCCATCTTTTTGACATCAGAAAATTTATTATGCTTTCAACAAGAAAACATTAATCAAATTAACAATCTTATTAAACAATCTTATTTTCTAAAATATTAAATTCTTCTTGAATATAAGAAAAATGTTAATTCCAAGAAAATAAAAAGATAGTTGATATTTGGGATTCTTCTTCATTGACACCAACTTTTTGTTAAAAATGCTTACTATAAAAATCAACCAGTATATGTATTGTATTGAATCTGAAAAGAAAAGAAAATTTATTTAGCATTAGTTTCTTCTTAACCACTTTAAAACTTTTTTGTATATTTATCGGAATTACTAACAAAACTACAAAAAATATATTTATACATATGTACATATATATAGATATATTGACAAAAATATATAAATACTAATTAAAAGTTATTTAAATTTTTTAATTATAACCTTGTAGGGGATGAGACTCCAGTTATATATATATATATTAAATAAAAAGGGTCAAAGCCAGACGTAATCGTCAAAGCTGGCCACTAACAATTTAATATATATTTACTATTGTTATGTATACGAGGCAAGAACAGACTGCCGAAGCGTCAAATTCGCCTACGTTTCTATTTTATTATAGGTTTACAATAGTTTATAATTTAATATGGTTTTATATTTTAGTTTTCATTATTTTTTCTATTCCTTTTAAATAAGAAGTCCGTCGAGGGTTCATTAATATTTAATTAAGTATTTATTCTTCAAGTGCTAGTTATGGAATGACAATTTTAAATGTGTGATCTCTTGTTATATTAAAATTTTAGAAAAGTAAGAAAGTTTGAAGTGAGCAATGAGTAAAATGCATTATTGAGTGATAGTACGTTAACTAATATACAAGAGATCAATAGCTTTAGAAACAACATACATATATTAAAAGAAATCAACAAAAGAATAAATCATAATGACTCAATTACAGGCAAAGCAATAAAATAATTACAAACAATAAAATAATATTTAATAATTGAAACAAATAATGACAAAATTCTAAATGACAATTAACATAAATAATGATGACTCTTTTGTAAAATACTAATGAATCAAAATAATGTAAAATTGATAATAATATATAATTGATGATAATCAATATAATAACGCCTGTTACAGCCTCCCCCTCTGCCTCATTGATCGTCTCGATGATGTGGCAGGACTTTTCAGTTGTATTTCTTAAGTTGCCTTGGTCTAAGGGTTCTGCTGCTAGCATTGTTTATATCGCCTTCATGTGTTGTGTGTGTTGCTGGCGCAGATTGTTGTTCAAATTTTGTTGTAGGTGTACAGTCAGGATTTGAATACTTTACGATACTTTGAGTTTCAGTTGTAGTAGTGCTATCCATAGAATTAGTATTCATTACATTTGTTTGAGTTGTATTCACATCCGTAGGATTTCTATTCATTATGTTTGTTTTAGTTGTTGTTGCAGTTACGTTAGTATTATTAGATTTAGGATGACCACGTCGTTTGATTGGATAAATCGGTAATTCTGTAGAACCTTTGAATGATGTTAAGTCTGATGCATGGTAAGTTCCTAGTGGTACGTCAGGATTCTCTTCTGCTGCTATAGTGAAACATGTACCATTTTTGCTGATAATTTTATAAGGACCATCACGACGAGGTACAAATTTTGATGTTATATTTTTATTAGCGTTGCTTAATACATGTGTAGCAACCATAACTTTATCGCCAATATTGAAATTTATTTGTGGTCTACGTTTGGAATCGACATAAATTTTGTTTCTGTCTTGCATCTTTTCTTCTGCTTCTTTGGCATTTTTCAGAGTATCTGCAAGTCTTATTAAATGTGGTGTAATTTGAGGAATAAAATTTTCCGAAGTAATTATTGATCTGAGATCATAGTGTGCTTCCAATGGGCTTCTTAATTCACGGCCAAATGTTAAATATGCTGCTGTGTAGCCTGTACTCTCACATTTTGATGTATTCATCGCAAAACGTATCATTGGTAATTTCAGATGCCATGTTGTATGCTCCTTTCCGACGCAAATCGCTAATTGTGTTTTTAGATCACGGTTTTTCCTTTCTACCGGATTCGCTTCAGGGTGATAAACAGGTGTGAATGTTTGGCTAATGCCTAGACAGTACGTAAGTTTTTGCATAATTCCAGATATAAATTGGCATCCATTGTCTGTATGTATTCGCCTTGGAACCCCGTATCGTAATACAATTTCGTTTAACATGATTACTGAGCAATTTTCTGCTGTGGCTTCTTTAAGCGCAAATAATTCGACCCAACGGCTGCAGATATCTTCGATTACCAAAATCCATTGATGACCTTGATTTGTACGTGGTAGTGGTCCAACGAGATCAATGGCCACAACTTCAAATCGTTGATTGCTCGACACTGTGCGAAGTAAACCAGCTGGTTTCAAATTTGTTGATTTGTATTTTTGACATTGTACACATTTTTTCACGTGAGCTGCAATTTCTGATCGCATACCATGCCAGTAATTGTGAGGAATAATACGGTTTATTGTTCTTTCAATTCCATAATGCCCTGCTGTGGGATCATCATGAAATCTCCACAAAATTGTGCTACGCATCGATTTTGGCACTACCAGTTGACCACTTTCGGAATCTTGTTCCGAACAATAACGGTACAACACTCCATCTATCATTATGTATCCGCGGTTTGTGTATCTAGATACATTTTCATCATCATCCCTTTCAAAAGAGTTTATTATAATTTTTATTTCATCATCTTCAAGTTGTGCTTTTCGTATTTCAGCTGAACCTTTTTGAGGAAAGTCTAAGGATATCGAAAAGCATTCGCAAGTTATATCTGTATGGCTTTCAATAGAACAAGGTGGTCTAGACAGAGTGTCTGCCACAACGTTTTGTCTTCCAGGTGTGTAGCCAAACTGTATATTGAAAGGTTGCAATTGCAGAGCCCATCTGGCTAATCGCCCTGTTGGTGATTTCAAGCTAAATAACCACTTTAACGGTTGGTGGTCTGTTAAAACTGATATGGTAGAACCTTCAATATAGCCCCGAAACTTTTTAACAGCCCACACGACAGCTAACGCTTCTCGCTCTGTAGTGGAATAGTTTCTTTCAGCAGGTAGCAGGAGACGACTCGCGTACTCTATGGGATGTTCGTTTTCTTTCTCCCCCTGGAGTAGAACAGCTCCGAGCGCATAGTTGCTCGCATCAGTTTTCAAGTAGAAAGGTTTGTTTTCATCAACTTGCTGCAGAATGGGTGGAGCTGACAAAAGACTTTTTAGTTTATTGAAAGAATTCTGTTCCTCATCTGTCCATTTCCATTTTATACCTTTCTTTGTTAAATTTGATAACGGCTTAGAAATTTCGGCAAAATTTGGTATGAAACGTCGATACCACGAACATGTTTGTAAAAATGAAATTAATTGTTTTAAATTTCTTGGGTTTGGTCTTTGCAAAACAGCAGTTGTCTTTTCCGGATCAGTTTTCAAACCATCTACTGTTAATATAAGACCAAGATATTTGACTTCTGGTCTACAAAAATAACATTTATCACGATTAAGTTGAAGGTTGTAAAGTTTTATTCGTTCAAATGTTTTACGCAAATCATTGATATGAGATTCAAAATCTCTCGAGCATATGATTATGTCATCCAAATATGCTAAAATCTTAATCTCTGGAAGGCCATTACGAAATTTATCAACCAGTCTTTGAAACGTTGCTGGTGCGTTTTTGAGACCGAAAGGCATACGGTTAAAAACATAAATGCCGAAAGGAGTAGTAAACGCAGTTTTGATTTTATCTTTTTCAGACATTTTGATCTGCCAATATCCTGACTTTAAGTCTATAGTAGACATAAATGCTGACGCTTTTGCAGCATGCAATAAATCGTCCATTCGAGGGAGTGGATATTTATCTGTGGTAGTTATAGCATTTAGACGACGATAATCAACGCAAACTCGAATACCTCCATTTTTCTTAGGAATGAGCACCACTGGGAACGCCCAAGGTGATTCTTCTTCTTTAATTATTTGTTTTTCTAACATTTCGTTTAGTTCAATTTTAAGTTTTTCTTTCATTACAGGTGAAATACGGTACGGTTGACACGAAATTGGTGCATGTGTGCCAGTATTAATAAAATGTTCCACCTGTGGGATGGGATCAGCATTACCTTTGAACACAAATTGTACTTCAAACAAACTTCAAACAACTTCTAGTATTTGTCTTTCACTATCGTTTAAGTTGGATCCTTCGTATTCTTTTAATTTGAAATCAAAAGTATTCAACTCAATTATTATTTTATCATTATTGCCTTTATGTTGATTTTCACTACTTTTAACTCTTTTTAATGGTGGAAATAAATCCGACACAATAGAGGTTTGCAACCCGAGAGGTATACTACCTTCGAAAATTTTGTTTATACCACCAGGTGAATAATCAGTTGATTTATTATCTGAATTTTTAGGGGTAACTCCACCTTCATTACAGATTGCATTTGAATTTTCAAACCAATTTAAAAAATCATTAACTGAATTGTGTTCAGTTATATTAGCCTGTGTTAATGGTATAGACTTCACCAATTTTGGTTCATGCATCTTAAATTCGAAGTGAGTATTAGGATCGTCTTTGAAATGCCAAGTCCTTTGAGCCAAGTCTAACACAATACCTGCCTGCTCGAGAAAGTCTATACCAATAAGAGTGCGGTTTCCTCGTGCACTAGGCAAGCAAATGAATCGAATACGTTTAAAACGTTTTCCGACTAAAATATTAACGATTGTAGAGTATACTGTTTCTTCTCGTGGAATACCATCAGCCAATATCACTTCCGCTGTAGCTTTTTGAAAATCGACCTTCTTTTCTTTTAGTTTTTGAAAAAGAGTATAGCCTGCAACACTTGTGCGAGCAGCTGTGTCGAAATATGCTTCGCCGTTCATTCCGTTTACGTTAATACCGACAGTTGGGACATTTCTTCCGATTATAGTTGTATAGACCGCGTTAAAATCAAGCTTTTCTGGGCTATTTATGGGATTTTTCTTATTACAATTTGGGCAATTTGACCTGTAAAATCCGGTTAAACCACAGCCGTAACAATTTAATGTAGACTCTTGAACTTTTGGCTTTCCTTTTCGGTCAGCTTCAATCTTTTTATAACAAGATTCCGCTGTATGGTTCTTTTTTCTGCAAAAAGAACAACGAGCAGTAGACTTTTCAGTGGATTCAACAGCTTTTGGTTTTACATCTTTGTTTTCATGTATGAGCATTTCAACATCTCTAGCCTTTTGTAGCAAATCTTGGAAAGACTGGATGCTTTCCCTTGATATTTTTTCTCTAATTGAAAGAAGTAGTTGTGAAAAAATCATATTGAGCATTGTATTTTCTGACAATCTCTCAGATAATTGGGCAAAAAGACGACGTTTCTTGCATATAAAATTATCGGTAGACTCAAAAGTCTTTTGTTTTTCCTGATTAATTTCAGCAAATATGCGCCAATCTGGTTTAGGCGGTGAAAAGGCTTTACGCAACAAATCGATCGCCATATTAAAATTTCCCGCTTCATTTTTGACACCTTGCCACCATGAGGAGGCATAACCTTCAAGTAGTAAGGGCAAACTAGTCAACGCAAGTGTATCAGAAACATTTTCCGCATCCTTGTAAACTAAAATAGTCGCAATGAAATCATCAACCTTAGTGCTACCACTAAAACGTGCACTACAATTGACAAACGTGGTTTTAGGTTCTTGTCTTATGTTTAGACCACCTAATAAGTCCATAAATTGACTCTGTGTCAATGTTATATTGACAGAATTGTTGTTAGCCAAGACGTTTTGAGAATCAATTCTTGTAGGAGCATTTATTGTAGAATTTTGTTGGAAATCTGTAGAATTTTGCGAAAAAACTGAATTTTGAATCGTACTTGCATTGTGAGTAGGATTTTGTAACAAATCAGTGAAATTTGGCAATGCGGACGCCGTAGGCGTGTGAACCTGGTTAGAATTTTCGACCTTGCTGGCATTTCGATTTACACCTGCGTTTTGCGACGCAGACGCATTATGCGAATTTGTTGGCGTATTACGTGGACTTCTACGCATTTTGTTGTTCAATTTTTAAAAATCTTGCAAAAATTAAAATTCAATTGAATTTGGTTTAAGATTGAAATGTGTTCTAAATTGTTTTAATTTTCGTTGTTTAATTCGAAAATAATTATTTGATTCGCATATTTTAAATCGATTGGTATTTTTTTATCGAATACCCTTAAAATTCTTCTTTTGTTTTACCAAATGATAAACGTGAGCGCGATTTATATAAAATGTGAGAATAACTTTCCAGTGAGATTTCCATTATTTTAATTTTTCTTTTATTTTATTCAATTTAACTCAATATTTGAGAACAAAATATGTACCACAGTATTACTCTTTTAATATGAGCAGAAAAAAATCTTTGTAGATGACAGAAACTGAAAAAATGATGATGGATCACTCAAAACTAAAATTGTTTGTCTCCCAAGCAACTACTGTTAGGCAACAACAAAACAACATGCAAGTAGAGATGATCATAACAACAAAAGCGACGATGATTTTAATTTTTTTTTTTTATTTTGTTTGATGCTCCAACAACAACAACACACACGTAGCAAACCCAAAACAATGACGTTGATCTGGTTGGCTCCAAGACAACAACAAAAATATGGTACTGGACTGTTACGGTAAATTTTGCAGTGTTGGTGGCTTCTTTTGAAAAAATATACGTCAAGCTTTTTCTTTAAGATTTGGTGTTAATGTTGGACACCAAAGCAGTTTTTTTTTAAAGTTGGGCGCCAATGTAGGGGATGAGACTCCAGTTATATATATATATATATATATTAAATAAAAAGGGTCAAAGCCAGACGTAATCGTCCAAGCTGGCCACTAACAATTTAATATATATTTACTATTGTTATGTATACGAGGCAAGAACAGACTGCCGAAGCGTCAAATTCGCCTACATTTCTATTTTATTATAGGTTTACAATAGTTTATAATTTAATATGGTTTTATATTTTAGTTTTCATTATTTTTTCTATTCCTTTTAAATAAGAAGTCCGTCGGGGGTTCATTAATATTTAATTAAGTATTTATTCTTCAAGTGCTAGTTATGGAATGACAATTTTAAATGTGTGATCTCTTGTTATATTAAAATTTTAGAAAAGTAAGAAAGTTTGAAGTGAGCAATGAGTAAAATGCATTATTGAGTGATAGTACGTTAACTAATATACAAGAGATCAATAGCTTTAGAAACAACATACATATATTAAAAGAAATCAACAAAAGAATAAATCATAATGACTCAATTACAGGCAAAGCAATAAAATAATTACAAACAATAAAATAATATTTAATAATTGAAACAAATAATGACAAAATTCTAAATGACAATTAACATAAATAATGATGACTCTTTTGTAAAATACTAATGAATCAAAATAATGTAAAATTGATAATAATATATAATTGATGATAATCAATATAATAACGCCTGTTACAACCTTACTCACAATTTATTTGGACTGTTATTTATAAATTAAAAGATATATTAATATAATCTGAGTTCGAATAATTAAGTCAACAAATTTTCTAAAATAATTCATTATCGCTTAGTTTAATTTAGTTGGTCAAATCGGTCAGGCTAAATTTAATTTTTAAAGTTAGGTATATTTTTTTTAACAGAATTTTTCTGGCTCATCAGGTATTACGGTTTTTTTTGGTTTAATTACTCCATTTATTTATATAATTGGATTCAACAGCGCTACGTTTCGTATCCGCCATACTTAAAATTTGTTTTGATTGTAAAATACATTATTTAACTAACTAGTTATATATCATTTTAGAACAAAATTCAAATATCTTGTCTAGTCGTTCTTGTTGAACATTAAATACAATAAAATAAAGTTCCAAAAAAAAAAAAAAAAAAAAAAAATTACATTTACATTACATTTACTAATTATATAAAAAAATCAAAAAAGAAAAATTACCTGACATACGAACAATCGAAAAATTTAAATCGATAGTGTAAGATAAAGTTAAAATTCGACAAAGAGAACTAAACCCTCATCGTAAACAAAACTACTTACTATATTTCGGTATCGATCCATTTAATTTAGGTTTTTGGACAAAATTCGGTTAAGGCCTAAAAACAAAAAAAACTCCCTTATTTTCAGAAACTATTTATTTAGCAAAAAATAAAATTGGCACAGAGTAACCTAGATCTAGACAAATTGTTTTAAAAACACTATGGTTGGACCTAGACCGCCTTCAAGAATTTCCGAACGAATCGCTGCTAGGAATAATTCAGAAAGACACGAAACAGGCAACACAATAAATAACAATACAACGAGTTCAAGCTCACCACAATCCAATTCCGGTTTAAATACAACAGTTTTAACAACAAACGTAGTAACTCCTTTATTATCAATAAGATTTCCACCAGGCTTAGGTCCGCAGACTACCTCATCACCAGGGACGCAGAGTACAATCCCGACGCCCGAATATAGTAGTATAACCGCTCAGGAGACAAGAAGAGAGTTTTCCAGAATGTCACAACGAAATCCCACGTTACCCACGTTAAGTGAAAACGTACATCCGGAAATGCCTATAAATGTAGATGGATTAAGTCTCCGAGAATATGTAAGTGCTTCTGTGGGTGCAGCCCAAGCATCCATAATGAGACAAATGGAACAAAACCTAACAGTAATGATACCTCGAATCGTAAGAGAATCACTCAGGTCCGAGAGAAACTCGTCATTTGAAAATCATCACAACAACACCTTCATATCACAAAATAGGACAAACAATAATGAACAAATGTACAGAGATCAACCACAGCAACAACACCAATTCCCATACCATCCAGCAAACCAACAACAACAACCATATCCACATCAAGCAGATCACCACCGACCCTCAAATCAATACATGATACCGAACATGGAAATGGGATACAGATCTAATACACCCCTTCAACTTGAGAAGTGGGGTATTAAGTTTGACGGAACCAACAAGTCTTTAAGCATAGAAGATTTTGTGTTCCGAGCAGAATCCCTAAGAGCAGACTACAGTTGTCCATGGGATGTGTTCATGAAAGGCTTTCACCACTTAATGGCAGGGCGTGCAAATGACTGGTTTTGGGCTTTTCGCCAACAAAACCCTACATGTCAATGGGACCACTTAAAATACCACTTAATAAAAAAGTTCAGAAATTTCGAAAGTGATTTTGAGATCCAAAGGCGTATTGTTGAAAGGAGACAATTACCTACCGAATCTGCAGACACATTTATCTCAGAGATAATTAGATTTAAAAACCAAATGCGAATCCAAATACACGAGTACGAGCTGGTACGTACAATAAAGGATAACCTAAAAGATGGTCTGGTTCAATTAGTATATCCGAAAGAGATAGAAACCATTGACGAACTTTTAGAAGAATGTAAAAGGGCGGAGCGAAACATGGCAAAGAGAAACTCTTATCGCCAAACCATGCAAAGCTTTAAACGCGTGAACGAACTGCAATATGACGAAATGCCATCCGAAGAATCTAATTTTCAAATAGAAGCAATAAAGCAATTTACCGCTCCAGGCAAACAACTCGTCTGTTGGAACTGTAAAAATCCCGGACACACTTTTGTGGAATGTACTCTGGAACAACGCAATTTGTTTTGCTACAGATGTGGGTTCGAGGGAGTAATCACCCCAAAGTGCCCTAGATGTATGGGAAACTCCCAAATGAACGTGATGAAAACTGGGCCACCATGTTCACAACAAAAATCGACCTAGTGATAACAAGTACAACTACAGAAATTAATATTAAAGACGATTCACAAAAAAATAAGGTCACAATTCAACGCCGAAACAGCAACACCGATCATGAAACCAAATTAAATGAAAATACAGTTAAACCACGGGAAGATGAACTAAAAGAAACCCTGAAAAATGTCTCTATTTGTAAAAATCGCAAATTAAATAAATTAGAAATCAACACAAATTTAAAAAAAATTATACCTTACGAAGATAGGTTAATACAATATCATAAAACGAGAGAGAAAATATTTAAAGATTGTACACCTGAATTGAGTAATAAAGTAATTAAAGCTAGAAGAGGATACTTGCGAAGAAGAAATGAGCGTCGTGCAATATCATCTGCCTGTTTAAATATTGCAAATGATATAAGACCCTACATGGATGTAAAATTAAATGGTTTAGAGTTCAAAGGATTAATGGACAGTGGTGCTTCCATAAGCTGCCTAGGTAGAAACTGTCTTGAGAATGTAAAGGAAATGAATACAGCAATTTTGAACTTCAAATCTACAATAAAAACTGCAGATGGTAAAAATCACCTCATTGTTGGTAAAGTTAACCTTTCAGTACAGTGCGGAAATAAAACTCTTAATATGAGTTTTTATTTAGTACCAAATTTAAGGCAAGATCTTATTTTAGGCTATGACTTTTGGCAACAGGTAGGATTTAAAATATGTATGGGGGCATCCATTAATGAAATTGAAAACAACGATATTGATGATTCAAAAGTTCACCTTCTAACACAAGGACAGACATTATGTTTAGAAAAGGCTAAATTAGCATTTAGATGCTTTACGAAATATGGTCTAGGTAAAACTCTCTTAGAAAAACATAGCATCGATACGGGAGAAGCAGCACCAAAAAAGATGAGATATTATCCAGTGAGTCCAGCAGTACAGAGACTAATGTATGCCGAATTAGACAGGATGATCGAACTGGACGTCATTGAAGTTGCTAAAGAAGCAGCGTGGAATAATCGCGTTACGTTAGTTATCAAACCGAAAAAAAATCGTTTGTGTTTAGACGCTAGAGAATTAAACAAAGTTACTAAGAAAGACGCATATCCGCTCCCAAATATCGACTGACTTCTTGCTAGACTTGGGGATACACACTTTATTTCTGCCATAGATTTAAAAGATGCATTTTGGCAGATTCCTCTAGAGGAATCAAGCCGACAAAAGACCGCATTTACAGTACAGGGTAGACCACATTATCAGTTTAAAGTTATGCCTTTCGGGCTATGCAATGCTGCCCAGCGTCTATGTCGCATGATGGACAAGGTAGTTCCTCCAGAGTTGAAAGACCGTATTTTCGTATATTTAGACGACCTATTGATAGTTTCACCGAACTTCGAATCCCATATTGAGATGTTAAAAGTGGTGGGGGAGAAACTCTCCAACGCTGGATTAACGATTAATATGGAAAAATCTAAGTTCTGCTACAAAGAGCTTAAATATCTTGGGTATATTGTTGGAGGTGGCAAGTTAAAAACAGACGTAAGCAAAATAGAAGCAATTTTAAAAATACAACCCCCTAAAAATCCGAGGGATGTCAGAAAATTTTTAGGTACGGTAGGATGGTACCGTAGGTTCATTCATGATTTCTCTACGCTCACAGCACCCCTCACAGATACTTTAAAAAAATCTTCTAAATTTGTACTACCTCCAGTAGCGTTAAGTTCATTCGAAAAATTAAAACAGTGCTTGGTATCGAGTCCAGTGCTTTCTAGCCCTGACTTCGAGAGACCATTTTTCGTGCAATGCGATGCCTCGAATGTCGGAATAGGAGCGGTTTTATTCCAAAAAGATGACAACGAAGGTGAACACCCGATTGAATACTTTTCACGAAAACTTAATACGGCCCAAAAAAATTATTCAACAACAGAAAAAGAGTGTTTGGCAGTAGTATTGGCGATTGAAAAATTCAGACAATACATTGAGTTAATGGAATTTACAGTAATCACCGACCATTCAAGCCTCCAATGGCTTATGAGACAACAAGACCTAAATGGAAGACTGGCTCGGTGGAGTTTAAAGCTCCAGGGATATAGTTTTTCAATTGAACACCGAAAAGGTACGAAGAATGTAGTTCCAGACATGTTGTCAAGGTTGGACATGGAGGAGATCACTATACAAAATCCGTGTATAATAAATATAAATTCTGAAAAATTTAAAATTTAAAGCTATTTGTCCCTTATAAATACTATCAAAGAAAATAATGATAGATTACCAGATTTAAAGGTATGTGAAGGGATAGTCTACAAAAGGGTTAAGTTTAACGATGAAAACGTATTGGATGAAAACGAATGTTGGAAAATTTGGCTGCCTGAAGAGCTTACAAACGAGGTGATAAAGAAGTCACATGAAGACAACACGTCGCATGGAGGCATAGCAAAAACACTTTTCAATATTAGAGAATTCTTTTATTGGCCTTCAATGGTGAAACATATTAAAAATTTTATACAAAACTGCGATATCTGTAAGGAGATAAAACACCCAAAGCATACCCTTCGTCCAACAATGGGAAAAGAGGTAGTGACACAAAGAAACTTTCAAAAAATATACGTTGACTTTCTTGGACCGTATCCGCGTTCAAAGTCAGGCAGTGCTTACATATTTATTGTGCTTGACCACAAAACAAAATTCGTCTTATTAAAAGCGATGCATAAAGCCACCACAAAATTGGTTAATAAGTTCTTGATCGAAGAAATATTTCATAAATTTGGAGTCCCTGAAGTCTTACATTCAGATAATGGAAAACAATTTACATCGGATTCTTTCCAAGAATTATTAAAACTTTATGGAGTGAGACATCTAAGAACAGCAATACATGCACCCCAGGCCAACGCGAGTGAAAGGGTCAATCAAACTATTTTAAGCGGCATAAGAAGCTACCTACAATCCGATCAGTCTAGGTGGGACGAAAACTTGTCCAAAATCGAATGTTCACTGCGATCAACAATTCATTCATCGACGGGAATGTCGCCATATTTCGCACTCACCGGTTTTCAAATGATAACTCACGCCCAAGCTTATGAGATATTAAAAAAACTTGGCACAATGGACAACGGTGAAATTCCGGTACTCCCTAAATCGGCACATATGCAACTTATTCACCAAAAGATGAAAAACAAATTGCACGACGCTTACGAGAGAAATGTACGATCTTATAATAAACGAAGTCGGAACGTCATGTTTAAGCCAGGTCAGGAAGTTTTCCGAAAAAATTTTGTGCAAAGTAATTTTGCAAAAGGTATCAACGCAAAACTTTGCAAACCATGGCTTAAATGCCGAATAAGAAAAGCGGTTGGAAACTGCCAATATGAAATCGAGAATTTAAAAGGACAATTAATCGGACTTATTCATGCACAACACCTTAAACAATAAATTCAAATGCAAACCTTACACAAATCACAAGCAATTGCCGCAACTGTTTTGCAATCAACTAATCCGTAAAACAAAACATCGCCAAAATCAAATACAGCAATACCACAAAGGGTGTGAAATAAAAAGAACACCACATGAAAACAAAAATACAGAAACTTAATAACACCTGTAAAGGAACCAATCATTTCAATATTTACCATTTCTAGCTCGAACATCATCCAGTCACAGAACCTCCTTGTGGTGATCGGCATCTAAAATCCAATGAACACCAACACCTACACAGAATATTACTAGTACAATGTGTTTATTTTTTTTTTTTTTTTGAATGACCAATTATTTTGCACTGCACAGGTTGCGTGAAAATAACTGGCTTTGTGACGGCCGTTTTCATTTATTGTCTAATTTAATTAAAGTTTTATTTAAAAGTTTTAATAAAACGAAAACCTCAATCCAACAACTTGTTTTTTTCAATTTTTCTTTCGACGAATGCTTCTTCTGTTTTTATTTCTAGTCACAATAAGTTATAGCAGATTGTCTGTAGTTGCCATACTTATCAAACTCTACCATACCATAAGGGTTTGACAAGTACGTCATTGAACCAAAAGGTGACGGTCAATTAGGTCATGTCAAGTACATAGAGTACTAATACATAACCGGCCTTATGCGCTGAAGAAAGCTTATAGGACATTCCAATCAAACGCTCAGACTGATAGCGCATGTGTCGAGAGTGAAATAACAGATCGGCTCAAATATATATAAAACTTACAAAGAAACAGTTAAACCAAAAGTTAACACAACTATATAAATTGAAAAAAAAAAAAAACAACAAAAATCTTTAATTACTTAAAACACAAAAGTTATTTAATACACAAAATAATTTTAAACAAACACACAATTATTAAAGACCACCACACATTTATTTAAGTTAAAACACCAAACACACACAACATTATTTAATATACACTCAGGTCTCGTTTTATGCGACTGATGCGTTCCAAAAAAAATCGCATAAATCAAATTCGCATAAAAATATACTCTAGCTTCATATAAAAACAAGTGATTCGTTCCAAAATTCTGAAAAATCGCATAAATTCAAATTTTGGTTAAAAAATCATAACAAAATCGCATAAAAAAATTAACAAAAATATATTTATTTTATTCATTTAAACAATAAAAACAATTTTTTTTTTAAATAAACTTAACGATTCATAAATAAATATAAAGTTCATAAATAAATGTAATAATTCATTAATTACAGAAAAAAGAAAACTAAAAATGATCCAAAAATAAGCTTAAATATTTTTTAAGTATATCTGCGAATATTTATGATTAATCTGAACCACTGAATAATGGTCTGCATCGTTTTGGAATGGGTTCGACGTCAGTATCATTTTCATCACTAGAATTTATCTCGTGACTAGGGGATGAGATCAAAGAATTTTTAGGGGCTTCAGTTGTTTCTTTTCTTGAAAAATAATTTGTCATTAGGCTTTGCGATTTTGAATTTATAAGTTCCTTGTGCAATTCTTGATATCCGGAAAACAAATCAGTCAGCCCGCGTTGAATCTTTAGTGCTCTTTCCGTGTCTGGATCCATAGTAAGAACTTGGTTTTGTAAGGCATTAACTGTGCTGAGGATATAACCAATTTTTTTTGAAGTGAAATGTTCAACAATTTCTTCGGAATCACTGTCTTCACTATCCACGTTTTGCTCATTTCTTATAACTGAGCTAACAACTTCGATATCGGTTAATGGCTCTTCTGCTAAAAGCTCTTCCAAATCGTCCTGGTTTAGCGAGTCAAATCCATCTCCTCCCATTTGATGAGCTAGATCTATTATTTCATTTGTCAGTGTCGATATTTCCTCGCCAGTACTTCTTACAACACAATCTGGCCATGTAGTTTTCCAGCATGCATTTAATGTTTGAGGACGCAGTTTAGATATCGCTGATTCTACCAGGATAATACAGTCCAAAATTGTAAATTTTTTCCAAACTTCATTTAACGTAAGTGATTCAGTTTCAATTTTATTTAAAATGAATTGGTAAGTGCCTTTTATGTAGTATTTTTTAAAAGTTGAAATTATTCCTTGATCTAAAGGCTGAATAATGCTAGTTGTGTTGGGTGGAAAAAATTCGACTTTAATGTTTGGATGCTCCAAATGAGGATGGCCAGGTGCGTTGTCAACAATCAGCAAAACTTTAAACTCAAGTCCTTTTTTCTTCATATAAGATTCAACTTCTGGTACAAAGCATTTATGAAACCATTCAGTAAACAGTGCAGTTGTCACCCATGCTTTAGAGTTTGCCATCCAATGAACTGGCAAACGAGTCAAATCCTTACCTTTAAGAGCGCGTGGTCTTAAAAATTTATTTACTACTAGCGGCTTTAACATTTTATTTCCCGAAGCATTACTGCATAGTAAAATCGTTAATCTTTCCTTGCAAGCTTTAAATCCACTGGCTTGTTTTTCTGATTTTGCAATGTAAGTTCGGCTTGGCATCTTTTTCCAAAACAGACCAGTTTCATCAGCATTAAATACCTGATCTGGATAATATCCTCCATCTTCAATAATTTTTTAAATTTTTCTGGGTATGCTGCGCTAGCGCTCTCATCTGCTGAAGCTGCCTCACCTCGGATTTGAATGTTATGGAAGTTATTTCTTTTAATAAATCCCGTCATCCATCCTTTACTTGCTGCAAAATCCTTTGGTCTAGAAGTGGACGGTTCAGAATCTTTGATTGTCTCATAAAATTTTAAAGCCTTTTCAGTGATCATGTACCCGCTAACAGGAATTTTCTTTTTTGTTAAATCTTCAATCCATATAACGACAGCCTTCTCCACTTTTTCGATTAATGTGTCTCTTGAGTAAGAAGAATATTTAGTGCTTAGTTTTGTGCCTGAAATTACGGTTTTTCTTATTGAAATCTCATTTTTTTTAATAGCTCGAATTGTTGATTCCCCTAGTTTATATTCCTTTCCAAGTGCAGTATAATTTGCTCCTTTTGAAATGCGGTCTAAAATTTCAATTTTTGTTTCCAGGGATATCGTTTGTCTCGTTCTTTTTGTTTTTTCCATTGTTATATCCCAAGTGATAAACAAGCACCTAGGAAATAGAGGACGTTAAAAATTGATTTCTATTTGAATGTTACGCAATCGAATCACTCACTCACTGCACCGTACTTTACTAAATGAACCACAATACGCGTCTGTATCAGCTAGAAAAAACACTGCAGTTGCTCTTTCAGTAATAACACACACAAAAAACACCAGCTAATAAGAAGGGAAATCCCCAGTTTGTTCTTTCAATAATAACACACACAACACTCATACATACACAAAGAAAAAAAAATAAAACAAACTGTAACGTCTATAAAAGTGATGCAAACTTGTCTTAATTTAAACACGACAAAAAGCCTAAAAACATCATAAACATATCTGCGAAACCTGTTAAAATTCTAAAAAAAATCGTTCATTTAAAAATCGCATAAATTCGAATCCGAATAAAAAAAATCCGCATAAAAGGAGACCTGAGTGTACATTAAAGTTTGATAACTACAATATAAAAAGGTATGTAAAATGAAGTATGGATATTAATTTTCATTTACACGAATATTAATTGTTTGTTTTAATAAAAAGACGGTGGTACGAAATACCGAGACACCTGGTTGTTAAAAGACCGGCGAAAGGCGTGTTTATAACACAAAAGCCAACAAACCGCAGACAATAACCCCCCCCATTAACAACCAATTATAGCACCACTGACAGCAACCTACCCAAATCACGTAAATTGACTGGCAAGAAAAAGGTGACCAGGTGAACATTTCAAAACGTATGTAAAAACCAAAAAAAAACAAGTAAGAAAATTATAGTCGGTCTAGACCGACTATACGATACCCTATACCATGCGTTTAGAACCCTATCTCTTAGGCCCAACTAACTGGACATTGAAAATAAGCAAAAACCAAATTTGAGTGGGATTTTTATTAATTTTTTTGGCTGCAGATATGAAAAAGTTCATATCGGATGCTATATCTATAAAGGGACTAGGTCCAAAAATGGACCGATCCTGATCATGTTTGGTAAAGTCTCTTGTATTTTGCAAAAATATATACAAACAAAATTTGAGAAGAATCAGTGCAATATTTTTGTTTTTTTAATAGATTTAAGTGAAGATCGGGAAGCAGCTCTATATGGGGTCAAAGGGATCATTTTTGGACTACTCATTAGTGGATGTAATGAACGCATACAAACCCAATTTGAGTAAGATCTATATGACAATTTGGATCTTATGGCAATTTATGTCGATTTCATATGGGTAATTTGTATGGGGGCTAGGTCTGAACATGGACCGATTCTCACCAATTTCAATAGCGTTCATCCCATGGCCGATAAAAGCTTATATACCAAATTTCATCAAAATATATTCATATTTGCGACCTGCAGTTTGATTACAAGCTTTACATGGACACACAGACGGACGGACGGACGGACGGACGGACATTGTTAAATCAACTCAGAAAGTGATTCTGATTCGATCGGTATAATTAAAGATGGGTCTAGGTCAAATATTTTTGGTTGTTACAAACAGCAGCACAAAGTCATTATACCCAAACCACATAGTGGTATAGGGTATAAAAACTATGAAAAACTGAAAACAAAAAAAAAAATATCATTAGAAAAACATGTATATATATATATATATATATAAAAAAACCGTTAACATTAACTCAGACATCTGACCTTCAGTTGACTTTCCGATAGTACAAAGCAACCTAACCTTATATCCAATAATCTAAAACCGTGTTAGAGTTTAAAATTCATGTATTAAGTTTAATTTTTTTTTACCGTGTTAAACTAAAGCATTTTGACAATTGAAATTAAAGTATTTTGGAAAGTAAATTAATTATTAAACTAACCTAAATAATCTGTTGAAACACATAATGGTAATAATGTGAAAAACAAAATAAAACGAATACTTTTCCTTAACAAAATATTGACCTTCAGTCGTCCCTTATTGAAGTCTACAGTTTGTAGTAACTACGTTTAAATAAAACAAGTAAGAGTGTTAAATTCGGCTGTGCCGAATCTTTGATACCCTCCACATCGATTTGAGTATTGATAATAAATGTAAACAAAATATTGGAAAAAGTAAACAATTTGTTAAACTTAATACCAAATTATTTCAGAAAATTCTTTGATTGGTTTTCGTCTTTTCTATTATTTCGGATTTATTTCGGTGTTTGCTTTTTGGTCATCGTGGTTGCTGATCGGCATGCATTTAGGTTATATACCTATATGCATGCGTTTCCGGTTATATGACATAACTTCTCGTTTAATTTAGTTTTTGTTAATTAAATAGCTCGCCCTAACCTCCATTGCAAAGGTAATGGTTGTGTAGGGTGGCTATATACATTAAATCGTTCTAATTGGAGATGGCTGTATAGTTTCTTTTAATTAGCCAAATATTTCTTCATTGCGGCCATATAGGTCGGATGGACTAACAAAATAATAACCAAAAAAAGCTCTCTCAACTTTTTTTATTAAAACATTGCCATATTTTAAAACATAGAGAATTATTTATAATAATAAGTAATCAAATTAGGGATGCCAAACGCAAAAAACCAAATGTCCCAAACATGTTAAATAAAATAATTTGTTATCTTTATTTTCTGAAAAACTTCAAATTTTCATCCAAAAAAAATTGTGAAAATTTATATATAAATAACATTCTCATCAAATTGCGTTTATTTATGTAACAATTTCTATGTTCGATAACAACAACAGCTGACTTTAACAATAGCGAATATCGTTTAAAATTTTTACTAATAATTTTGTAATTTTCTTTTTTTTAACGATTCGACTATCGTTAAAATACTTAATCGCTGTACTGAAAAGTTATTAATTTCTCCTGAATGGCAACATTTTTTTTAAATGTAAACATTTTTTAAATGTAAACATTTTTTAAATGTAAACATATTTGGTGTTTTTTTATTTTGGAATTTCAATTTGTGTTTAACGAATAAAATTTATATATTTAAGATGCAATTGAAGTCTTCTGAATTTAAAATTATTATTTCCGACGTTTTGATATGATTTTCTGAAATTCAATTAATATTTTCTAATTTATAATTGGAAATTTTAATTCCAGTTTTTAGAATTGATATTTTCTTAAATTTAAATGGAAAATTTAAAAAGTGAAATTTTGTATTTATGTGAATAATAATGCTTTAGTAATTATAAACAATTTTTAAAAATTAGATGTAATCGCAATCAGATATTTTGTAGGTAAAGCAGAATAATAGTTCTATATAACTATGTAGAACTGTTTTAAAGAAAAAAACTCATTGATGAACTCGGTAACTCTATTTTATAAAGACAACAAAAAGTTAACATGCCAAACTTATGTTCATATTTGTAAAAGAATAATGAAAAAACGTATGAAATAAAAAACCAGCCCGTGTATACTCTTAACATTGTTCTGTATGATATCTAGTTGAAAATATTGACATTCATGTTAAAATGGAAATAACTATTGCAAAGCTAATTAGAACAAAAATTGTGGCGCCATCTACTGTGACATAGTCACGCTGAGCAAAATGAAGTGACACTCTGTTAATGCAAAAGAAATGTATTTTCCCCACACAAAATATTGCAGAAAATTATGTAAATAAAATAACATGCAGTTGCTATGGATATACATATATAGAATATATGTATATTATTTGTATTATTTAATATGTTTATGTATATATATGTATGTAAATATTACACACAAAAATACAACATCAAACGTTATTTTTGTTTTTTTCTCTTTAAATAAATTTATACATAAATTTTTTTTTTCTAAATTTACTTTTTTTTTTTTATTAACAATTAGGTATTTTAGCATTATTTGCTTTAGATGTTGGTAAATTTTTACTCCCTTTATATTAACTCGTAGTGTCTGCTTGTCGAAAAAATTTTGGATCGATTTTAACCCCTTTCCCGTGACCCATTCGATCTGAAATTTTGCAGGCAGGCTTGTGGTAATGACAGAAATGATCTAACAAATTTTTTAGTGATGCCAAAACAATGGAAACTTTTAAATTTTTCTACCAGATTTAATAAAAAAAATGTACAAAGGGTTAGTTTTTATTATATTATTACCACAACGACCACAAAAACAACAAGTTTAGCTATGACAACAACACAACGTTTAGAATAACAACAAGAACAATATAGAAACAATTTATGTCGATTTCATAGGGGTCATTTGTATGGTGGGCTAGGTCTTAACAAGGACCGATTCCCACCAATTTCAATAGTGTTCATCCTATGGCCGATAGAAGCTTATATACCAAATTTCATCAAAATATATTCATATTTGCGACCTGCAGTTTGATTACAAGGTTTACATGGACACACAGACGGACGGACGGACATCGTTGAACCGAATCAGATAGTGATTCTGATTCGATCGGTATAATAAAAGATGGGTGTAGGTCAAATATTTTTGGAAGTAACAAACAGCAGCACAAAGTCATTATACCCAAACAACATAGTGGTATAAGGTATAAAAAAATAAACTCCTTTTTATTATTACAAACACATTAACAAATTTAATAAACACACACATAGTATTGTATAATTTTATGTATGTGTTAGTAGCAACTTTAAATGAAATTTACTCAAAATAAAGGAAAAATTTTTAAAAACTGTAAATCTGCAAATCGGCTAAAAAGAAATACCTTTCAAATAATATACGTTTGGTCAAAATCGGGATAAAACGGTTATAACTTTAATGAAAGCCAATTCAGGCATTGATTGCGTTTTCCATAAATTCAGCCCGCAATTGACTTCTACCAATCTATTGGCTATTCAATTTTTCTTTAAAATAAATTTAATTTCGAAATTTCACGCTTGATTTAATGAAACACGATTTATTATTTATTTATTGTATTTAAAATCAAGCAATTAAAAATAAAATATAAACAAACATTAAATATTGAAATAAAGACAAAGCAAACAGGACAATGGGCTTAAATTTATACAGACATTTAAATAACTCTGCTGACTCTTCACTCGAAACATCCCTCAAAGTGGTACGCAACTTAGCACTGAATAAATTGACTAAACTCAATAGAAATTTCCGGTAATGGGCCTTATTGAAATCAGTAGTTTCTTAAAGAAAACAATTTATTATAACACTTAATTATATATAAAAAAATTATAATACAGCTTATCTTTTGAGTGTTGTGAAATAAGAATTTCGGCCAAAACTGATACACATCATTTGGAAAATTGAAATACTGCTACCTTTGCTTGTACAGAACCGTGTGTGAGATATTGTTATAATACCTCCATAAAACAATTTGTTGAATATTCTGAGATCTTTGTTCTTTTGAACAAACATTATATTCCAGACATGGTAGAATGGCATAAACTAAAACATTCGAACCAAATAATAAAACAAACTCCCGTATCCATGTTATGGGAATAGACTGAAAGATAGATACAAGGATTAATGTAAAATTCTGCAATGAAGATTTTCTTTGTTCTTAGCTAGAATTTTTAATAAAATTTCAGTGCATTACCTTAATAAGTTTGGTGATTGCGCATGTATTACCAATATATTTATAGTGTCTTCCATGCGCATTGAACTGGAATCATTACGAATCGATTTAAGAAACTGTCAGCGTAGTTTCACACATTTGTATTTCTTGTGTATTATCTTCCATCATAAAAAGTCCATATGTTGCCGCCACTGGCAAAATCTGCTGACATAAGATATGTTTATTTACTTAGTTATGTTTATTTTATATAACTATGTCTATTATTTAACCAAACTTGTATAATTATTTAACGAAACATACCAAATGTCAAGTAGCGTCCTCAAGACTACTCCATTTTGTTTACTAATTTCATCATTACAAGTTGGCTCACACGCGGTGCTAAGGAAGTTATCAACTTATAAACTTTAAATATAATTAATATATTTTTATAAAGTTCCTAGTGGTTTTCATACCAAAAAGTAGTTCCACTTATTAATATATTTTCATTTATAAATTCCTAATTTTTATTTTTGTTACTTAGGAATTTTAATATAAATACACTTTGTATAATAAATCAAATATTTTATTAACTTAGTGTGTTTTATTCAAAATCCCGTGGAAATCACTAGCGAGGCGGATTCCTCTCCCAACAAATTAAAATTCTCTTTGTGGCTTAAACGTTTCCTATAGCGTCAACGTTTCTACAAGGATTAACAATAGAAGCACCTAACAGCGTCCTATTTTGCCAATCACAGTAAGTACAAATGGAATTTCAGGGTCAACAAAACAGTCCAAACTGTCCACTTTGTTCCAATCCCCCTGACAAAAACATGATAACTTGCACGAAATGCCAAAAAAGTTATCACAAAACATGCACAAATACCACTTCAGAAGAAATATCAGACTTAACCTACAAATGCCAAACTTGCAGTTTAAACCAGGTAGATACTGAATCTGTTAAAAGTACCTCAACGCACCCCTCGAATCGTTCAAACAATTCGCAATCGCGTCATCTTCGGTTGGAGCTGCAACGCTTGAAAGAAGAACGAGCCCTTTCTTTAGCAAGTCATGAGGCCCTAAACCGCGAATATTTAGCTAAAAAATATAGGCTCTTAGAATATCAAGAAGAAGAAGAACGCCATAGCGATGCATCGTCACATCGTTCAAGTTCCGTCCGCGATTGGTTAAATGAACTTCCAAATCAAATTAACCCTTCAGAGCAATTCCTATCCGATCCTAAAGCACCATCTGAAAACAGAAATTTAAATAAAACAACCGAACAACAAGCATCCCGCTTGCGCAGTGAAAATGTTTATTTCAACACTCAAAATCACACAAATATCGTAAGTACAAAAAATTCTTATTTAATTAATCAGCCGGTAAGAACTACAGCTGCCGCAACGTCACTTTATGCGCCTGCATTACCCATATCTACTCCAGGCTTCCCAGCCTGCAATGGCTATCAGCGAAGACAGCAACTTCAAAATAATTTCGCTTTATTTCCACCACACGTGGCTACAACCGTCCCCACGACATCCATTAATCCACCGATCACTTTTAATTTAAATGCGAATCAAAACCGTACAGCTTCTGTCAGTCAATCGACACAACAAATTTTCTGTTTAAATCCGCAAAATTATTCAGATTTAACCTCTACACAAAATTGTACATATAATGTGGCACAAAATGTGTCAACTAATGGCACCCAAAATTATTTGCAGACACGACCATTAAATCAAAATCAACTCCAAGCCCGAAAATCGTTGCCAAAAGAACTGCCAACTTTCTCCGGCCAACCAGAAGAATGGCCTCTATTTTCGTCCACTTATGAGTGGTGTAACAATATATGCGGATTTACCGATGCCGAAAATCTCATCCGGCTGCAGAAATCTCTAACGGGAGACGCATTAAAAAGTGTCCAGCATATATTGATTCATCCATCAAATGTGTCCTGGGTAATGTCAATATTACAGATGCTGTATGGTCAACCTGAAAAAATTGTGAATTCTATTAAAAATCGTATAAAATCCACACCTACCGTTAATGAAAACAACTTACCTTCCTTTACCACATTTGCAATAAACGTTAAAAGTTTAATTGCCACAATTGAAGCGTCTAATTTATTAGATGAAATAAATAATTCTTCACTTCTTCAAGAACTGTTGCAAAAATTACCACCATCATATCAATTACAATGGGGTACACAAAAGACACAGCTGATGAGCCAAAACAAAAAACCAAATTTGTACGAATTTTCTAATTGGATATTTAACATAGGAATGTCAGCTAGCTGTATAACAGTTGAAAGCTCTTTTAATAATAAAAGAGAAAAAGCTCACAGCATACCAAATATCAATGTTAAAAAGGTTACATACATACACACAGCGAAGATCGAAAATGTTTTGTGTGTAACAACAACAACTGCAAAACGATTGCAAATTGTCAAAAATACAGCTTTCTTAATCGTGGAGACAAATGGCAAATTATACGTAAAAACAAACTATGTAAAACCTGTTTGTTTAAGCATACTGGTGAGTGCAAGAAAAAAATACAGTGCGGGATAGAAGGATGTCAATATTATCACCACCCTTCATTACATCGTTATTCTCATACAGAAAATAATAACAACACTAGTATTATTAATAATAACAAAAACAAAGACACACATGTTGAGAAAATTGAAATCATCAATACACACAGTGGCATGTTAAAACAAGTGTTATTTAAAATAATACCGATTACAATTTTCGGAAAAAATAAAAGTGTGAACACCTACGCATTTATTGACGAGGGATCATCCATAAGTTTAATGGATCAAACATTGATGGATGACTTGGAAATGTCGGGCACCGCCAACCCTTTGTGTCTGAAGTGGACTGGAGGTATTGAAAGGTGTGAAAATAGTTCGAAAAAATTAACTATTTATATTGCAGGTACAAAAAATAAACGTATACCGTTGAATGTGCGAACAGTAAGTGAAATTAATTTACCAACACAATCACTAAATTATGAAAGCTTATCAACAACATTCCCCCACTTAAGGAATTTGCCAATAAAAAGTTATTATGAGGCTGCACCAAAAATATTAATTGGCCTCAATCATTTTAATTTGGGGATATCATCTAAAATAAGACAGGGTGCTCCCCATGAGCCTGTTGCCGTATGCACACAAATTGGATGGCTGATTTATGGAACTGTAGTTGAAAACAATGAACCAAGTAAGCATTTTAATTACCATATTTGTGACTGTAGCAAGAGAGAGCAAGGTTTAGAGAATTTAGTGAAAAGTTTTTACTCCTTGGATAGTGTAGGGATTTGTTGTAAAGATCCACTATTAAGTAAAGATGACGAACGAGCCCTTAGTCTTTTGAAAGATTTTACAAAACAAAGAGAAGATGGTCACTTTGAAGCCCCTTTAGTGTGGAAATTTGATATTATAAATTTGCCTGATAGCTATGACATGGCAATGAAACGCCTACTTTGTCTTGAGCTCAAATTAAAGCAAAACTTCGAGCATTTAAATGTTTTCAAAACTACTATTGAAAAATATGCCTCCAAGGGCTACATTCGAAAGTTTGGTACCTCCCAATATTTGCTATTTTTAACAAAAACAAACCCGTGTCGTTTGGGATGCTGCAGCAAAATCCAGTGGGGTCTCCCTGAACTCGTTTTTATTAAAGGGGACTGATATGTTGGCATCATTACCAGTTGTCTTATTTTCATTTCGGCAAAAATCTATTGCTATTTGTGGTGACATTGAAGAAATGTTTCACCAAATTTTTATAAGGCCTGAGGACCGTGATGTGCAACGTTTTTTATGGCGCGACTGCAATCAAAATAAAGAACCTGACGTCTACGTAATGGATGTGATGATTTTTGGTGCTACATGTGCTCCTAGCATTTCACAATATATCAAAAATGACCGTAAAAACAATAATAGAAAATCATTATGTGGACGACCTGTTAGATTCAGTCGACACTTCCCAAGAGGCCATAAATTTGATTTCTGATGTAAAATATATTCATCGGCAAGGTGGGTTCAATATACGAAATTGGATCTCCAATAGTAAGGAGGTTTTGAATTCCATTTCTAATAAGTGCGCTAATGATAAAAAATGTTTAAACCTCAATGAAGAAAAACAAATTGAAAAAGTTCTTGGAGTCTTTTGGGAGCATCAGGAAGATGTAATAACATTTAAAATTTCACAATGGCTTCTAGAAACCGATATATTTTCTTGCAGGAAAACACCAACGAAACGCGAAATGCTCTGTTTAGTAATGTCGATTTATGATCCCCTCGGTCTTATCAGCAACATTATTATGTACGTTAAAATATTGCTACAAGAAGTATGGAGATCCAAAGTTGACTGGGACGAAGAAATACCTGAAGACCTGATGACTAATTGGACCCAGTGGGTCAATGTTTTGCCGAATATTCAACAAATACAAATTCCTCGATGTTATTTACAAGGTTTAGTCAATTATGATGGTGTTGATGTTCAGCTTCATACCTTTGTGGATGCCAGCAAAGATGGCTATGCTGCCGTGAGCTATTTTCGGTTGGCGAAATGCGGAACAATAATTTGCTCCCTTATTGGTTCTAAAACCAGGGTGGCCCCAATAAAAATTACTTCAGTTCCCAGACTTGAACTTATGGCTGCATTAATAGGAGCTCGTTTTGCAAAATATATTTGCGAAAATCATAAAATTAAAATTTCAAAGAAAATTTTCTGGTCCGATTCCAGAACGGTTTTAAGTTGGATCAATTCCGATCACCGAAAATATAATCAATTTGTAGCATTTCGTATAACAGAAATTTTAGAATTGAGTTCGATGAAAGACTGGCGATGGACTTCTACCAAACAAAATGTAGCAGATGAAGGTACTAAATGGGCTAGAATGCCTCAAATTTCTAATTCGAGTAGGTGGTTTAAAGGTCCGGAATTTCTATACCAGGAAGAAGATAACTGGCCTAGTGAATATGTACATGAAGAAACAGCTACTGAAGTAAGGATTCATCATTCGTTCAAAATTACATTCTCTGAAAAATTGTTCGATGAAAACCGATTTTCAAAGTGGAGTCGCTTGTTACGATCTGCTGCTTATTTTTTCCGCTTTATAAATAATAGAAAAACAAAAGCAACAAAAAATGGCGAACTTACTCAAGAGGAGCTAATAAGAGCAGAAAATTATTTATACCGACAAGCTCAAATTGAAAAATATTCTACAGAAATTTCGTGTTTACATTCTAATATTGCGATACCGAAATCGAGCGAAATTTATACCAAATCACCCCACATGGATGAATATGGTGTTTTAAGGGTCGATGGTAGAATCGATAATGCAAATGTCCCTGAAGAACGAAAACATCCTATAATTTTATCCAAATCTAGTTATATAACGAATTTGATTATACTTCATTATCACGCAAAATATTACCACATGAATCATGAAACGGTAATTAACGAGCTTCGTCAAAAGTATTCGATTTCGAGACTTCGTGTTACATTTAAATCTGTTATTCGAAAATGTCAATGGTGTAAAGTATACAAAGCAGTTCCTCGAGTTCCTCAAATGGCTAAATTGCCTAGTGCTCGTCTAGCTTCGTTTAAAGCTCCATTTACCTATACTGGCTTAGATTTTTTTGGCCCTATTATGGTTACCGTGAATCGCCATAAAGAAAAAAGATATGGCTGCCTATTTACATGCCTGACAGTGAGAGCCGTCCATATCGAGGTAGCAACCAGTTCAAGCATATTGGCTATTCGCAATTTTATGGCACGAAGAGGTATTCCACGAGAATTTTTTAGTGACAATGGCACAAATTTTGTTGGGGCGGAAAGAGAACTTCGTGAGTCACTTGCAGACGTAGATCAGAATGAGTTTGTTAAAACATTTACCAGCACTACAACAAAATGGAATTTTAATCCGCCATCAGCCCCTCATATGGGAGGTGCGTGGGAGCGACTTGTACGTTCAGTAAAAACCATTTTATATAGAATTATGCCATCAAGAATATTAAGTGATGAGGTGCTCTTGAGTATGTTGATCGAAGTTGAAAATATTGTCAATTCTAGGCCCCTTGCCTATGTTCCTGTCGATGATGGAACAAATGAAGCAGTGACCCCTAATCACTTTCTAGTTGGCAGCTCTAGTGGACTTAAACCAATGTCCAATTGCAATGATAGTGGTGTGGTTTTAAAACAAAATTGGCTAATTTCGCAACAGTATGCGAACATTTTTTGGCAAAAGTGGTTGGCAGAGTATCTGCCCACGCTAACGTGCAGGTCTAAGTGGTTCAAAAAACAAAAACCTCTATGTCAGGGGAACTTAGTGATAGTTGTTGACCCTTCTCTTCCTCGTAATGTTTTGCCTCGAGGAAAAGTACTCGAAACAAGATTGGCAAAAGATGGACAAGTCCGAAGTGCAAAGGTACTAACTCAATATGGAATACTGGATAGACCTGTAGCAAAGCTAGCAGTTTTGGAAGTGGCTTCCCAAATAGAGTGTTCTGGCGAAGGTCCTTCTTGTCACACTAAGGGGGGGAATGTTGCCGCCACTGGCAAAATCTGCTGACATAAGATATGTTTATTTACTTAGTTATGTTTATTTTATATAACTATGTCTATTATTTAACCAAACTTGTATAATTATTTAACGAAACATACCAAATGTCAAGTAGCGTCCTCAAGACTACTCCATTTTGTTTACTAATTTCATCATTACAAGTTGGCTCACACGCGGTGCTAAGGAAGTTATCAACTTATAAACTTTAAATATAATTAATATATTTTTATAAAGTTCCTAGTGGTTTTCATACCAAAAAGTAGGTCCACTTATTAATATATTTTCATTTATAAATTCCTAATTTTTATTTTTGTTACTTAGGAATTTTAATATAAATACACTTTGTATAATAAATCAAATATTTTATTAACTTAGTGTGTTTTATTAAAAATCCCGTGGAAATCACTAGCGAGGCGGATTCCTCTCCCAACACCATAAATAATATCAAATAGATAACCATATTATTTTCAGGTACAGCATTCACAATCGCAATCCAGGATATAACATATTGTCGCACAATATAATTCTTTACAGAAATGCGTTCCTTAAGAAGAGGTATAAAAGCTTCTAGATTGAAAGTTTGTGAAGATTCTATAACAATATTTTTAAGTAAACAATCCAACAGGAATAGGTCGCAAGACGCCAGCAGGAAATAAATCGGAGAAGGGTATAATGGAGGAACATGCCACCAAGTTATACCAGGATCACACGGAAAATACCGGACACGTAAATATTGATCGTTTAAACAATTGAGAATGGGACTAACGAATTCACTGACATATTTTGAAGAGTCCTAAAGAAACAACAAAAATTAACTTGAAGTTTTAATTTAATTAATTACTTACCTTTCCAAAACCTAAACTTGTAGCCGCCAAACCAATTGAACCTCCCTTTCTTTTATTAGAATCCCAAGAGGAGGCAAAGTCATTGGACAACACGTTTGCGCAGTTATTTTTCATAATAAACTCAAAACATTCTGTGTGCGATATCACTTGAATCATTTAAATAATCAGCTTTTTTTTAATATATATGTAGAAAGTATTAACTTTATTTATGTCTATATTTCTGTTTATTTTAACAATTTAAGTTAACACTTTAGAATTAACTTCACTTTCCGACAACCAATAATAAATAATACCCGGTAATTCACAAATATTGCTGTTTAACGAAAAAAAAAATTTAAAAAAACAACTCTACAACAACAACAATGACAGTCATATGTTTTTCAAATAGAAAAAAACTGTTTATGTGTTAGTTTCGGTCATTCCCCAGTATGCATTGAAATATTATTTCTCCAATGTTGGAGAAAAGTTAAGTTCTCAAATTGATGTCAAATGTAATTCTCAACTTGGGTTGAACAATTTTTCTCCTTGTTTGCTTTCAACTTGACATCAAGTTGAGACTTAACATTTTTTCCAATCTTTGAGAAACATTTTTACTCTCAATTGGATATCCAACACTTTTCTCCACTTGAGACCAAACATTTTTTCAACTTTACGATTTGTGTTAAGTTTGAGATATTATTTAAATATGTCATAAATAATAAATTAAATTAAAAACTGCCAAAAAAGTACAAATAATTAATTGATATATTTTTAATTATTTCTGCTTTTTGTCGAATTTTTCAATTTAAATTCTTATTTATGACATATATAATATAAATATTCAAAAAATGTACAAATAAATAATTCATTTATTTTTAATTCTAGATTTTAAAAAATGTACATAATATGTACATTTAATGTTAAATATGTACATAATAATGTTAAATATATAATGAAATTAAATTGAAACATTAAAAAAAGTTCAGTGTTTTCATTTCTAAAATTAGTATAATTATTTTTAATATGGCAATTCCGTACCTTCCATTTGATACCGATTGGAGATATTTCTTTGCTATCAAGTTGAAAACCACAAATTTCTCAATTTGATAACTATGAAAATCGCCATATAAAAAATGTGCCTTTTAAGTTGAGAAGACTATAATCGGACTATTGAGGTGCATTTGAGAATTAACGTTGGAGATTTGAGAAATGTATTTGATCTCAAATGCACCTCAAGTTGATAGCAAACAAAAATGTTTATTGGGTCATTTATTGTAGGGTCGTTTGCACACACACAAAAAATAGAAAATTAATTGTCAATAAGCAAAGCAAGTGGCTTCGAAATACGATGATGCCAGTTAATCATTTTTTGTTCACGCGGAATTTATAATTGGAGGAATTTTTTTCTCGAGAAATGTATTTTCCGTGAGAAAGAAATTCCTTGAGAATATTCATAAATGGGCTGAATAACTTTTAATTGAAACTTTTTAGTCAGAATAAATCATAATTCTAGTTAGATATTGGTTAATATTTAATTAGAAAAAATATTGTGGTGGCATCTACGCAATTATTGAGGCAGTCACGGAAAAATTAAATGCAAGTCTGTTTTTTTTAATATAACAAAAATGGATTTTCCCTTTAACAAAATATGGCAGAATTCTCTATAAATGAAATGCAAAATGGAAAATCAATTTTGTGCTAATTCTTAACAAAATTAATAAAATATATATATATATGTATTATTATATTTATTAATATTTGTAATTTTATTTGACACAATTTCACACACAGTTTTACAGATCAACTGTTTTCAAACTGATTTAGAAGTTTTCTGTTTTTGAAAAAGTAGTGCTAATTTGTAACATTTTGTGATGTAATGAAAATCGCAGAATAATAAGTTAATACACAATAAAAAATATTAAATTTTTAAGTTTTATATACATATTGCAATAAAAAAAACTTTGGTAAATTTACATTGAAGATGGTCAGAAATGAATGAAAAAAAAATATATAGACATTAAAGAAAAACAAATTTAATGTTAAACTTTACGCACAAAATATATGGGTTGTTGTTGTTTCGAATTTAACTGTGGCTAAATGAAAAGTTTTAGACCGATCGTATATTACATCTTGAGTATCCTCACCTAATATTTTCAAAAATTTTAAATTCTTTTTAACTCATTTAACCTCATTACGAAAATAGTAAAACCGTAAATATGGAAAATCCACGCACCTCAAAAAATTTTTTTCTATGAAATAAATTGAAGACATTTCATATTATACAATTTTCTTTCAAAAATGTATCAATTATTGCAAATTTGAAATTTGACATATAGTATTTGTACATATATTTGTATAGATTTCGCAGTATGAAAAGAATATTATTTCTTTATTTAGAATATATGTAAGTATTGCTTGCAAAAAAATGCAACATCATGAATGAAACACGTAGACGACTGCTGCCAGCAGCATTTGAAGTCGTATAGTCAGCTACTTGATTTTTCTGAATACGACAGCAACATATAATACAAATGCATTTTTATTTAAATATACAATTACTTTTACTTATTTAAAATGCATTAGTATAACGTAAAAATAAATAAATAAATTAATTTAACCCCTTTTGATTATTAATGGAATTTTAGCCTTTAATTTTGCGATTTTTTTTTTTAACAAAATAAAATATTTCATAACACTAATTTCTTTTACATATTTTGTTATATTGTGTTATGAACCGTTTTTGGACCGATGAGGCTCGCGACTAGCTCAATTTTAGACTCACCCAGGAGGTCCCAACCCTCTCACCGGCCGTACGTTCACACACAAAAAAAAATCATTGCTTAAAACACACACAAAAAAAAAACTGACTTTACCTAACTAACAAATCACCACACAACACATAGGAGACCGATGTTCGCTCCTTTTCGCCCACCCTACCGTAGTCGTACAATTGCCACAATTACTATTTCATACGACCCCTAAATCCACTCGACCTTCCCTCCTCTTACTTACCCACTATTGCCATTATCCCTTCAGAAAATTAAGCCAACATTATCCACACTCAAATTCTTTTCATTTAAGTTTTTACATTATTTATTATTATAAATCCTAAACTATTCATTTCTTTTTATGCTTAACATTTATTAGTTCTTATTATTAATATTATTATAGAAAAAAAATAAAACAATATACACAATTTAAAAAAAACATTTGATTATACATTTACCATCCTTATTAATTATGAACTTATTTTTTTACAATTTTTTCCTAAACGCCTTTCTTTTTATTTAATTTAATTATTACTTAAACAAAACTTTATATTTTTGAAACTTTACTTTCATATATATGCATTGTTTAAATTCACCAAAAAAAACTTTTTTTTTCTCTTATACAGGGTCCAAATCTCTTCTTTTATCTCAGATTTTTCTTTCTGAAGCCGCTCTAAATCATCCTATACCTAAAGGAGCTCCCTGAGGATACTAGATTTCTTTCACCTTTATTTTACTACCGCGCTGAAGATGTGCACCCCTAACTGAACTAATTATATCTTTATCTTTATTTTTTTTTTTTTGCAATATATATAAAAGTTTCCCTTTCTAATTTACTTTCAGGCTTACAACATTTTTGCTTCTTTTACGGCGCTGACTTTATCTCAACCCCTACACTCTATGATTATATGGATACTTTATATACATCAACAATTACTACAAACCAAAAATTAAATTCTTAAACACTACTTAGACTAATATACTATAATAACATTTCAACTTTTCATATATTCTCTATTTTTAAATCTTTTCCATTTTCAATAAAAAAAATAAATATTTAATATCAAAATAACTTCACACGTATATATCTTTTTTTTTTTACTTTTGTATCTTTTTAGCGTTTGTTTCTTTGAGTTATTGCTCGTATATGCGTATGTAACAATATCAATCACAATTCTCCATCTACCTTCGTTATCGCTTTATTTTATAAAAATATAAATATTTCCTTTCCGCTTTAAAACACCGTAAATAATACTTAAAGATGACTTTAATCACGCCTTTTTCATTTGGTAGATACGTACATAGGAACTAAAAAATACAATTTTCAAAATACCTGGCTACCATGGACTTAGCTTTGGTGATGATTCCGGAACACAAGACAAACTGCCGGCCGCCATTCACAGCCGCCGTCCTTTGAATTTTACCAACAGGCTCAAATGCCAACAGCCTCTGGTTGGAATATCCTCCCTTCCGTATCTAGTGATGTAGCCAGGCCTGCATTAATATACATACATATACATATTATTTCAAACTTTAATAACTACTATTCATAACTTCTTTTTTTTTTTTATTTTTTTAACACTCACTTTATATTTGATTTCTTTTTTTTTTTCACTTTTACACTTTACACTACACTGTGGCCGTTTACTTTTGTTCCGACCTCTCTTGTTAGCATACGACTTGATACTGAATTCTAATATTTTTAAAACAATACCTTCGCTGTTCTAAGTTTTTGATATTCTTTCCAACCTTCCAAATCTCTATTTACCTTAACGTTATCTATTTATACATTATATATTGCAATTTTACCGCCAAAGCTCCATCTTTTTTTATTTTAATAATATATACCAATTGCTCTAATCCCGCCAATACTCCATCTTTTATTTAAATATTATATTATTAATTTGTTAAACCACAATCTATCTTTTTCCAGAATTTATACATTTAAATACATTAACCAACCTTGATTTAACCTTTCCCCCTTTTTATATCTCCTCCGTCCCACGAAAAACCGTCACAAACTATTCCCAACCTACCAGGCTATCATCAATTTCAATACGGTTATTACTTTTAAAATTTTCAAAACAAAATCAATTTACCTTATTTGAAATTTTACGTTCTTATATGTAATATCCAACGCTGCGTTTTACTATTTTACAAATTTTTTCCGCATTGCCAATTTTTTCACTATCTTTCTATGTAAACCCTACACACACATAACATATGTCTGTCTTCTTCTCATTCATATAAATTCACAAACACACGTAAGTATGTACATTATAAAAAATATACTTATTTTTTATTTCTATTTTATTTACAGATTTTCCGGCAAATTTGCTACTTCGGACGACCTCATAGCAATGCAGGTGAGTATTTTCCTTTGGTAAAACTAAGGTTTGTTGGGTCAATCATCCTATTAATGTATTATTTTCATTTCTGTTTTCAGCCTTCTAACAACAACATGGCCACCGCCTACAAGTAAGTATACACATTAATTCGTTTCCATTTTTCTTTCTATTGCAGATTTCCTACTCTACTGGGCCACAGACGAGGATAAACGCTACAGGTAAGTATTTAATCCAAATGCAAAGTATCGTTCCAAAAAAAAACATTCAGTACACTTTTTCTCTACATCATCTTTTCTTTATTTTCAGGTTCGAACACAAAATGAGCAAGATGGGGCAAACTGCGGTGTAGCTCTGCCGCATTGGTTCAGGTTTGCCCATAATTACCAATGAAATTTTAAGAACTAGGACATGGGGCAGGAGTTCAGTTCGCTCCAATAAAATTTTAGGAGCCCCCTCCTTTACATGGTTAGGGACAGAGAACATATTTAAAAACTAAAATAACAAAAAAAAACTAACCCCAAAAAAAAACAAAAAAAATACTAACAAAACTAACAAAACAAAAAGAAGCATTTGGGACTGGAGGTTTCGCCCGATCCTTGGGCGGAACATGCACTCCCTAATATTACTACGCGGACTGGTTTCTTCGCCCGATCCATGGGCGGACAAAGCACTCCCGGATACCATTCGAGGCTCTTCGTTAAACCTCCGCCACGCAAAATTTTTTTTGGTCGTTGACTTCGAAAAATTTTGAGTGGCTTATCCGACCCGCAACAAAACTCCGATTTCTACAAGTCCACGCTGTAGGAAACGGTGTGCTGGAAGGCATTTTCGATCCTTGGATCACCTGCCCAACGTGGGGAACTCTCACACCCCGAGATGGGTCTCATCTTACTTGTTATCAACCAGCCGGGTATGTATATATGTACTTGGAATACCAAATCTGACATTACGTGGGGAACTCCCACACCTTGAATAAGAGTCTCGCCGGGCATTACTCTATTAATATCTATTTTTTTTTTCTTTCAGGAAACTTTAGAGAGTGGATTTTGGTCACCTTTAGCAATTCCATCTTGGGGATCTGTCCTCTATACCGCCCCTGATCAACAGCCGACTTTTGCATCTTTCCAGGTAAGAAAAATCATAGTGGCAACCCCTGTTTGTAATTAAAGATTTTTATTTTTCGTGTAATTGGTCATTGGCCAATTGGGCACTATCCGTGCTAAATTAAACTGAATGCCTACAAAAACTTGCTTTGAGGCTAAATTAATCATAACTTTTTCTTTGGAATTTTTACGTGAACTCTTCTCCCTCTTGCTATATCTCAAAATTTGCTTTGAGTCGAAGTTCTGGGTTTGCCAAAGTTTCTTATTTAAATATCTCTAAAATTTTATTTATATCTTATTTACTCAAATCTTTTTACATTTCTAGGTAAAGCCTCTACTCTCCTCTTCCTTAGGAATTTTGGTTGAACAATATGGAACGGATTGTCTCTGGGACACTTTTTTACCTATGTAAAAATAATACTCAGAGACTTATCAGACTATCCCTATTTATCCGGTTTGGACTTATTTGACCCCCATACAACTCTCTTTATTACGGGAAGTCTACCTATAACTCATACAGGATATAAGATTTGTACTTTGTTAATCCTTTTTGTTTTATTCGCAGGTTTATCTAATACTTAAATCGTAATCATCAAAAAAAAACAGAGGATTCTTCTTTTATTTATAAACCTATAAAAAGGAACAAGCAGTACAAACATGGATATCACAGATTAAATCACAGGTATTCCCTAAACTAATATTGCGGTTTCCTTAAATCTAATATTGCACGTAGTTGGTTTTGGCTAGACTTATCCTAAGGTGTGTAAAAGTTGTATAATTCAAAACTCTAAAAATTGTTCAGGTACCAAAAAAAAATGATCACCGATATAAAGATAATTGGTATAATTTTATAGACACATTAGGACGAACACTTGTAAAATATGCTGAGTGTAAAGTCTCAAATAATCGAATTCTTATGTCCTAATATTGCACTATTATTTTATTTTGAGAAATCTCAAAAAAAATCTAAATTTTCTCAGTGTTATTTAAACTTTTATATCTTTTAGGTGAAAGATACCTATAGATTTTCCCTGTAATGTTTCTAACTCGTACATATTGTTACCTACAGGTCTGACCACTCTACACTTTAAGAATTTCTTACAAAATTTTGCATTGATATTTTTTTCGAAATTACTTAATAGTGTGTTTCGACGGTACACCTCTTGACCTGGGATGAATTTAACCTTACGTGCTCTCTTATTGTAACTCTCGGCGCTCTTATCGTATGCTTTCTGCATATTTTCCTTTATCTTTTCACGAATAATCTCTAATTTTTCATTTCGTTGGATATCTTGTATGTGGTGGTCCGTCAACGATAATAATTTTCTGCTCAGCTTATAATCAGCTCCGCTTGTATACATGTGGTATCCAAATAGGGCAAAAAATGGTGTTACACCTGTTGCTGTGTGTATTGCAGTTCTCAATGCACATTCGATTTCCGACAAGTACAGATCCCAATCTCTGTGATCCTTTTCCAAATATGCTCTTATAGCTGATAAAACAGATTGATTCACACGCTCAGAAGCATTGGACTGTGGTGAATACACTGCGGTTCGAATATGCTGGATTTTGTAGGTTTTCATTAAAGTTTCGAATCCTTTTGCCACAAATTGAGAACCGTTGTCGCTATGTATAATTTCGGGTACACCGAATTTATGAAAAATTTCGTGAACCAAGAATTGTATAACATTATTTGTGGTCGCCTCTTTCATCGCTTTCAAAAATGTGAACTTTGTAAAGTGATCCACCACAATAAAGATATAACAATTGCCTTTTTTAGATCGTGGATATTTTCCCAAAAAGTCAATATACAATTTTTGAAATGGCCGGTCAGTAATCACCTGATTTCCTATTTCCGGTCTAAGATTCTGATTACAAGATTTGGTTTCTTTACATATTTGGCAGTTTTTAACATACAGTTTTACTTGGGCTGTCATTTTTGGCCAGTAAAAAAAACGTTTTAATCTTTCTAACGTTTTGGCTACACCACCATGAGCTGTTGTTAATGTGGCATGGGCTTTTTCTATTACGGGTTGTGTGATATTTGGAGGAATCCATAGCTTCCATTGGCATTCGTTGTCATCACCTTGATCACAATACATTTTCTTGAAGATCATCCCATTATCTATTTTCAGATCTGGCAGCATTTCTTTATTTTTTTCTATGTGGTTTTTGAGATCGACGTATTCTTCACTTTCAAATTCGGTTGTTTCAAAATCGAATAGTTCTTCCGTCGAAATTTCTTCAACGACCTCGTCCTGTGGTAATCTTGACAACATATCCGCCACTATATTTTCAGACCCTTTCCGATGCTCTATATCAAAATCAAATGCTTGTAACTGCAGCGACCATCTGGCTAATCTCCCGCTTAAATCTTTAAGCGTCATAAGCCATTTCAGACTCGCATGATCCGTCACAATGGTGAAAGGCATCATCTCAACGTAAGGTCTGAATTTTTTTACTGCCATCACAGCTGCCAAACATTCTTTTTCAGTCACACTGTAGTTCCTTTGACAGGTGTTTAGCTTCTGCGAGTAAAAAGCTATAGGGTGCTCTTCATTTTTATCGTTGAGTTGATACAAAACTGCTCCAATCCCATAATCGCACGCATCACATTGTATCCAAAATCTTCTTGAGAAGTCAGCATGCCGTAAAACAGGAGCGGATGTTAATGCCTTTTTTAAATTTTCAAATGCTGTTTTTGCCTCAGGAGTCATAACAAATTTCTTCGCTTTCCTTAGGGTGTCAGTCAGTGGAGCAGATATTGATGCAAAATCCTTAATAAATCTCCGGTACCACCCTGCTGTACCAAGAAAACTTCTAACTTCTCGAGGTGTTTTTGGCAGAGATATTGCCTTTATGGCCTGGACTTTGTCTGGATCCGTCTTCAACATCCCACCGCCGATTATAAACCCTAGATATTTTAGCTGTTGAAAGCAGAATTGGGATTTTTGCAAACCTATTGTTAAATTTGCATCCTTCAGACATTGTGCGACTTCTTTCAGTAGTTCAATATGTGTTTCAAATTTCTCTGAAATAATCAATAGATCATCTAAATATATAAATACATGCTCCATCAAACGTTGTGGGATAACCTTATCCATCAATCTGCATAATCTTTGGGCAGCATTACATAATCCGAAGGGCATTACGCGAAATTGGTAGAGTGGCCGACCTGCTACGGTAAAAGCTGTCAATGGTTTACTGTCTTCTTCTAACTCTATTTGCCAAAACGCGAATTTTAAATCAACACTACTAATATAATATATTTCATCAATCCTACTGAGTATGCCGTCAATATTCTGTAGGGGATAAGCGTCTTTAATTGTCACCTTATTAAGTTTTCGGGCGTCTAGACAAAATCTGCTTTTCAGTGGCTTCCTCACTACAGTTGTACGATTACTCCACGGACTATTGCTTTCTTCTATCACTTTTAGTTTTAACATATTGTCGATTTCTTTATAGGTTACCTCTTGGACCGCAGATGAAATGGGATAATATCTATCCTTCACGGGCACTGTCCCCTCTACAAGCTGTATTGAATGCTTCTCCAAAGTTGTGCAGCCTAAACCAAGGGTTTCAAACGCCGGAAATGATTTCACCGCTTCATTAAGTTGTTGTTGCTGCGTTGTTGTCAACGTATGAGGGTTGGATTTGTGATTTTCTACCTTATACTCTTCTTGGATCTTCTGAATATCTAATTCGCACACGCTTACTATGTTCGGAGCCAGTTTGAACGCCTTCCAAAAATCAATTCCCAAATAAAGATATTGTTCAAGCTCAGGACAAAGGTAAAATTCAATATTTTCAACTTGGTTATTGTATTTAACTTCTACCCTTATTTTCCCTAATAACCTATGTTGCTGCCCTCCAGCTGTGGATATAACAGAAAATATCGGGACTATTGGTACGCGTAGCTGGCTAACAAATTCCCTACATCCTTTACCTAGCAAACTTACTGAAGCTCCAGTATCCAGAAGACCTTTAACTTGTATATCACCAATCTCAACGTCTGCAAAAACTCGAGGATCTATTTTGTTTTTATTCATCTTCTTTATGGTTTCTACAACAAGCCTTCTTTTAAGTTTTCTAGCCGAAAATTTCTGCCTTAATTTTAGGATTCTGTTAGATATTTTATTGATCTTTTGTATTTCGTTATTGAATATTTTATTTCTTACGCAATCGTAATTGATTTTTCTCTCTTCAAGCGTGTATTCATGTCTTAACTGTGGGACGATTTTATTATGGTGTTTTGCTTCTTTTATTAAATTTATTATTTTTACCTTTTCAGTATTTATTGCGGATGAATCGGCGGGTTCTCGGATGAACGATGGTTCCCCGCTGTTACATCGCCCCTCTGAAAATACTTCCCCTTACAATTTGGACATTTTGGAGAAATGACGTCGGGTTTTCCACACCTATAACAAAACAGGGTCCTTTCGGTCACTGGACAGTCCATAAACACATGGCCTTCTTGTTTACAATTCCAGCATCTCAGTGGATTGCGTCTGGGTTGTAGCTCGCTGTTGTTGAACCTCATCGCAGCCAGTTCTTCATAATTATCTTCCGCATATACGTGTGGGTCATCAGGCTTCTCCACGACTTCGCTCACGTTTTTGGGAAATCTGCTCATTGGCATTTGAGAGAAAGGCCGGACATCCTTACGCAGAAACGTCTTTTCTGCCTCAACGCACTCTATCCGCAGTTGTTCTACAGAAGAAATGGCCATTGGGTAAACTATTTTTCCTATGCTTTCCCTCAAATTTCTTTTAATCATTTTAATCATTTCATACTCTGGCATAGGCATACTAAGTCGTGACCTCAACGTGTTCATCGTATGAAAAAAAATCGTCGATGGATTCGCCGGGCAATTGCTTTCTTTCAACCATATCCCTCATGAGCTCAAAGCTGGATCTCGTGGATTGGTATTGCTGCAATAAAGCCATTTTCAAAGTGGGCCACTTATCAGCTGACGTGATATCGTTCGCCTGTGCTAAAAGCCAGTACCACCTTTTCGCCTGTCCCACTACTAATAGGTGAAAATCGCGCAATACTTCCACCCATGGTATACCATATTGCTTTTGGAGCGTCTCCAGGCGGAAAATAAAGTCCTCGATGGCAAGATGGCTGGTATTTCCGTCGAATTGTAAGCCCCACTTGTCAACGCGGATTTTTATCTGATCGGGGTTTACACTACCTTCGCCGCAAATTGAAGAACCCCTGGATGAATGGTCAGATTGCCCATTTACACCGGACAAATCCATTGGTGCTGATCTTTGTCGAGAGGTTCCCGAACAGCTTGGTAAGTTGAAACTAGCTAATCGGACATTTTCCTGTTGAGTATGTTGTACCACCAAGCTTAACCGACCAACCGTCTCAGTTATTTCAGACATTGCCCTTCTAATTTCTGACAATTGAGGACCTACTCCCTGTTCTATCATTCTCATGACCGAAATTTGCATAGTACCTAAATCGTCAGTACCTCTATTTTGCTGTCCACTATTCGAGCTACCCTGAGCTGTCCTACCGCTTGGCAATGTTCCCTGCGTATGCTGGTGGTTCCCTCGCATTATCGTGGCAGACCTATCTTCAATTTGTGGTTCAATATTTTCCTCCTGTGACATTTCCATACTTCTTTTGACTTTAAATACTGGGAGTATTGGTGTGTTCGGTTTCTGAACCTTTTCAGCAACCTGAGGTGTTGATCGGTTTAAGTCAAATTTTACTTGTCGGTTTCTTTTCCTTGACCTGGTTTCGTGGGGATTATTATTCATATCCACCTACACCAATTACAACAAAAAAAACTAGTGACCTAAATACCTGAACTCGCAAACAAAACAAAAATAATCGCACCCTTCAGTATCAAGCTTTCAATAAAAGAAATCAAATATATTAAAAATCTATTTCCACAAGCAAAAAAAAAACTCTACCGGTACTCCAAAAACTTAAATGTTATTAGCACTAATATACCTATATATAATTCAATAATTCAAAAGAAAATAATATCTTAACCCTATATTTTAATATTTAACTTAACAAATAATTCAAATATTTCTAATAATGTAAATTGAATACCGCTTAAATCTATATTTCACTTAGTAAAAAAAAAATTTTTTTTTTTTTTTTTTAGATTGTATTTAAAAGTTCATAAAATCTCTTTTAAGTACAAAACACAAATTTTTATGATAACTCTTAACTTCTTCAAACTTTTTTATTATATGTTTGGGTTTGGCAATAATGGGTCGTATCGGAGGTCTAGCGGATATAATTATTATTATTTTTTTTTTTTTTGTTGTTGTGTGGCTTCAGACAATTTACTTCTCAACATTTAAAAATTTTTTATTTTTGTTTATTAATGTGACTTTTCGTACTTCAACTTTGAAATCAATTACTGAAGCGAGATTACGAAACAGACATAAATAACACTTGATACATCTAACCTCGAAATATCTATTATCACGAGAGGCTATCTAGTATTACTTAACTCTTAACACCAACATTTAAACAAAATATAAACCTATAACACTTTACCATTTACTTATAAAAAAAACGAAAACTACTAAAAATACAATTAGAGACCTTAAGTTATCTTCTAAGCTATTTTTAATTGTTTCCTTTTGAATCTGTAGAATATTCGTTTCTCTAAAATCTCTCTTTTTCGATTATTTATTACACCGTAAGATTTCTACCCTTGGTGGCTATAAAAAATCCAATTTTGAGATTAAGATCCACGATTTTTTCTTTGGGCTATTTTTGGTTCTATCTATTGGGCTATCGTTAACACGTATAGGTGATTTTACATGCTATTTCAATTTATAATTCCGAAATTTGCTTGGGTGCCATTTATGTTATGAACCGTTTTTGGACCGATGAGGCTCGCGACTAGCTCAATTTTAGACTCACCCAGGAGGTCCCAACCCTCTCACCGGCCGTACGTTCACACACAAAAAAAAATCATTGCTTAAAACACACACAAAAAAAAACTGACTTTACCTAACTAACAAATCACCACACAACACATAGGAGACCGATGTTCGCTCCTTTTCGCCCACCCTACCGTAGTCGTACAATTGCCACAATTACTATTTCATACGACCCCTAAATCCACTCGACCTTCCCTCCTCTTACTTACCCACTATTGCCATTATCCCTTCAGAAAATTAAGCCAACATTATCCACACTCAAATTCTTTTCATTTAAGTTTTTACATTATTTATTATTATAAATCCTAAACTATTCATTTCTTTTTATGCTTAACATATATTAGTGCTTATTATTAATATTATTATAGAAAAAAAAAATAAAACAATATACACAATTAAAAAAAAACATTTGGTTATACATTTACCATCCTTATTAATTATGAACTTATTTTTTTACAATTTTTTCCTAGACGCCTTTCTTTTTATTTAATTTAATTATTACTTAAACAAAACTTTATATTTTTGAAACTTTACTTTCATATATATGCATTGTTTAAATTCACCAAAAAAAACTTTTTTTTCTCTTATACAGGGTCCAAATCTCTTCTTTTATCTCAGATTTTTCTTTCTGAAGCCGCTCTAAATCATCCTATACCTAAAGGAGCTCCCTGAGGATACTAGATTTCTTTCACCTTTATTTTACTACCGCGCTGAAGATGTGCACCCCTAACTGAACTAATTATATCTTTATCTTTATTTTTTTTTTTTTTTGCAATATATATAAAAGTTTCCCTTTCTAATTTACTTTCAGGCTTACAACATTTTTGCTTTTATCTCAACCCCTACACTCTATGATTATATGGATACTTTATATACATCAACAATTACTACAAACCAAAAATTAAATTCTTAAACACTACTTAGACTAATATACTATAATAACATTTCAACTTTTCATATATTCTCTATTTTTAAATCTTTTCCATTTTCAATAAAAAAAATAAATATTTAATATCAAAATAACTTCACACGTATATCTTTTTTTTTTTTACTTTTTTATCTTTTTAGCGTTTGTTTCTTTGAGTTATTGCTCGTATATGCGTATGTAACAATATCAATCACAATTCTCCATCTACCTTCGTTATCGCTTTATTTTATAAAAATATAAATATTTCCTTTCCGCTTTAAAACACCGTAAATAATACTTAAAGATGACTTTAATCACGCCTTTTTCATTTGGTAGATACGTACATAGGAACTAAAAAATACAATTTTCAAAATACCTGGCTACCATGGACTTAGCTTTGGTGATGATTCCGGAACACAAGACAAACTGCCGGCCGCCATTCACAGCCGCCGTCCTTTGAATTTTACCAACAGGCTCAAATGCCAACAGCCTCTGGTTGGAATATCCTCCCTTCCGTATCTAGTGATGTAGCCAGGCCTGCATTAATATACATACATATACATATTATTTCAAACTTTAATAACTACTATTCATAACTTCTTTTTTTTCTTTATTTTTTTAACACTCACTTTATATTTGATTTCTTTTTTTTTTTTCACTTTTACACTTTACACTACACTGTGGCCGTTTACTTTTGTTCCGACCTCTCTTGTTAGCATACGACTTGATACTGAATTCTAATATTTTTAAAACAATACCTTCGCTGTTCTAAGTTTTTGATATTCTTTCCAACCTTCCAAATCTCTATTTACCTTAACGTTATCTATTTATACATTATATATTGCAATTTTACCACCAAAGCTCCATCTTTTTTTATTTTAATAATATATACCAATTGCTCTAATCCCGCCAATACTCCATCTTTTATTTAAATATTATATTATTAATTTGTTACACCACAATCTACCTTTTTCCAGAATTTATACATTTAAATACATTAACCAACCTTGATTTAACCTTTCCCCCTTTTTATATCTCCTCCGTCCCACGAAAAACCGTCACAAACTATTCCCAACCTACCAGGCTATCATCAATTTCAATACGGTTATTACTTTTAAAATTTTCAAAACAAAATCAATTTACCTTATTTGAAATTTTACGTTCTTCAATGTAATATCCAACGCTGCGTTTTACTATTTTACAAATTTTTTCCGCATTGCCAATTTTTTCACCATCTTTCTATGTAAACCCTACACACACATAACATATGTCTGTCTTCTTCTCATTCATATAAATTCACAAACACACGTAAGTATGTACATTATAAAAAATATACTTATTTTTTATTTCTATTTTATTTACAGATTTTCCGGCAAATTTGCGACTTCGGACGACCTCATAGCAATGCAGGTGAGTATTTTCCTTTGGTAAAACTAAGGTTTGTTGGGTCAATCATCCTATTAATGTATTATTTTCATTTCTGTTTTCAGCCTTCTAACAACAACATGGCCACCGCCTACAAGTAAGTATACACATTAATTCGTTTCCATTTTTCTTTCTATTGCAGATTTCCTACTCTACTGGGCCAAAGACGAGGATAAACGCTACAGGTAAGTATTTAATCCAAATGCAAAGTATCGTTCCAAAAAAAAACATTCAGTACACTTTTTCTCTACATCATCTTTTCTTTATTTTCAGGTTCGAACACAAAATGAGCAAGATGGGGCAAACTGCGGTGTAGCTCTGCCGCATTGGTTCAGGTTTGCCCATAATTACCAATGAAATTTTAAGAACTAGGACATGGGGCAGGAGTTCAGTTCGCTCCAATAAAATTTTAGGAGCCCCCTCCTTTACATGGTTAGGGACAGAGAACATATTTAAAAACTAAAATAACAAAAAAAAACTAACCCCAAAAAAAAACAAAAAAAATACTAACAAAAAAAGAAGCATTTGGGACTGGAGGTTTCGCCCGATCCTTGGGCGGAACATGCACTCCCTAATATTACTACGCGGACTGGTTTCTTCGCCCGATCCATGGGCGGACAAAGCACTCCCGGATACCATTCGAGGCTCTTCGTTAAACCGCCACGCAAAATTTTTTTTGGTCGTTGACTTCGAAAAATTTTGAGTGGCTTATCCGACCCGCAACAATTGTCAACACTATTTTTGTTTTGTAGTCAACAAAACACACTTGCAGTTTTTTTCTATTTGAAGAACATATGACTGTCATTGTTGATGTAGTAGAGTTGTTTTTTTTTTTTTTTTGATTTTTTTTTCATTAACTCTTTTGTATTAAAGCACCTCCAATATATGTATCCATTTTAGTTTGCAATTCAGTATATTTATAATTTATTACTTACAGCAAAAAATAATAGAAACAATTTTATCAGTTATGTTTACGAAACTATATAACTAGACCTGAAGTTGGCTGCAAAAGTAGTAGCCTGTGTTAAGAACAAGTTAGCGAAATGTAACTGTTACGTAACGTGTCAGCCTTTTTTTCACATGGAAAGTATTGGGACGTTCCGGTTACGTTCGGTAACTGTTTTAAATGATTTTCATGTAAAAAAAAAAACAACTGACTCGTTACGGTTACGGTTAGAAAACATTGACCTTTTATATATATTATAATGCTATGAATGCATTTAACTTTATTTTATTTATATATTCTTTTTTTTTTTTTTTTGTATTGTATATTATTTTTTTTATTATTATTACTATTTCTTTTAATTATTTTTTTCTTTAAATAAATTAATACATAAAAATTTGTTTTTTAAATTGTTGGTGAACTTTTACTCCCTTTATTTAAATGGTGCGTGGTAATATAACTGGTAGTGTCTGCTTGTCGACAAAAATTTGGATCGATTTATAGCCCCTTTCCCGTGAGCCAATCGATCTGAAACTTTATAGGCAGGCTCGTGGCGACGGCAAAAATGACATAACAAATTTCAATTTATATTTTCAAAACTTTTTTACTTCTTCACCCAATTCTCGGGACCTAATCAACCGATTTGGACGATTTTAAAAGCAAACTTCTCAGGATGTTAATGAATAATTTTTTATGCAAACGAGCACCCTAGCTGCCCGATCGATTTTAACAACTTTCCCGTGACCCAATTGATCTGAAATTTTGCAGACAGGCTCGTGGCAATGACAGAAATGATCTAACAATTTTTTTTAGTGATGCCAAAACAATGGAAACTTTTAAATTTTTCTACCAGAGTTGACAAAAAAATGTACAAAGGGTTTGTTTTTATTATATTATTACCACAGCGACCACAAAAACAACAAGTCCAGCTATGACAACAATGCAACATTTAGAATAACAAAAAGAACAATATGGAAACATCATGTTTTTCATTTTTTTTTAATTTTTCAGAGATTTCACTGGACCTGTTCCACTGATTTTAATGATTTTTGAAGTAGAGATCTTCCCATGAATTTGGTTAATCATTCTCACTAAAAATTATCACCCTAGCTGTCCTATTGAGGGCGTGATCGTGACAAGAACAACATAGAAAATTATATTTTTTCAAGACTTTTTTTAGTTCTTCATTCAAATCTCGGGCCCTAATCGACCGATTTGGACGATTTTAAACAGCAAACTTTTCAGGATGTTAATGAATCATTTTTTATGCCAACGAGCACCCTAGCTGCCCGATTGATGCCGTCATCGTGATTTCCACAGACGGACAGACGGACAGACGGACATCGTTATATCAACTCCGGTTGTTATAAGGATCACAAATATATATATTTTATGGGGTCCAAATTTTTTTTTCTAATTATTACAAACGGAATGACAAACTTATATATACCCTCTGCACACTGGAGTGGAGGGTATAAACATAATAAAAGATATGAAAATATATTAAAAATAAGTTTTAAGTTAGATAGAGATTAAAAAAAAAAGAGGAAACAAAAAAATATATATATAAAGTTAGGAAATATATATATATGTATATATATATATATATACATATATATATATATATATATATATATATATATATATATATTTAAGTATATGAATTCAACTTTATTAATTATTAATTTCAATTTGAACTCATATGAATGAAAAATTATATATAAACACATAGTAGTAATGAATTTAGATAAAGTGAGATTTAAACGAATAAGATATAACGATAAACAATAAGCAACAAAAAAAAGAAATTATTAAATAAAATTAAATTAATGGGTATGAAATCACTAAAATCGAATCAATACTATTGACATAAACAAAATAATCCAAATAAAACTGGCCATCTAAAAACAATAATACGATACATAAATAATATCTTTCTTATACAACTAAGATAAATAATAAAATAAATGAGTAAAGAACAAAATGATAGGTAGATAAATCAAATAAACAAAAAAAAAATGAATAATTAAATGTATATACAAATAAAGTAATAATACAAAGATAAAATAAATCAAAAGCATATGATATTCCATAATATATTCAAGGTACATAAAATAACAAAAATAATTTAAAATACTTAATCTAAATAAAATAAATGATCTCGAGCTGAATACTATAAAACCAAATATTTAATTATAATAAATTATTGTAAAGAAAATGTCGTTATTGTAAAGTTTAACTAAATCCTTACAGGTATACAAACGTATAAAGTAACAATCATTGGCTGAAAGTTCAAAAATGATTTTTGCTTTAAACGTTTAATTATTTAACTATCATCTGTTTCTTAGTTTCAAGATTATATATTATATATTTATATAGTACAGATAGACAAATAATTGTTATATTTAAATTGAAATAAACTTGAACATGTAAATTATAAAGAAAAATAACAAAATGTGCTAATTAATTGATTTATTGGTTGAAATGTAAGCAAAAACGGATAGTTGGTGAAATAAGCTAAGGGACAGTATGAATAGTTTGGTAGGCAAACATACTGTCATGTATGACTGCAAAATGTCATAAGGGGCGGGCAGCCTAAATAGGATAAACATCACCTACATCCTATAGAAGAATGTCAAAGTACACTGTCAAATGAAGTTGTCGATTGTCTGTCCGTTTACAAATGGTTATCCTCTACCCATTGATGTTTCCAGTGTTGTGTGTTTAGTTTTTGGCACGAATAAATTAATGTTGGCAGACCAGCGGAAGAAGATCCCCACCAATTTCCGGCGAGCTACAGTCGAGCGACCACCTACGTGCCATTTCCGCTATGTTCATCAAAAAAGGTTTGTCAAAGGTATTTAAACTATATAACTCTAATTCAGACTATTAATGTTTTTGAAAGATACCTATGTAAATGTACCTGCAACAATTAAGCGCATTATATCTCAACCCTTTTTTATAAGTATATAACAACTCCTGACAACTCTACCGACACGCAAAAAAATACACCGCGGTGCACCGGTACGACCAACTTTTGTATTCATAACACTCAGACGGACGGACGGACATCGTTTAATCGACTCAGAAAGTGTTTTTTGAGTCGATCCGTATAATAAAAGATGGATAAAGGTCCAATATTTTTGGCAGTTACAAACATCACCTCAAACTTAATATATCCTAACCACATAGTAGACAACTTTTGTATTCATAAATTTTGCAGAAAATATTTAACCTTGGGTCAGAAAAATTGTTCTGGTGCACACGGGCGGAAACTGGCGGGTATATAATTGGGTATAGGAGTATAGGGGAGGGTTCGGACTATAGAAGAGTGCAAGATTTTTTCTGACTACTTTTGACTGGCAGGAGTTATGCTCTATTAAGTAGGAGATTTTCGGAAAATTTGGACCTTTTTTAAAAATTTTTTTTTTTTAATTTCGGAATGACTCAGTGATTTTACATTTTTAACATTAATAGTATCGAAGCCACAAAATTACACAAAATTTATTTCACTTCAAAATCTTTTAAATCAAAAAAGTTACAGTTATTCAAAAATAAAAATTTACAAAGAAATTTTTAATTTTAGCAAAATACTGAGAAAGCCCATTTTCGAAGACCCTGTTCGCTGTAATATAGTTGAGATACAGTCGCAATTTTTTGGCTCCCGAGGTTTACTAGTATTTACTTTCAAATGAATAACATAACTTTAAAATCGGTAACAAAAAAAAATGATTTTTGGCCGCCTTCTCAAAATATGGTCCACGTGCGACGTATGTTATTTATAGAAAATATTTAATTTATAGTTTATCAAGTCTTCGAAATTTTCTCAACATTTTTGGTTTCTTTTAAACCAATATTCTCTGTGTACCTATTAAAAAATATATATATGAATTTCAAAAGGCAATGCGACATAGATCTGCTTTGTTCAAAAGTTTTCATGATACTGAATGAAATTGGTATGAATTCGTATTTTTGTTTTCGTTCGGCTGTATACATATAAGAAGCCGAGCACCAGTGTGTTTGGCACGGCCTTCACTGCTTTAGATCCTGTATATTATTTGTTGCATTCATATGTGAATATCAAATTTGTTAAAATATGTAAATAATATATAATTGAATTGAAAAATATAAAATTTTTAATTGTTCGATGATTTTATTTATTTTATTGCACACATTAATCTTTTGTTTTTTCTTTGTTTATATTTTTTGACAGCTAGTTCAGATAAACTAGAGATAATTTTTTACAAAAATAGCAGATGATAGTAAATTCTTCGCAACTAGATTCAAAATGAACCAAGATGGTTCGCTCTCAAAATTTTGTATGGCGCAATACGTTGATTCAATCATGATTGCAGTGCGAACCGTGAATGAGAGAGTGAACCTCGAATTTTGCTATCCGTCTGAACATAGCATTAGCCACCTTGCTCGGAGGCCTTATATATCATGACCAAAAAATATCTCCCCTTTTTAGAAAAGGATTTCATGTATAAATAATCTAACAACAACCATTATAATATTTAAAATAATCACTGCTGAAGGCTTCATGCTAAATTTTTGGAAAATAAATGCTTTCTTCATTTCTACCACGTACTATTGAAAAAAAGCTGTTAGTTAAAAAAAAAATCCTAGCGCCATCTAACCGCAGAATTTAAGACAAATGTGGACTATATTTCTTTGTTTTTTAGTATGTAGAATTGGTTCGAGGCTTTACTTGTTTGCATGTCTGACAACAACGAAAATTTTAAAATATATATTTTGTTTTTATCTGACACTATATATTCGTTAAGTGTTAATGTTGGCTGCACTTATTTTATTTGGTTTGTATTTGTGTTCTTGCAATCGACGTCGCCATTTATATTTTGTCGCAAATTGAAACTTTTTTCTGTCAATTTGAATACATTTATTTGTGGCAGAAATATATAATTGCAATATTGCTGTATTTGTACAATAGTAGAAAATACGCAATTTAGTGAAAAAAAGCTAAGATGCGTTGCGAAACAATCAATATATGAAGTGAAACTAACGACGGAATTGGAATTGTTTAAAATCTGTCAATAAAAATATAAATTTCTGTTGCAATTCAATTATTTGGGTGTTTATAAAGATTTTGATCTGTTTATTACGACTTTCTAAACGTTTTCTTGGAAATTTCGTGTTTCTAGTCGAGGTTTAATCCGCGCTACTTATCCGTCAGTATATTTTCAGACTTTAATATCTGAATTTCTTTGAATATTGGCTTTGTACATATAACATAAATTATAGTGCCATTAGCTAAAAAAATAAAACAAATTTTATGTAAAAAGGAATCGTATACAACATGAGTGAGCGTGATATTCCCAGTGTGCCGGTGACTACTTTAGCTGGATTAGCAAGTTTATCCGACTGTAAGTAAATGCAATTGATCTTAAGAAAAATAAAAAAATAAACACATTATTTTGCAGTACTAAGTGAGTTACCAGTTTCTGAATCATTAGGAAACACACTAAACCGAACATTAAACCGAACACTCTTGTTTCACACACTTGTGGCAAGCGAATCAAAAAATTTGTTATCAGTCCGAGATGACACTTTAACTCGTCAATTGGTCCAAGCTATCGAACAGACAAATCCCGACAATATGTAAGTACTTAGATAACTATTTTATGAATAGCAATTTTTTTTTTTTTTTTTACTATTTTCTAGTCGAAGCTAAAATTTTTAACTATGTACCGTTTTCAACTGCATATTTAATAGTTTATACTTTTTTTGAAGTAAAATGATTTATACAAAGAGACGAGATCTATTGGATGCTTTGATTTTTTTTAGTGAAAAACAAGACCGACCACCCTATTATTGAAATAGTCTGCAATACAAGTCGAACAGCAATAAATATACGGCGACGTCATACATTCCAAAACGAATGACAACGAACTTCGGTTGTTGTGAAAACTACGATGGGCTAATCGTCGCAGATGCACGCAAAATATGCAGGGGTCGAATCGTCGCATTCGTTATCGAAGTTTTTCGATCGAAATTTTTTTATTTTCCAAAATAAAATACTAAGAGTAATTTTACTCGGTCACAGATAACGAGTTATGGTCCATAGTTAATAGTAAAAGTGAAACGAGGTCTGACGACTGCCCATCTTCTTTAAATAATAAACCGAAATATGGAATTTCGATTGATTTTACTCGATATCGAATGCGACGATTTGCCATCAGAACTTTTTTTCTGCAAATTCTGTAAAAAAAAAATCAAATTACCAGCACATTGGCCCAATGAACCAAAATATTTATTTATTTATTTATTTAATCACTAGGAATACATTTCTGAGACTAAATGTAAAAATTAAGAGCACTAGCTGCATAGGCCATCAGCTCAACTTAAATATATGAGTATTTATATATATATATATGTGTACAATGAAAAAGATATATGTTAGGATGTTAAATTTTTTGTTTAGTTAGTTTTATAAATTTGTAAATTTTGTTGATGTTATTAGTGGATGGTTCTTTAAGAAGTTCTAGGGCCGAACTGTTGCCAAAAAGTCTGTTTCTTTGATTGATGAATGATGGACATTCAATGAGGATGTGTTTGATGGAGAGTGAGCAATTGCATCTACGACATGTTGGGGGTGGAGTAGGTTTTTTTAGAATCCATTCGTGAGTGAAAGTGGAGTGACCGAGACGTAGTCTTGAAAATGTTTTTATTTTGCCTTTGTCCACATCTGTTGGGTAAACTAAACTAAACTAATTAATACTGGTGCAAATGAAGCATATTTGGCTGCGATGTCGGCTCTTTCGTTGCCAGCGATGCCAATGTGACTAGGAATCCAATGTATTCTGATTTTGTCCTCGTTACCAATAAGGGCGTCTCTGATTTTTATTATTGTGTTCCATTTGGTGTTGAAAGGATTGCTAATGGCTTTCAGAGCAGAAAGGCTGTCGGTGAAAATTATGGTTTTTGTATTCTCCGTTAATGCTAGACGAACTGCTTTGTAAATTGCGCATGCTTCTGCTGTGAAGATTGATGAATGTTCGTAAAGTGTGTTAATGATGAGATTTTCTCCTTCTTCATTCACGACAGCGTAAGCTGGAAGGTTGCCTTGAGATTTAGTACCGTCAGTGTACAGAAACCGCCAGTGATTATTTTTGAAACGGGTTTTTTGTTCTGAAAAATAATAAAGAAAAGCATTTACTGGGGTGTTGTTTTTTATAAACCTGTTTAGAGACAGATCAAAAGAGTTGTTTTGAAGTTTCCAGGGTGGTTGGTTTATATATTTTTTGGAGGTTGTCAGTGGTGTATTTAACTCCGGACCTAACTCTAGAGATTCAGCTATTGCGGATTTGAGTCGCTTAGTTCTTTTTGCAGTTAAGGTTGAAGATACATCTGTATCTATAATTGAGTTTGTAGTACTTAGAAGTTTCGGCAGAATTCTGGATTTTACTTCATATATTCTTTCATCTATTGATGGGAGATCAGCTTCTTGAAGTATGCTGTTGATTGGGGCTGCTTGATGGAAAATGGGTTTTATGATATTGATGTTCGTTTTACAGCTGTTACCATATATGTATAGACCGTAATCTATTTTGCTTAATATAAGTGTTTTGGTAAGATAGGTTAATGTGTTGATGTGGACAAAGCTCTTCATCGACAAGTATCGTAAGATGTTTACTCTGGATATTAGCGCATTTTTGAGTTGTTTCAGGTGATCTTTCCAATTGTATTTTTGTGAGAAAGTTAAGCCCAAAATTTTTAGTTTTTTCACGTTTTGTATAACGAAACCATCAATATATAAATCGTCTGCGTACAAGCAGTGATCCACGAAACGATTTCGGTTTATTATTTTGCTGATTTCGTTGAAAGCAATTTGGAACAATACTACTGAAAGAGGCGATCCCTGTGGGATTCCATTTTTCAGAGAGAACGTTTTTGACAGTTAACCATTAATTTTGACTTTAAACTGCCTATTAGATAAAAACGATTTGATAAAATTAAAGACTTTTGGTCCGATTGACCAAGAGCATTTAAAATTATGTGTGAGCCAATTCTATCAAATGCTTTTTCAAAGTCTATTGAAAGGACAGTTACGTGGTTTTTAGCAGATAGAGCTTTTGTGATGTAGTTGTCCATGTGAAGTAATGCGTCATCGCATCCCTTATTTGCTTTAAAAGCAACTTGTTCTATGGCGATAAGTTTTTTCTTTTCTAAAAACCATGAAATTCTTGTGGCTACGATTCGTTCAAGGATTTTTGAGAGGCATGGTAGCAGCGATATAGGTCGGTAAGATTCTACTGTTGAACTATTTTTTTTTTTTTTGGGATGGGTATTACGATGGCCAGTTTCCAGGAGTGAGGAATGATACCACTACGAAAAATAGTGTTGTACATTTCAAGTAATTTTGACTTACTTACATGGGAAAGAGCTTTAACCATCTGATAGGAAATACGGTCTAGTCCTGGTGTAGTTCCCTTGACTTTACTTAAGCAGCTATTGAGTTCCAGCATAGTGATTGGTTCTTCCAACATGGAGGCGTTTTTATCTTGTGTGTTATTAACGGTAATGTTCAAAAAGTTTTGTTTAGATGAGTTGAATAGCGCAGGAAAATTAGAGTCGGAGGAGTATTCGGACCATTTGTAGCCGAAGTGGTTAGCGATTTTAAAAGGATCAATGAGGGTTTTATAGCAGACAAGATAGTTTTTTAGTTTAATAGTATTTATTTATTTATGCTTCAGCTCTATCTAGGAGCTGAGTCTTTTAATGCTAAATTATTAATGATTAATTGATTATAAAATGTTCTTCTTTATATACATATTTTCAACCTATATTAACAACAATGTGTTACCTGCACTTGGGTCAGCATAAACATAAGTGTGCCAGCGTAACAACAACATACAATAACAATATACGCAGTCATACAATGTTTTGCAAATGCAGTGGTCAACAATATTGATATTTGTTATTTCCGCATTTGCAAATATTGTACGCTATGCAGTGTGGGTATTATACAGCACACTACGAAAGTCGTGTTACGCTACACCTTCCTTTTTTATAAGAATGTTCATATAACATTTTGTTCTATGGACATTCTTTTATTATTTGTACTGTTGGGTTTTTTTTTTTTTTTTTTTTGTGGTTGTATCAAGTGCAAGTTTCACATTTTACAATAAATTTATTTTATTTTATTTACAAATATAGATTTAAAGAAAAGAATGCATATTGTTTATTTAATATTGTATAACTTAAGTCTATTCTTATGAACTATTTGTACTTTATTTGTTTTCTTATCAACTATGGTTACATTATTTCTGAAATCTATTTTCTTAATTTTATATGGCCCTTTATATGCCATCTCTAACTTATGTCCTGCATCATTTCTTACCAAGACTAAATCTCCTATTTTAAAATTGTAATCTAATTTTGTTTTATCATAATTAATTTTTTGTTTTATTTTATTTATGTCTAATAGTTTTTTAACTCTATCTATTGCTACTTCTAATCTAAATTTAATTTCCTTAGCATAATTATCTATATTATAAAGTGGTGCAACTCTATCTACTTCACTAAATTGTCTAAAATTGTTTGGAATTTTTCCAAAAATAAGTTCATAAGGGCAATAATCATGTACTGTAGATGGTGTAGTGTTAAAACAGTACGTGAAATATTTGAGCCATTCATCCCAGTCGTCTTTATCTACTGATATGTAGTTTCGTACGTATTCGTTAAAAGTCCGGTGACTTCTTTCTATCGTACCTAGTGTCTGGTGATGATATGCTGTCGATGTGCGTTTATCTACCTTCAATAGGTTGCAAAGCTCTGTCAGTATAGAGTTCTTGTATTCTGTGCCCATATCCGAAATGAACGTCTTCATTGGACCGTATATAAGCACAAAATTTTCAAATATCGCTTTTGCGATCGTCTTAGCTGATTTATCTTTTATTGGTATTGTTACCAAGTATTTAGTTAAGTCACATATCATTGTGACTGCCTATTCATTTCCATAAATTGACTTTGGAAATGGTCCAATTGTATCTACGTACACCGTATCAAAAGCCCTATTTGGTGTCTCCGTTATTGTCATTGGACTTTTTATATGTTTCTCCGTTTTAGCCAATTGGCATTTATGGCATGTTTTCACATATTTGGCAATGTCTTTTGTCATATTTTTCCAGTAATAGTATCTCCTGATCTTCTCAGTGGTTCTATATATCCCACAATGTCCTCCTTCTATAGGATCATCATGGTATTTCAGCATTATCTCACGTATTGCCTTTGCATTCGTGTTATCAATTTTAGTTACTTCGTTTAATAGCGCTATTCTGATTTTATTCAGTGTTCTATTGCCCATATTCTCAAATTCACTTAGCGAGACAAATTCGAAAATCTTCTCATGTGGTGAAATTTGAATCTTATTAATATTTAGTTTACAGGCTATTCGTTCTAGCCTAGGGAAAAATTGTCCTAAGTCAATATTCCCTTTAGTAAACAAATCATCTATTCTTATGCTAGCATATATGGATTTGCCCTTTTTGATGTAACATCTGTTGGGTAAAATCTTTAATTTATAATATCTTTTGACGTCTATATTATTCAATGGTATATATACCTTGGGCTTATTATTATTGATATTTTGCTGATTTACTACTGGTTTACTAATTTTCTCTTCCTTAGTCATCGATCTTGTCGTGACCCTTAAAACGGATGAAATCTTGTCGTTAATATCCTTTAAGTCATTTATTGTAATGCGCGACAGTGCGTCGGCAACATAATTATCTTTTCCCCTGAGATATTCTACTGTGAAATCATATTCCTCCAGATCGAGTCTCATCCTCGTTAGCTTAGAACTTGGATTTTTTATGGAGAACAGGTATGAAAGTGGTCTATGGTCTGTTCGGACCAAAAAATGTTTTCCATATATATATGGTCTGAAATATGTGACAGCCCAGTGTATGGCAGTTAATTCCTGTTCAATGGTCGATTTGTTGCTTTCGTCTTTAGTGAAAGTTTTAGATGCATAGGCCACAGGTAGGTATCTACCTTCATGTTCCTGTGTTAAAACTGCACCGCAAGCATGCTTACTCGCATCTGTTGTTATGCAAAATTCCTTCGTAAAGTCTGGGTACTGAAGCAATGTTGGGCTCATTAATGCCTTCTTTAAGTATTTAAACGCGCACTCACAATCTTTTGTCCACTGAAATGGTACTCCCTTTTTGGATAGCCTTGTAAGGTGTCTGGAATATTCAGAGAAGTTTCTAATAAATCGTCGGTAATAGTTGCAAAACGCGACAAACCTTCGTGCGCTCTCGGCGTCCGTAGGCGTCGGGTAATTTTCTATCACCGAATATTTACTATCATCCGGTAATATTCCTCTATCAGTACATTTGTGGCCAAGGTAGGTTACCTCTCTCACAAAGAATGAACATTTTTGGGGGTGTAGTTTAAGATTGTGTTTACGGCAAAGATCAAATACATCCTTCAAATTTGAAAGCATATGTTTTTCAGAACATCCCAATACAACCAAGTCATCCATATATAGGAATGCTTGATTCGGCTTCAGACCACTGAAGGCTAATGTCATCATTCTTTGAAATGAATTCGGTGCTATTTTTAAGCCATATGGTAGTCTAGTAAATCTGTATGAACCATTGTTTGTTGAAAATGACGTCAAGTCTCTAGAGTTCTTTTCCAAACCAATTTGATGAAACCCGGACATCAAGTCCAAACAAGAAAAATGTTTTGCTCTACCTAGTTGGTTTAGAATATCGTCTATTCTAGGCAACGGGAATTTATCTGATATTAGTTTTTTATTTATCTGCCTATAATCTATCACCAAGCGCCATTTTTTTTCATCTGTTCCGGGAAGTGATTTCTTTGGTACCAACAGAATTGGGCTATTGTATTCCGAAAATGATGGTTCGATTATCTTGTCATCTATTAGTTTTTCAACCTGTTTGTTTATTTCCTCCTTATGAGATTCTGGTATGCGATAATTTTTAATATACGTTGGTTGATTATCTTTTACTCTCAGTTTTTGTTCATAGAAATTGTTGGTAGTAATTGTTTCAGTCCCTAAGCCAAAAATATCATTGTATTCTAAACAAAGCTTAGTTAAAATTGTTCTGAACTGTTCAGGAAAGTTTCCCTTCAAAAGGTCCAAAACTTCAGATTTTCTTTGGCTATTTTCTTGTGGTTTTTGTTTTACTATTTCATAGTCAGACATTTTCTCGGTTTTTATGTTATTTTGCCTAATTGTTACTATTTTATGTGTGGTATTTAAAAAACGAACCAATGCGTTATTTGATTTTACCAGTGTATTTGGTACAAAGACACCTGGTACGATTTCTTGATTTGGTATTAGTACATCGTCTTCAAGCTCCGGAAACCTGATTTGACGAATCACTTCTGACCTTGGTGGGAGTGTTATTCCATTGAAGCCGTTCGTAAGTGGAATTTTTATTACATGCGACAGATTGGGTGGTCGTAGTACGAGGTAATCATGGTTCCCATTGAAATCTAGTATACATTTATACTTCTTAAAAAAATCCATTCCAAGGATACCGTCGCAAGGTATTGGAAAATTATTTTGCACTACTTGGAAATCATGTGGTATCAAAAAACCTCTAAATTTTAGGTCAATAAATACATTACCTATTGAACGAATTTTACCCTGTCCTATTCCACTCAATGTGGTTGTTCTGTTTCTGTTAATTTGTGTTTGATAAAAATGTTTAGTTTTTATAACCGAAATGTCTGCTCCTGTATCTACCAACAGTGTTACCGTGTTGTTCGTGTCGTTAATTTTTATATTAACATAAAAACTTAAGCTGAGGTTAAGGTTGTATATGTAGTTGGTATTGTTATTATGATATATCTCAGAGGATTTTAGCAGTTTTCCGAATCATTTTCATGTGGCTCTGCTGCTCTGACGTAATTTCTGTTACGTCTGTGGTTCTGATTTTGTTGAACCCTGTTATGAATAGGTTTTTGTTGGGGTCTGCCGTTGTTACTGTTATTACTATTATTGCGTGGGTAATTGTACCTTCCACGATATTGTCTGTAGTTACTATTTCGGTTAAACTTCTGCCCGAAATACAATACGGCATTTTGTTGCCCTGTTGCTTCAGTGCAACTGTTTATGAATTTGCCAACGGCCTCATTCATGTTACTGAATTGGCCTGCTTCCATGATAAGTTTAACTTTATCGATGGTGCAATTTTTGGTTAGTGCCTTTACTGCTACCTGTGTTGAATATTTACATGCCAATTCGCATGGCAAACCATCTGATAAATAGGCATTTTCTAATGACTTCGTTAAATTCTCTATTTCACTGCAATAGTTATTGGCAGTTTTATTGTTTTGTCGGGTATTCATTATTTTTGCTGTCAATACCTCAACCGACTCGCCCTTTACTGAGTTTTTTAGTTTATGTATTATCTCAGTAATGGTTTGTTCATTACCTATTAAATTTCTTGCACTTCCCTTTAACTTTGTTTTTATTAAAGAGACTGCGATAGATTCGTGGTCACCTTTGATGGATTCTATTAACTGTAACGAGTCTATAAAAGAACGTAAATTTTCTGGTTTTCCATCAAATTCTATGATCAGCTTTGAAGCTGTGTTCAGAAAGTCAACGACTGTTTGCGTCATTTTTACTTCTGTACTTTCCAAAGAGGTTCCAATATTCTCTGAATTTTCAGTTTCTACTAAGAATTTTACCTCTTCGTGTAGTGTATCTGGTAATTTTACCTTAACACCCTTCTTAGATGATATAATCAGGATTCTAGTCTTGACATCTAAGAAAAAACTTTCAGCAGCTGTCCTATGTGGTGTCGTGAGTCTGTTATAATTTGCATTTAGCAAAACCCTGATTTGTTCTAACTTTTCGCATAAGATTCTAATATGTTTTATTATTGTTTCCTCTTTTGTGCTTCTATCTATATTTAAACATTTATAAGATTTGTCGAACTCCTCTTTGATTAGTCTCACCTTCTGAATTATTTCTTGCCAATCCATGGGAAAATTATTTAAATTTTGTTTAAGTCATTGGCTCTGCTCAAATATTTCTTTTTTAATTTCTTGGTGTTTAAGGCATAAATATGTAATTCAAAATTTAAGCTAATCAGTACGGTTATTATTAGTAAACAACACTCAATTAATTTTAGGTCGATTGAGTCTTCTTTTATTTCTACTTCATTAATAACATTTGCATTGGGATTCTCTATTTTTGATTGACGACCTCCCATTTTCCTTCGCTATTTAATTTGTATTTTTTTCTATTATTTATTTCTATTAAATATTTTTCTGACTGCCTCAATAATTTAACCGAATCTTATATCTTGCTAATTATATATCTTCCCTAGTAATTCATTATTTTTATCAATAGCTTATACTATTTTACATGCATCAGTTTTATTTATGTATATATTTAATTTATAAAATATTTCATTCTAATTTAATATCTGTTTTTTTTTTCAACAGCATAATTACCATAGTGTTTTTGTTTTTATATATATAATAGCATCAAGATTAAATATAACCTTTTCAAAAAAAATTAGATTAATTGAACTGCATTCCTTTGTGGATTTTTTCTTACAAATTACTGTTTTTATTTTCTATTTCAAATTTTTTTTTTTTATTTATTTATTTGCCAAGAGCGGTTAACGCTTTCTGGCCTACGGGTGCATAACGGGATGCTCCACTTTTTTTTTTTTTTTTTTTTTTTTTTGTTTTTGGTAAAACTAGGATGAACTACCTGTTCGTTGTTTTATTAGGGGCATATTGATGTGTATATTGATATATACCAGCGGTCTTTTGATGTGTTTTTCCTTCGTTTTCTGCTGGCCCGTCTTTCTTCTGTACTCTTCTATGAAGATATGTTTTGGCCCTTCCGCCATTGATTTTGCAATCTCCACTGTCTTTAGGCCAGACAGTATCTTCCTTCAACGCAGCTGATGGATCGTTGTGGCTGATCCACCAGGACAATATTATTATGCGATTTTTTTTTTTTTTTTTTTTTTATTATTTTCAGGATTGCTCAATTTGAGAGCATAATCGTTGTATTATATATATATTTTTTCGTAATATATATATATTTTTTTTTACAATGCTCATCTAAGGAGCACTGGCAGGATCGCCATATAGCAAACAAGATAGTTTTTTTGTTTAATAGTATTTATTTATTTATGCTTCAGCTCTATCTAGGAGCTGAGTCTTTTAATGCTAAATTATTAATGATTAATTGATTATAAAATGTTCTTCTTTATATACATATTTTCAACCTATATTAACAACAATGTGTTACCTGCACTTGGGTCAGCATAAACATAAGTGTGCCAGCGTAACAACAACATACAATAACAATATACGCAGTCATACAATGTTTTGCAAATGCAGTGGTCAACAATATTGATATTTGTTATTTCCGCATTTGCAAATATTGTACGCTATGCAGTGTGGGTATTATACAGCACACTACGAAAGTCGTGTTACGCTACAGTTTCATTTTGAGTGTTTATTGCCTTTATAACAGTGGATGAGCATTTGCGAGTTATTCTATTAACTTTATTCCATATTGAGGATGTGGTAGTATTTCGGTTGATTGTTTTAGTGAATTTTTCAAAACTAGAATATTTGGCAGTTTTTACTTCTTTCCTGAATTTAGCGTTATATTTTTTGTATGACACGAGATTTTCTTTAGTGGGGTGGGCTTTAAAATATTGCCACTTTAACATCTTTTGGTTGCGTAAAATAGCTAGGGCTGGACTTCACCATGGGACTGGTGCCCGATCTGTTTTAATGGTTTTATTCGATTGAGGAATGTGCATGTTTGCTGCCGTACGAATTGATTTAGCAATTGTGGCTGCATCCTTATTGCTGGAAAAAAATAATTGACGCTTGACGATTTCAGATTCAGCTTTTTGGGAAAAATGTGGCCAGTTAGCTAGGTGAAATAAAAATTTGTTTGTTTTAGCTGGGTTGGGATTTTCTTCTGATAATTTTATACATAATTTAATGGGAAAGTGGTCACTGCTATGTAAATCGCTGAGAGCACTCCAGGTAATCAACGGAAGAAGGTTTGGCGAACAGGAGGAAACGTCTATGTTGGTGATTGTTTTATGTGTAGAGAAGTGAGTAGGGGAACCGTCATTTAACACGCATAGGCCAGCTCGTTCTATTATGTCTTCAATTAAAACGCCTCGGATGTTGTTTGTTGTAGATCCCCAGATAGTATTCCATCCGTTAAAGTCGCCGACGACTATAAGTGGAGTATTAAACGATGATATTATGTTATGTATTTCAGAAGTTGAAATATTCTGGAAGGGTGGAATATAAAAAGATAAAACTAAAATTTATATTTAGATTTATTTCGACTGCTACAATTTGGTATTGAGTGTTAACAGGAACTTGCTTATGGGGTATATTTGATTTGACAAAGACACATACTCCTTGCTTTGAAGTAGTGTTTTGTATTGAATTTACAAAGTAACCGCAATAATTTTTGGGTGGAATTGGTGTGAAGTTGTGGGGGCAGTGGGTTTCCTGTAGTGAGATAAAGCTAGGATCCATTTCCTTGATAAGTAATTGAAGGTCATGGTAGTTGTTTAACAAGCCGTTGATATTCCATTGTAACATAGTAAAGATCATATAATTTAGTTTTGAGAGAAGTAATAAATGAGTAATGTAAGTGATATTGGAGATGGAAATTTGAGATATTGTGTGGTATTATTTATTTATTTATTTATTGGTATTAATAATATTTATTATGGTGATGAGAGATCCATAGTGATCTCGTCGAGAGATTCCTCTGCATGAGGTGGTAGAAAATAATTACTATTTTTTATAAGGGATTGCGTTAGGCATGAAATTGGAGATATTAATTTAGAGTTTATTTCGGTTTTGTTGTTTTTTTCTGGTGATGTTTCTGTAATTTCGGTAATTTTAGCATTTTTGTATTTGTCGTTTGACGTACTGTTGGTGTTGATTTGTTTAGATGTAGTTGGAGTGTTTTCTTTGAGTGGCTTTGTGGTTGTGGATTGTTTGTTTAAAGTGTTGAATTGGGTTATGGGTTCGGTATTTTTTGGAGTTTGAATAGTTGATGGTTCTTTGCGTTTCGTTGGGGATTCAGAGGTGATAGACGCATATGTGTTGTTTAGGTTTGTTGTTTGAATTGGATTGGCTTCTCTGTATTTGCGGCGAGCTTCACCTATACTGCAGTAGTTTTTAGTTTTTATTTTTAAGACTTCTTTCATTTGAACGTAGCGGGGACAATTTTTGTCGGCTGATGAGTGTTCTCCTGAGCAGTTAGTGCAAAATATGCGAGTGCAGACTTCTGAGGCATGTGGTGGTAAGCTACACTCGGGGCATGTAGCATTTCCTTTGCAGCGATTTTTAGTATGGCCCAGTTTTTGGCAGTTTTTGCATCTCATTGGATTAGGGATGTAGTGGTCAACTTTGCATTTATACCAAGCAACGTCTACAGTTGTAGGCAGGCGATATAGATCAAAGGTGATTATCATTTTTCCAGTTGGAGTGCGAGATTTGCCATCATCGCTTGGTTTGGGAAATTTGTACACATCGATGATACCTTGTTCTTTCATCTCTTGAACGATTTCTGTTTCAGGAACATGAATTAGGCACGGTGCGTATATAACGCCTTTAACAGAGTTAAGAGTGTCGTGTAATTTGCATATGATAGGGCATACGTTTGCGAGTGATTTTGTTATTAGAAATTTTTCAGCAACACGTGCGTTTCGTGTGAGTATCAAAAGCTTGCCGTCTCGTAGTAAAGATATAGAGGTAAATTCGTTGCTTATGTTTTCCACACCTTTTTTGATAGCAAAAGGGCTAAGTTGTGATAGCTGTTTTACAGGATCGGTTGATGATATCACTACATATTTTGGGTTGATTTTATTTTTGTTGCTTGGGGTTGGTAAATCGGGGAACTCATTGTTTTTTTGTTTCTTGGGTGGATTATCAAAATAATCTCCCAGTACATAAAATTGATTGTTGGAAAGCTTGTCCGGTGGGCCCGGAGCCATTTTTTAGTTAAAGTTCTAAAACTTAATTGCTGATGATATGTATTCTATTACACAAAAATTAAATAATTAGAATAGTTAATACGCACGTGTATTAACAAGTAAAGGTTTGTTGTTGGTTTTTGTTGTAGTTAGTTATACAGTAAAAGTAAACTAGAGAGTAGAAAGAGGAGATCGAGAACAACCGTACGCTTTGAATGCTAGACGATGACTGCCAAAATATTTAGTGTTTCGATATTGATTCTCTTCATAAACTACTCTGTGGTCAGAAATACTTATCAGAATCACTTTCTGAGTCGATTGAACGATGTCCGTTGTCCATATGTCCGTTCACTAAAACCTTGTACGCAATTTACAGATGAAATGGAAATATATTTTAATAAAATTTTATAATTAGCTACTACCGGTCATAACACGACCGCTATTGAAATTGGTGAAAATTGGTGCATGTTCAGAACTAGACCCCATACAATTGTGACCTTTAAGATCGACTTATATTATCCTAAGATCCAGGTTATTACATATACTATGATCACATTTATTGTATCTACTTCAAAAAAAAAAAAAAAAAATTGTGTGGCCAATTTAACTCATAGTCCCCTTGTGTGCTACAAACCACCATTCGTTCTGACGTGCGATGTTTTTATTATTATTATTATTAGAAATAAATCCATCCCTGCATAGGTCCGCATATGCTAGAGATTACTCATCTCTGGTACGAACCACGGGATAAGCTCTGTTGCAGTATAAGCTGTATGAACTATGGTTTTGAAATAATTTATTATTATTAGTAGTATTTAAATACTTTTAAATGACATTTCATATTAATTAACAAATATTATAATATATTCTGATTAAAAGTTAACATTTTTAATAAAATTTACAGTTCTATTTCTAAAGAGATTTATATTAATTTCGTTCTTGACATCATTCGGCATCATGTTGTAAAGATTTAATCCTTTGTAAAATAAAGATTTTTGTATTGCTGTTGTATCTGCTCTCTGTGGTCTAAAGTCTAATGCATTCCTAAGGTTATAGGGTTGAACATCCCCAACATATCTAATTTGTTCGATCAAGTAATCTGGTGCTCTTCTCATCTTAATTTTTTGGATAAAGAATATTGTATTAAGTTGCAGCCTTTGTTGGATGTTTAGCCATTTCAGTGCGTATAACATATATCTTATTGACGTAAACCGATTGCATTTTAAAATTGTTGGTCTGAACAGCATGTAAATAATATGGTTGACCCATACTCAAAATGAGGTTTTATAGTAGTGTTATAGATATTAATTGCGGTTAATATTGTCACCCTGTTTCTTAAACGTTTAAAAAACTCCATTTTCTTGCCAATTTTCTTACATATGTATTCGACATGGTCTTTAAAGTCTAAATCTTTGTCAATCAAGAAACCCATATATTTCATATTATTCACTTTTTCTATTATTACATTATTTATTTTAAATGCTATGTTTGTGTTCATATTGATTTCCATTAATTTAGTTTTGTTTTCGTTAAGTTTTAATTTATTCATTTTTAGTCATTTATTAATATTATCTATATCATTCTTTAAATTTTCATGACATATTTCCTCCGTTGCTGCTTCTGTGAAAATCAAAGTATAGTACAGCTCCGCATTTCTCTAATGTATTTTCAATATCGTTTATATATATAACAAATAGAAGAGCTCCTAAAATTGAGCCTTGTGGTACCCCAAAATCATTTTCTATTGCATTGGATATTTCATTATTAACATTTGTTAATTGTCTGCGATTTGTTAAATATGACTGAAACCATTTTAGCTCTGTATCTTCAACACAATATTTAGCTAATTTCTTCAATAGGATGTCCCTATCTATCGTTTCAAAAGCTCTTTTAAAATCAAGGAAAATCGCTAATATTTTATTTTTTCTCTTTTTACATTTCCATCTGTTTATGACATAATTTACTGCAGTTTCACATGAATAATTTCTTCTAAAGCCTGATTGATATTTTGATAATAACCTGTGTTGTTCCATGTAGTCTTTAAATTGATTTTTTACTATTTTTTCAATGACTTTATCACATGTTTTTAAGGTGTTAATTGGTCGAATTCTTCACATTTTAATGTATTTTTTTACTTTTTCAATAAGAAAAATCATCGATTCTTTCCAATTATTTGTTATCAGAAAAGCTCTGTAAATTTTTTAAAAAAAATTATTTATCGGTGAAAAATAGAAAAAAGACTATATAAAACCGTAAATAACATTATTATAAGTGCGGGGAAATAAAAGATTTATACAAATAGTTTTTTTTTCCTTTACACAAAAATAATTAAAAACATTTTGTGACTGCAATGGCTGAATTCCATAAATGTAGAGGTTTAATCCGTGGAGAAACAGGTATAAGATGTGAAGGTGTCTTTGGCAAGGTGTATCATTGCACGAATAAATGTTCTGGACTTGACAACTACTCATCCAAACTTCTGGAAACCAATTCTTTGATGAGATTTATGTGTGAGGACTGCATTCTATATATTCACAATTCGAAATGTCACTTAAAAAAAATGAAATTGAAATTAAACAATTATTGGAAGCCATCGAAAAAAGATATGAAGAAAGGCTTCAAAAAGTAGACTTGGTACAAAGAACTTGTGAAAAAACGTTAGCGAAATTAAGAATCTTTGCGGCATAGTGAATGACTTTGAAAATAAAAATAAAAATTTTTGTAACACTATAGAACAAAACAGTACAACGATGTGCAACGAAATAAAAAAAGTAATAAAGGAAACAAGTGAAAAACAAAACAAACTATCATTTGCAGAAACAGTAAAAAAAATTACAGTGGTGCCAGAGTTGAAAAAACGAGGGCCATTAATAGTTAAGCGAAAGGAGAAACAGAAAATAGAAAAAACAAAAGAAGAAACAAAATAAGGTTGATCCAGTTAATTTGAAAATTAAAAGTGTTGAAAATAGAAAATATGGAACGGAAAACTGAAAATAATGAGGAAAGACAAAAAATTAAAGATGCGATTGAAAATGAAATGAGTGAGACATATGATGTTAAAGTTCCCAATGAAGATGAAATGACAATAGTAGTTACGGATGTGACATTTAAATTCAACGAAAGTGAAATAATTAAAAAAATAAAGAAACAAAATCAACAACTAGAAAAAAGTGAAATGAAAATAGTAAAATCATATGAATTTAAAAAATATAATAAAGTAATTTACAACGTGAAAATAAAAACTGATAAAGAAACGTATAACAAGATCATGCAAGTGCAAAAATTAAACATATGATGGGAAAGTAAGTAAGTAAGTAATTTTTTTTTTATTGAGTCTTCTTTTCTTTCTTGACAATGTTAAAATGAAATACAAATCGACAGTATAACATACAATTCTTAGAACTATTATTGTCTTGCTCTAATACACAATAAAAGGATAAGCTACTTGCTAAAGATTATTTTTGTTTACATTTTAATAAAATGTTTCTATTACGTAGATAAACAATGCTTGCTCACGGCATTTATTTCTTTTTTTTGGCCAACAGAGCGAAAGTCTGTTAAATAACTAAAATACTAAATAAAAACAAAACCAACACTTAAAAATAGGTAACAGAACTGTTAAACATAAGTATCAAACAGAGTTTACATACATATCACAGGCATGTTCAATGAAAGTCGAATGTTCACAAAATTATAAAGGTGCTATTACATGATGTGTTTTTTACATATGTACTGTCAAATTTTCCCACAACAAAAGTTGTACACATCGTGTGATACATATGAAACATTGTTTATGTACAATACATGAGGAAAGTCACAAGTACATTTTTCAATTAGAACAGGTTCTATTTTTGCATGACAAACGTATGAAAATACAACACTGCTTGTGGCGAAAGAAAAACAGAGTAAATTATAAAAATTAATATTGAAAGAAAAATAAATTGTTTAACATTAATTAACAATTCAAAAATATATAACTTTTTTTTTAACAATAAATTTTTGTAAATTCACAAATTAAATTAGCTGTTGTTTACATTTAGAGGTTATGTCATACGGAAATACATATGCACGAGTGATAGCAAAAATTATGAATCATATGTAAAAGTCAATTTTGACAGACATGAGGAATTTCATATGGATAAAAAAAGTGACAGTACATATGTAAAAAACACTTCGTGTAATAGCACCTTAAGTAAACAACAATGTTAAATTATATGAAAATTTCAACGTTATTATCAATTAATATGTGAAATTTTAAATTTTTGAGCTTAAGTATTCTAATTTTAATAGGAAATCAAAAATATACCAAAAGGGGTATATAAATTATCACAGTTCGTTTATATATATATATATAAAAAAAAAAAGGAACCACAGACTAGCCTCTATGAGAGCCAGGCTGCACCCCCTGATAAAAAGCCGGAAGGGCGTGTAGATCCGGATCGTCCTCCAAATTCTCTAAGACTACACCAATAGGAGAGAGGTAAGAACTTGATGACCAGTTTGTATTCATTTCCAGATCCAATATTTCATTCATTAAGACGTTTTCGTGGATGGAAAGTCTGTCCAAAAATTTTTTTTGCAGCTGCAATGCGTATCTACAGAGTGGCGTTACGGCTGAGTTCACATAGACGTATTTATTGGAAAATCGTTTTGAATAGGACTTGAAGTTTTTGTTGATACACTTCCTTAGAATCCCCCGCTCGAATATTTTCAACTCCTTGGCCACTATTGGTGAAATAGAGAACCAGATTGAAAAAGCATATACTATAGTTGACCTTATGGCTACTTTGTACAACAGTAGCTTAGTATTCTGAGGGAGATATTTACTATTCAGCAAACTGGAAAGCATACCCGAAATTCGCCTGGCTCGGTTCAGAATAGATCTACCATGCTCGTTGAATTTAAATAACTTGTTGAAGTTGACTCCAAGGTATGATTTTCGATTTAAATTGAATTTCAACGCCATTAAGAGAAAGTTGCAGGAGTTTACTCTGTGGCACTACATATCTAGCGCATTTTCCGGAGGCATTCCTTATGCATATAGCTTCTGATTTGGCGGCATTTATCTTTATGCCCCACGTTTGATAGAAAACGTTGATTGAACCCAGATGAAAGGCCGCATTATTTAATGCCTGAATTGGTGAATCATCATGGGAGTAAATTATACAGTCGTCTGCATAAATAATCGCATTTAGTTATCAGAAATATGTGGAAAATCATGAAGGAACAAGTTGAACAAAAATGGTGCTAGAACACTCCCCTGAGGGACCCCACTTTTTACTACTCCGAAGCTGGAAGATGTGTCATTGATTTGAATGCTGAATTTACGATCAGACAGATAGCTTAAAAACATTTTCACCAAAAATGGATCAGTTCCAAGATCAACTAGCTTGTAGAGGATTCCCATATGCCAGGCCGAATCAAACGCTTTTTCGATATCAAGTGATATAGCAACGGTACATATCCTGCTCCTCAACTTATTGACTATATCACTTTGAAATTTCAAAAGTGCATTTTGTGTTGAGTGAAAGCGTTTAAATCCAAATTGGAAATCCGAAATTGGATTGATCACAAATTCACCCTCAAGTTTCATCTTCAGTATATGCTCAAATATTTTACCAACATTGGATAACATTGATATGGGGCGGAAGTCCTCTATTCTGTTACTATTCTCCTTTTTCTTGAGAGGCAGAATCTTTGCTGATTTCCACATGCTGGGAAAGTAGCAGTTGTTTAGGCAGTTATTAAAAACGATGGTCAGAAATTTAAGGGAGATGTCCGGAAGCTTCTTAATCATAAAATTGGAAATACCATCAAAGCCGAATGATTTTTTGTTAATACTTTTTACTATTGATTTTATAGTTTCAATAGTGGTGAAGTGATATACATCATTACTTTCCATGGAATTAAAAGAGGAATTGAATGAATAAATTTGTTGAGGAGTAACATTGACACATGCGGAGACTCGGTCCTCCAAACCGATGACAGCTCTTTCAAGCACTTTTTCTGAGTAAACCGACGAATAATAATCACGAAAGAGGTCAGCATTTTCTGCGTCATCAGATATAAGTCTGTTGTTAAGTATTATTTGTTGACAAAATGGTGATTTTTTATTGCCCACTATTTTACACACTTCTTTAAAAGCCGAAGGACCCGGCTTTATGTTTTTCAGCCTTTCATTAAATTTCTTTGCTTGCTCTACGTTAACAAGTTCCTTTATAATAGTCTTTAACAGTTGTATTTGCTTTGATAGAATGTTATACTCAAAGCTGAGTCTATTTCCCGTACGATGGTAAATTTTTTTAGGTCCTTTTGCCATCTATGCTTTATAGAATAAAATTTTTTTACATTTTCTGACAGTGGGATCTTATTATTTTTTAACTCAATTTTCTTTGAGTGCATATTATGAATTGTATGGAAATTGGAATTAAACTCATTTATTAAATCATCTATTTCAACATTCTGAAAATTTCTATTTTCAGATGGCATAAAGCTTTGTAAAGAAATTTCCATATCCCGCTTAAAATGGCTCCAGTTAGTGGCATTATAGGAAGTATAAAGACGAGGACTTCGCAGGATAAGATCGGACGAATCCATTTGCAATTCAAGCACCACTGGAAAGTGGTCAGAAAACGATGGAAGTGTTGTTGTTTTAAAATTTTGGTCACTGTTGTTTATCAGACTAGCACTAACAAGAAAATGGTCTAAAAATGAAGAACCATTGGGATAGGATGGTGTACTATCACAAAGACGAAATATCTCCACAGAATGATCTTGAAGCCAATTATACAGTATTCTACCGTTTGAGTTTTCTGATATATCTCCCTACTCTGCGTGCTTGGCATTTAAGTCCCCGCCTAAAATAAAGCCGTCAAAACTACTTGCAGCATTTAAAACTTTATTTATTCCATCGTACAGATCTGTTATTGGATAGTTACAGGGAATGTAAAGAGACCCAGTCAAAATTTGTTTACGTATGTTGTTTGAATTTGATTCAATTTTAATAAAACTACCCAAGAAGCCAAGACCACTAATGTTGAATTGATTGTATGAAATAGTTTCCTTTATGGCAATACCAACTCCAATAGGAGAGTTGTCTTATAGAAAGTTGTACCCTTTTTGGTTCACTTTTTTATTTTTTTTTTAAATGGCATTCCTGTATGAAACCAAAGTCGATTTTGTTGTAAAGCAATGTGTTATTTAGATCAATTCGTCGACTTGTGTCTACAAGTGATCTCACGTTGAAAGTCATAAACTTTATGAATTTAGGGATAAGTTTTTTGACTTTATAGAAAAGGCGCAAAAACTCTGCTTTGGCATCGATGTCAGACATGTTATTGCGGTTAGCAAGAAAATTTTCTATTTCTTGTTCTAGAGTCAGTTCAGGCTCCAAATAGGAACGCGCTAAATTCATAAACTCCTCCACTAACGGGGACCTTTGTTGTGGTGTCTGTTGTGTGTGAAAATGACTGGCATACGACTTACCGGGAGTTATTTGGGCTACTGGTATAGCTCTGTTGACGTTATTTGATGCAATAGTTTTGGCTTCACGTGTCTTAATTATACGCTCTTTTTTGTTTGAGACGTATTTTTTGTAGTACGAACAGCCTCTCCAGTTAGCAGGATGACCGGATTCACCACAGTTAATGCAACTCGGCTCGGTGTCTTTAAGTGCGTTACGAGGACACTCCCCTGGCAAATGTTGTTGATTGCATTTAACACATTTATACTCGAGTTCAATCGTGACTGCCATGATAAGCAGACGTATATCGGAGTACGATTTTCTAATAAAATATTTTAACGTGAATGTTTTTCTTTATAACACGCAATTTTAGCATCGCGTTGCTTAAAAAATTGCATTTGTTTAATTACAAGAGAAAGAGACTCTTTAAATTCAATTAAAAAAAATGAATGAGCATCATGCTCTCAACTCAATGTTAAAAAATGACTATAACAAAAATGTTAATAATAAACAAAAATCTACCAATAGTTTCAACACAGACTGTAGAAATAAAAGAAAAAGTGATTTAGAAATTGATCCAATGCCTAAGCGTTTGGAGAATAATTATTGGTCAATTCTTGACAATGACAAAAATTGTAATAAAGAAGTGCTAGACAAATTTGAAAAATATGTGCAAGATAATGAGAGACCTTCAACAGCCCAATACCTGTTTGCAAAAAATACAACATCTGTGGATGTTACAACCAATAAAGAGAGTACCAAAACACAACAAAATAAAAATAAAAAAAGTCCACCAATAAATATATATGGTGTGGAACCTAACAAAATTATTGAATTTATTAAGGATGGATTGAAAATAACAAATTTCAAAATAAGAGAATATTACAATGACAAATTAGCTTTGTATACATCATCAACAGATGATTATTGTAGAATTAAAGCATATCTAGAGAAAACAAAAACAAAATTTTTTTCGTTTACTCCTAAAGACATGAAGACTAAATCTTACTTATTAAAGGGCCTAAGTGCCAATATTGAACCAGCAGAAATTCTATATGAATTAAATAAATTTCAAAATGATAATTTACAATTCTTAAAAGTAAACCCCTTCAAAACAAAAACATCAACAAAAAATGGAAATTCATTACCAATTTACTTAGTTCAAATAACTGGAGAAAGCAAAGTTAACGAACTTAAAGCTATAAAAGCTATCCTTTATCGGTGCGTACGATGGGAAGCTCTTAAAAAACCAGAAATAACCCAATGTCGGAATTGTCAGCGCTTTTTCCACAGCGCTGCCAATTGCTTTTTACCACGTAGATGCGTTAAATGTAACGAAAATCATGAAATTGGAAAATGTTCATTAACAGATATTACAGAAACTGAAAGAGAAAAAATCTTTTGTGTCTTGTGTAATAAATATGGTCATCCAGCATCCTATAAAGGATGCGAAAAGTATAAGGAGTTGCAGCAAAAACTACGTACCAAAAAACTTAATCTTTTTCATAAACGAACGAATAACAGAGTAGAATTTAATAGTGAAAATATAAGTTATGCTAATATTGTAAAAAATAACAATACTACGCAAGTAAATACTAATGATACCTCAATTAATAATGTTCTTGAACAGTTAAATAATTCAATGCAGAATCTAGCAAATCAAATCATAAATTTAAATAAAAATTTACAATTACAAACGTCTAGGATAGATACTCTTTTTTCAATGCTTGAATCTTAATTTTAACTTACTACAATGGCTGAAACAATCGAAAAAAAATTAAGTATTATCCACATAAATGTTAATTCATTAATAAAAATAGACAGAAGATATGACTTGAATGTATTTATAAAAAATCACAAACCAGATATAGTATTACTTAATGAAACTAAACTTAATCCTAAACACAAATTATATTTTGAAAATTATATTTTTTTACGTAAAGATAGAAAGAATGCCAAAAGAGGCGGAGGGACAGGAATCTTGATTAAAAATGATATAAAATTTTACAGTATTACTAATACTAACATAAACAAATTTGAATATTTAGAAACATGTATTATAAAAATTCCTTTATTGACAAATAAAATGTTATATGTAATATCCGCCTATTTCCCTTCTGGAAAAAACTATAACAACTTTAGATCAGAATTTCTTCAACTTTTTCAGTCTTTAAAATTGGACAATTTAAACCACTTTTATATTTTAGCGGGAGATTTAAATTGTAAACATGTTGATTGGGGTAACGACACATCAAATCCACTGGGAAATTATTTGAAAGATTGGTTATTATGTAATGATATTGTTTTCAGATGTAAGTTGTATGCTTCTAACTCCCCTTCTTATCCCCGTTGCGGCTCATATTTAGATTTATGTATAACAGATTCACGTTTAAATATTCATAGGACAAATTATTCTGTTAACTGCCTCGAAACCCTCGATTATGATAGCGATCACAATGCAATCAAAATACAAATTTTAGGGGTGGAAAATGATCACCCACTTATACTCCTCAGAGAATCACAAAATTTAAAATATAACTACGCTAAGGCTAATTGGAAGAAATTTAAATACTCCATTTGTTCTGAATATGGAGAGTTTGAAAAAATTCCGAATGTGAGGAATCTAATGAATTCTGAAATAGATTTTTATCTTCGTAGGCTTGAACAAGTTATTCATAGTTCTATTGAAAAATCGATCCCGAAATTCAAAAATCATGATCCATATAGAAAATTTACTAACTCTACAATAATAAAGATACAAGCTGAGAAAAGTAAAATAATAACGGCAATTAAGAAACACAACAGACTCGAAAAAATATTAACTGAGTCGGAATATAACTTAGTTAAAACCAAACTAAAACTTATAAGGAAATTGCTAAAAGAAAACTTCATTTTATCAATTAATAAATATTTTCATGATAAACTTGTTAATATTAACCAAAAAAACTCACCCCAAATGTTCAGTGAAATTAAAAAACAATTCAAGACCACACAAACATTAAATATATATTGTATTAAAATATCAACGGACAATCAAATGTTGATCAGAAATGCAGGAATTGAACCCGAATTATTAAATAAAGACGGTAGTAATGAATTCTATTTGATTGAGGACGACAATGATAAACTGAATGTGATTGGATCCTTCCTAGAATCAGTTCACTCTCACAAAGAGATAAATACTGATAATAATATACATGTCAATGTTAATAATTGTTTCAACAGATTTTTAGTCGATAAAAATCTGTACGAAAGTAATAAAACTACTATAACTGCCTTTACCCCTATAAAAAAAGCTAATGATCTTAATGAGTCACGTGCAGAGGGTTATTTTGTAACTAAAGATACAATATTTTATATTTTTAAAAATTTAAAACGAAAGTTTTCCTGTGGCATTGATAACGTTCCCAATATTGTATTAAAAAACATTCCTGAGCAAATCATTCTCGAGTATTGTACACTTTTCAATAATTTACTTAATAACTCTTATTTTCCTCATGCATGGAAAACTGCAAAAGTAGTCGTCATACCAAAGAAGGATAAGGATATTACTAATCCAAAAAATTTACGCCCAATCAGCTTACTACCAAATATAAGTAAAGTTTTTGAAGCCTGCATTAACAACAACATAATAAAAACATGTAAGGAGATAAATTTGATAAATGATAACCAATTCGGTTTCAAACATAAACATTCCACCATTCATGCGATACATCTATTAGTTTCAGACATACAATGGAATTTGAACAAGGCCTTAGTTACAGGGGCTTGTTTGATAGATCTAGAGAAAGCTTTCGATAATATCTGGATTCCGGGTTTAGTCTTCAAATTGTTAAACTATGGATTTCCAATGCATTTATTAATACTGATATATAATATGTTAAGTAATAAATGTTTCCAAGTTTGCAATGGAAAATCAACAAGTTCAAGGAAATTTATTATTGTTAATGGATTACAACAGGGCACGGTAAATGCACCATTCCTTTTCAATATTTTCATACATGACCTTTTGAGCAAGATCCAGAATGTCATCGGGTTTGCTGATGATCTAATAATTTATCACTGATAATAAGATACAAAAAATTAACGATAAATTACAAAGATATTTTTATATTATAGAGAAATATACAATAAATTGGCATATGAAAATCAATTTGAACAAATGCGAGACAATACTTTTTCGCCCTCCCGTTGGAAAATGTACTAATGATATAAGACGTAATTGGAAGTCTTTTAGCATAAAATCTGCTAATAATTTTGTTATTCCAAATAAACAAATCGTAAAATACTTGGGTATCAATCTTGATAAATTCCTATACTTTAATGATCATATTAATATTCAGCTAAAGAAAGCCAGAAATGCTTACTTTTTGTACAAAAGACTATTTTTATCGCGGTATTTAAAACCTAGAGTTAAATTAATTATGTATCAGTCCTTAATTAGACCCATTTTAACATACGGTTGCCAAATTTGGTATAACATATCCCCATCTTACATGGAGAGATTAAGGTTGTTTGAGAGAAAGTGTTTGAGGAGTTGTACTTCTCTTTATAGATCTGCTAATAGCGACTACAAGAAATATATTTCTAATAAAATTTTATATAAAGAGGCCAAGGTTGGTCGAATTGATAATTTTATAATTCATTTGATAAGAGATCACATTGTGAAATGTACAGAGTATTGGGAAAATAATTTAATTATGGCACCATACTACGTAGATGAGGGATACATATGTAAATCGTTACAACAAGGATACGCTCCACCGGAAGCTTTCCTTTACCTAGATAAATATGGATATATCCAGGATGAAACGGGCATACCTATAATATACCACATTTATAGAAGGGCCAATATTAAAGCTATTTTAAGCAATCAGTTAACTTCTGAAAATAGTAGATTTGATACAAGTGTTTATTCCGAAGATAAACATATGATACCAAATATTAATACTAAAAAATATTGGTGTCTATCGAATTAGTTCCAATCAGCTTATTGTTGTTTTTTTTATCTCTTGACCAATTCTTTTCCATTCTAAATATAAAAGTAAGGTTTTTTCCAATTTTTTCTTACATAACATTCATAATTATCACATACATGTAAATATCACAATTAAGATTATTAAAAATATATTTAGTTTTATAAATATTATACTTGAGAACTCGCATAAGGGTCTTTGTATTGTGCATTATTTTCAAACTATTTGTTTATTTATAGTTAATAAGATAAATTTGTAAATAAAATAAACTTAAATAAAAAAAAAAAAAAAAAAAAAAAAAAAACACATTTATACTCCGCGTTACAATTTTTAGCTATGTGTCCCCATAATTGACATCTACGACACTGTATTTCCTGTTCTTTTTTCTTTGGTTTTTCCCAAGTTATACATTGGTTAAGTAAATATTTAATTTTGGAAATGTCATTTAGCATTTTGCCCGGTAGCAGAGAAATTAGAAAAAGGCCTGTGTCTATTTTATTTTTTGAAGAAAATGTTGTGGTGAATTTAGAAACTTTTGCCACAACACCTGGATTTGTCACGTCTATTGTCGACTGGATTTCAGTAATATTTGTACCATGATACAGACCACGTAGAACCAGAGAAATTTGCTTGTTCTCTTTGGAGTGAATGAATATGAATTGACCTTTTTATCTCTTAAAAGTGCCATCATTTCCATATGAACATTAGCATCTGACAAGTACAATTTACTTTTGTGTTGGTTAACATTTTTTATTTTAAATGAAATTTTTGGAGAAATATTCTCCAGTTGCTTTACCAGGTGTTGAATATTTTAAATTATACAGAAAAATGGGTGGACAGGTTTTTCTGTTTTTTTTTTGACCCAGAAGTATTGTCATTTAAGTTGCGGCCGACATTTCCGCTGCTTTCAATCTCTAAATCTGCAAGGATTGCAAATCTGTTTATTCTGTTAGGCTCATTTAGGCCTGAAACATCCACATTAACTGGTGAACAGGAACCATCCACCCTCCTTCTCTGGGTACAACTGTCTTCGTCAAAATCATCAATTCTTTCGCCCGGGGGCTGACTACCAGAAGGTAGGACGTCCTCACAATCCATCGCCTTGGAAAGACAGTATGTCTCCACTTAGAATCAACAATTGCTGTAGCAAATATGCAGTTGTCGCCGTTTATAAATCAAACAATTAAATTATAAGAAATTATTTTAAAATTTAGTAAAATAGTAAAGAAAATTTTTCCGCTTTTTATGTTGTATCCACTGTTACCAGATCCGAAAAAAAAACAGGATGGGAAAAATGTAGAGTGTTTGACGGAACCGATATAATACAATGTTTTAAATGCCAAGGATACAATCACAAATCGGGTGAATGTAAAAATGAAGAAATTTGTTTCAAATGTCATGGAAACCACAAATCAAAAGAATGTAATAAAGAAATAAAAATGTATTAATTGCATAAAAGCCAATAAGAAACTAAATATGGGACTTGATGAAAATCATATAACATCAAATAAAGAATGCCCAGTTTACCAAAATAAACTACTTCTACTTCTACAACTTCTACTTGATCTCATCAAGTGCAGTTGTATTGTTCATAACAGTGCAAATATTGTGAGTCTAGTGAAAACAGTATATTATATACTCTCTTTTGTTATTTTGCTTTGCCTACTCATTTGTTTATTAAGTTAACAAAAATATATTTTCCACGTGCACCCTTTGTGGTGAACATGGGACGAAAAAGAAAAATTAAAGGTCTCAGGTCGACTATGACGACCAATTCAATTGATTTGTATCTGAATAATCAGAAAAAAAAGGCTAATAGTTCCAATAAATTTGATATACTATCAAATGCTCCTGCCATGAATGTTGATTTCCATGCGTTAACTAGTACTGCCGCCGCCACAGCTGTAGCTAGAAATACACAGAAAGTGCCACCAATAGTTGTAGACTCTTCAGTGGAGTTCTCTAAAGTATTGGAATATATTGGAAGTGATGGTTATTTCTTCCGAAGAACCTCAATGGGAACAAAGATATTTTCCGACAATATGGAAAAATACCTTAGTCTTCTTCAGGACTTAAAAAGCACTGATTTTAGATATCACACACATAAAATATACGACAGCTTAACTTACAAAATGGTCTTAAAGGGTCTACATAAAATCCCCATAGATTTAATCAAAGATGAGCTGCTGAATATCATGGTGTTAAATGTACAGAAATTAAGGAAATAATTCCCCAAAAGTCTTCAAATAATGATGCTCTATATTTACTTACATTCAATAGAACTGAAGTCAATAAAAAGATACTTTACAAAATCAAATATATACAAAACATCTCCATCACCTGGAAAAATCAAAGATCGGTCTCAAATAAAGGCCCAACTTAATGTAAAAAGTGCGGGGTATATGGTCATGGAACTGAAAATTGTTTCAGAAAAGTTATATGTGTCTTATGTTCCAGTTCATCTCATGATTCTTCTAAATGCGTAATGAACAACACCCCTGGGGGGAAAATCTATAAATGTTTCAATTGCGTTTCAAAAGGTTATACTAATTTTGCCCATAAAGCTGATGACCCAAATTGTCCATGTAGAGCTAACTACTTGGAAGCCCGTAGAAGAGCCACAAATAAAAACACTGCTAACCAAAGAAAGCAAGCAAAAACACCATTGTTTTATACAGACCACCAAAATTTCTCCAATTTATCAAGTTCAACTGGTCTACCTGCTCAAAATCTGAATGAGACTACATCGTACGCAAATCAATTAAAACATAACACATCTCAAAAGGAGTTATTTTCAATGGATCAGCTGTTTACTATATTTAAAAATGCTACATTAGAATTAAAAAAATGTTCATCCAAGTTAGATCAACTTAGCATCATTGTTAGTCTACTTGAATATGCAGTCTAATTCACAATTAAGCATCATGTTTTTGAATGCGCAAGGCATCAATTCTGTATCAAAAAAAAAAAAAAAAATACAATTACAACAAGTGTTAGAAGCTAAGTATATAGATGTACTATTTCTTGGTGCAACACTTTTATATGAAAACACTAGTTTTTCTTTACCAGGTTACCATATTTACAGGCGAGATAGAACTACACGAGGAGGAGGAGTGGCTATTGCCGTCAAAAACAATATTAAACCCAAAAACTATCCAAGTTACACGACAACGGGGGGTTGAAAATGTGTCAGTGGAACTGTTTCTTCAAAATAGATCTTTAGTTCTTACATCAGTTTATTCTCCAAAATATGATGACAAATTTAAAGAAGATATCAACAAAATTACACCTTCCGATAAAGAATTTTTTGTTTGTGGAGATCTGAACGCGAAACACTCTAGCTTCAACTGTTCAAATTCAAACACAGCTGGTAATGTTCTATTTAATATACAATTAAACTCCAATTTTTTCATTTACTACCCTTCTGGGCCCACGCGTTATCCACAAGGATCTATTGGCCACCCAACCACTATTGATTTGATTTTAACAAACTCTGATCTATTTATAACACCACTGCTAGCACACAACAGTATTTTACCATCAGACCACTGTCCTGTCACCTTCAAAATAGAAGCTCAGGCAATTATGGAGGATACTAAAACACTTGATTTTAAAAGCGCAGACTGGAATCAGTTTAAACAGAGTATTGAGCAATCTTTTTTCTCAATTAATGTCAATATAAATAATTTTTCGTCCATGCAGCACAAAAACATTTAACCATATCATCAACAGAGCAAAGTCAGTACTACCAAGGAAAACTTCGTCCCACCACTTGCTACAGATATCTGACAGTACTAAACTTGGTATACGTATGCGAAACAAGTTAAAACGACAGTCACAAAGAACAAATAACAACAACCTTAAAACGCTAAATAAACTCATCGATGAAAATGTTCGTAAAGACAGAAATGAGAACTGGACAAAGTTTCTTTTAAAGCTCCCAATCGGTTCAAAAAAGTTTTGGTGCCTCACTAAGGCATTTAGAGGTAAAAAGTGTAACAACATATCCACTCTTAAATACAATGATCTGAATTTCGACTTAGATACTGACAAAGCGCGAATTATCGCTGATCAATTTGAAAAAGCTCATCAACTAACATCTAATATGAAACACAGCGTGGATAAAAAAAGTACTCAAAACTGTTAATGATCTAGAATTACAACAAATCACAAACATTGATACCGAAAATTTTATCACACTAGAAGAAGTTAGACTACAAGTGAGGCAACTGAAAAATAACAAAGCGCCAGGCTTTGGTGGTATCTTGAATATATTTCTTAAAAAGTTACCAAACATTGCATTAGAATTTTTGAAAAACATACTTAATGCTTGTCTGAAATTTGGTTATTTTCCCTCTACTTTTAAATGTGCTAAGGTTATAGCAATACATAAACGAGGGAAAGACCCAAGATTACCCAGTAGCTACAGACCAATAAGCCTCTTGAGTTGTGTAGACAAAATATTTCAAAAAATAATTCTCTCGAGGATGAATATTTAATTGAAAACAATGGCTTAATTAACAAAGAACAATTTGATTCAGAAGACAACATTCTACAGTGCACCAAATAATAAGATTAACAAATATCATTAAAAGAAATACAAGGAACAGATTGTCAACCGGTGTCGTACTAATGGATGTAGAAAAAGCTTTTGATAGTATTTGGCATGAAGGGCTGATTTATAAACTCAAAAGCTATAATTTTCCACTATATATCGTTAAAATAATAAAGTCATTTCTAACAAATAGAACGTTTAAAGTGTGTATTAACAATGCCGAATCATCCGCTAGGAATATTCCTGCTGGAGTTCCTCAAGGGGCAGTGCTTTCCCCAACCTTGTACTCGCTCTATATATCAGATTTCGGTCCTTGTAGATGCACTGATATAGCACTATATGCCGATGATATAGGTATGGCTGTAAAGGGTAAACTATCAAATGTAATAGTTCATAAGCTTGGAAAATGCTTACAAATATGCATAAAATATTACAAAAAGTGGAAAATCAAAATTAACTCAGATAAAACACAATTTATTTTGTTTCCTTTCAATAAGTCTCCAAAACGTGCTCCATCCATTCCACTTCGAATCGAAAACAATGTTATCCCACCTAGCGATTCTGTGAAATAGCTTGGAGTTTATCTGGATAAAAAACTTACATTTGCTAAGCATATCGAACACATTGCGGACAAAGCAACGAAATGCGCTAGAGCTTTATATCCATTGCTCAGTAAAAAAGCTCAACTTCACCCCAAAAACAAAATTATATTATACAAAACTGTTATTAGACCAATACTACTCTATGGTTGTAATGTTTGGGGTAAAGCAGCTAAAACGCATATAAAGAAAATTCAAGTGGTGCAGAATAAAGTTCTGAAAATAATTCACAAACTTCCTCGCATATACCGTACTCGTGACCTTCACATTAGATATTCACATCAAACCATTAAAGATGTAATAGATACTCAGAATCTTGCATTTACAAACAGATGCAGGAATTCTGAGTACGATTTAATCAAACACCTTTCAGAAGACACTTTTTAGTTTACTACTGTAAACCATCCAAGTGTCATGCAAAAAATTTGACTTAATGTTCCTCTGGCACAGTTTACCTCCTGATAATATGCAAGGGTTTTTTATATCTTTTTTTCCTTTACAAAATTTTTTAATATCTCTGTACTTTTAAGTTTTATTTATGATCTATATGCTGAAATGTCTTAAAACCGCAAGATAGTATCTCATAACTTTCGCTTTTAACATATTATACTCTGTAACATGATATCCATACAATAAACAAAAAACAAACTAAATTATAAAAAGAAAAGGTTAGGACTATCCATGTAACAATTACAGCAGATAAATGGTATATGCACAAACGTATGTGGTTTAATGAATAATTTCGACCAACTGGAAATAATTGCTGATGAGCATTGCAAAAGAGCATTTGAGACCATTGATAGAGAAATACTTATTCAAAAACTATATATGTACGGCATCAGAGAAATTGAATTAAATTGGTTTAAATCATATCTTACAAATAGAAAGCAAACAACAAAAGTTAATATTAAGATTTATTTTGTGACCAACATTATTTGTGAGATTTTTTTTATTTTTTCGGGCTAATTCTGGTCAATTAAATATTAAGATGATAATAAAAAAATTCAAATTATTACATCCTTCTCACTCGACGTTTCGTTGACGGTATTTCAACTTCTTCTGGAGTGTGAACTTTATTTATTTCTAATGACAAAATATATAAACAACAACATAAATTCAATTTAATATTAAAATCTTAAATACTAGTATCACAGGTTAACTTACGATTTTATTTTATTACATTGTCAAGTATTAAATTTGTATAAAAAACTGGACATCACAACACAAAATTTTAATAAATTTAATAAATAATTACAATTTTAAAAAATCACAGTTTAACCTAACAACTAGTATCACAGATTGTTTATATTATTAGACTAATGCTATAGAATATTGCAGTTTAATATTATCCTGGTCTTCTTTGGTGTTTAATGTTTTTTGTATTTTTTGTTGTATACGTAAACTTTCTATTGTATATCGCTTTTGTTCGTTTTTCTCCTTATCTAATATGCGTACATCGTTAAAATTTGGTTTGTGTTTACTCTCTTTTATGTGTTGAGATAAAGCTGTGCTTTCTTTGTTTTTGTTTACGTCGGATTCATGCTCAGCTATTCTTACACCTAACATTATTTTTGTCGTTCCTATATATACTTTATTGCACTGTTCATTTTCATTACCGTCACACTTGATTTCATACACAACATTATCCGTTTTTAATTTGTCAATTTTCGATTTTTTGCTTGTAAAAAGATGTCTTAGTGTTTGATTTGATTTATAAGCTATTGTTATTTTTTCATCATTGATCTCCCTTTTCAGTGTTTTACTCTCTGTTAGTTTTGGTATGTAAGGTACACTGTAAAAATTTTTTGCTTCACCGTGTTGTTTGTCCTTTTTGTTATGTTTATTGTTAAGTGTTATGTCTAATAAATTATTAATGACAAAATTGGGATAATTATTCATGGTAAGTATTTTCCTTATTATAATGTTGTCTTTTTTAAATCGTTCGTCGCTTAGTTTCATTATTTTTTGAATAAAATTCATTGCCGTATTCCTTTTCATTTTTTCTGGTTGCGTCGAGTGATAATTTATCATTCTTCCTGATGCAATCTCTTTTGAATACCAATTAGTCATCAGTTTACCATTATCCCTTATAATCGTCATATCCAAGAATGTTATGCTCATATTCTTTTCTTTTTCAATAGTAAATTTAAGTTTATTATGATACGCGTTTAGAGTCTTCATGATTATTTCCTCATCCTTTTTATTAATAATCGCAAACATATCGTCTACATATTTGGTTATGAACTTTATTTCTATTTTTTAAGTTTCAATTCATAGATTACGTCGTTTAAAAGTTTATCGAGCACTATATCGGCAATCGTCGGTGAGAGGGGGTTACCCATGGGCATACCATACGTTTGATGGTAAAATTTTCCATTGAACGTGAAATAGTTGTTATCAACTAAACAAAATTGTAATAGCCTTAAAAATTGTTGTCTCTGTATTGTGGTTTCCTTTTTTAGGATTTCCCATTTGTCTAAAATGTTTTTTATTGCTAGGTGTGTCGGTATATTAGTGAATAGTGACACCACGTCAAATGATACTATAATGTCATCCTTTTCAAGTGATATTTCCTTTATTTTTTCTTTAAGTTCTATAGAATTTTTGATGTTATATATAGGAGATATTAGTTGTTTTAATATTGAGCCAATACATTTAGCTAAATTGTAGCAGGGAACTTTTAATGATGAAGAAATGGGTCTGAGAGGAATATTGTCTTTGTGTATTTTTGGGAGACCGTATAGTTCTGGTGCAGCTGTAGCATGGGCTGTCATCCTTAATTTCTGACTCCTGGTGATGTTGTTATTTTTATATAGATCCGTTAGTATATTATTATTCATCCTTTGCAGTTTTGTCGTTGGATCTTCTCGGATCGTCTTGTATGTTGTTTTGTCATCTAATAGTTTATGTATCTTCGTTTTGTATTCTCCCTTATAAATAACCACTGTTTTATTTCCTTTATCTGCTGTAGTTATCATAATTTTGTCCTCATGTTTCTTTATAAATTTTTTGGTTTCCTCGTAAATACTTAATATATATTTTTCCTTTTCATTTGTTTTCTTATTTCTTTTATAATTAGCGATTCGGTTCGCAATTTTTGATCTGGTAATCTCTTTTTCCGTCTCATCCTGTATGGTTTGAATCCATTGTTCCATGTCAGCTATTAGTGGAATTGGGGCAAAGTTTCTATTATTTATAGGTAAAGCGAACTTATTTCCTAATGATAAGAGCCATTTACTCTCTAATATTATTAAATTTGTCAAATTGATCTTTTTTAAATTTGTTTGCCTCTATTTCGTTCAGTGTATTCATAATTTTCCCCTCCATGTACTTTATCCCATTTCTTATAGACTTTGTATTAATGCGTGTTTCCCTAATCTCAACGTTAATAAGTTTTATATGTAAATTCCTTTATATTTTCTCCACTTCGGTAATTGCTCTCGTTGTTTTAAATAATTGTTTAAGTTTTTTAGTGCTGTTTGATATATGTGTGGGTATAATTACGTGTTTTCTGCATTTTTGTAAATATACTGCTCTCTCGGTTGCTTTTGCTAGCTTCTCTGTCTCCCTGCAATATTGTTTAAGTAAACTGCTTGTCTCTGCGTTGTATTTATTTTTTATGTGTTGAAAATAATTCTTCATGTTGCTGTTGTTGTTTATCTTTGTGTTTAGTTTTTTTAATGCTGTTACTTCGTTCTACTTCTTTTCGGCAGGCCCTTCGATTTGTTATTATTAAGATTTATTTTGTGACCAATATTATTTGTGAGATTTTTTTTTATTTTTTCGGGCTAATTCTGGTCAATTAAATATTAAGATGATAATAAAAAAATTCAAATTATTACATCCTTAATGCTTGTCTGAAATTTGGTTATTTTCCCTCTACTTTTAAATGTGCTAAGGTTATAGCAATACATAAACGAGGGAAAGACCCAAGATTACCCAGTAGCTACAGACCAATAAGCCTCTTGAGTTGTGTAGACAAAATATTTCAAAAAATAATTCTCTCGAGGATGAATATTTAATTGAAAACAATGGCTTAATTAACAAAGAACAATTTGGATTCAGAAGACAACATTCTACAGTGCACCAAATAAAAAGATTAACAAATATCATTAAAAGAAATACAAGGAACAGATTGTCAACCGGTGTCGTACTAATGGATGTAGAAAAAGCTTTTGATAGTATTTGGCATGAAGGGCTGATTTATAAACTCAAAAGCTATAATTTTCCACTATATATCGTTAAAATAATAAAGTCATTTCTAACAAATAGAACGTTTAAAGTGTGTATTAACAATGCCGAATCATCCGCTAGGAATATTCCTGCTGGAGTTCCTCAAGGGGCAGTGCTTTCCCCAACCTTGTACTCGCTCTATATATCAGATTTCGGTCCTTGTAGATGCACTGATATAGCACTATATGCCGATGATATAGGTATGGCTGTAAAGGGTAAACTATCAAATGTAGCTGTTACTTCGTTCTACTTCTTTTCGGCAGGCCCTTCGATTTGTTATTATTAAGATTTATTTTGTGACCAATATTATTTGTGAGATTTTTTTTTTATTTTTTCGGGCTAATTCTGGTCAATTAAATATTAAGATGATAATAAAAAAATTCAAATTATTACATCCTTTTCACTCGACGTTTCGTTGACGGTATTTCAACTTCTTCTGGAGTGTGAACTTTATTTATTTCTAATGACAAAATATATAAACAACAACATAAATTCAATTTAATATTAAAATCTTAAATACTAGTATCACAGGTTAACTTACGATTTTATTTTATTATATTGTCAAGTATTAAATTTGTATAAAAAACTGGACATCACAACACAAAATTTTAATAAATTTAATAAATAATTACAATTTTAAAAAATCACAGTTTAACCTAACAACTAGTATACAGATTGTTTATATTATTAGACTAATGCTATAGAATATTGCAGTTTAATATTATCCTGGTCTTCTTTGGTGTTTAATGTTTTTTGTATTTTTTGTTGTATACGTAAACTTTCTAGTGTATATCGCTTTTGTTCGTTTTTCTCCTTATCTAATATGCGTACATCGTTAAAATTTGGTTTGTGTTTACTCTCTTTTATGTGTTGAGATAAAGCTGTGGTTTCTTTGTTTTTGTTTACGTCGGATTCATGCTCAGCTATTCTTACACCTAACATTCTTTTTGTCGTTCCTATATATACTTTATTGCACTGTTCATTTTCATTACCGTCACACTTGATTTCATACACAACATTATCCGTTTTTAATTTGTCAATTTTCAATTTTTTGCTTGTAAAAAGATGTCTTAGTGTTTGATTTGATTTATAAGCTATTGTTATTTTTTCATCATTGATCTCCCTTTTCAGTGTTTTACTCTCTGTTAGTTTTGGTATGTAAGGTACACTGTAAAAATTTTTTGCTTCACCGTGTTGTTTGTCCTTTTTGTTATGTTTATTGTTAAGTGTTATGTCTAATAAATTATTAATGACAAAATTGGGATAATTATTCATGGTAAGTATTTTCCTTATTATAATGTTGTCTTTTTTAAATCGTTCGTCGCTTAGTTTCATTATTTTTTGAATAAAATTCATTGCCGTATTCCTTTTCATTTTTTCTGGTTGCGTCGAGTGATAATTTATCATTCTTCCTGATGCAATCTCTTTTGAATACCAATTAGTCATCAGTTTACCATTATCCCTTATAATCGTCATATCCAAGAATGTTATGCTCATATTCTTTTCTTTTTCAATAGTAAATTTAAGTTTATTATGATACGCGTTTAGAGTCTTCATGATTATTTCCTCATCCTTTTTATTAATAATCGCAAACATATCGTCTACATATTTGGTTATGAACTTTATTTCTATATTTTTAAGTTTCAATTTATAGATTACGTCGTTTAAAAGTTTATCGAGCACTATATCGGCAATCGTCGGTGAGAGGGGTAAAGTTAATGGTACAAAATTAAACGAAGTAAACAATGAATTCGGAGTACCTCAAGGTTCTATTCTAGGCGCACTATTATTTATAATATACATAAATGATATGCCAAATATACTAAAGAAATGCGAAATAATTCTTTAAGCCGATGACACATTAATCTACGCGGAAGGTGACACAGATGAACAATGTAGAACAAATCTAATGCACGACTTAAATAACATAAATAATTGGCTTAAAATGAATAGATTAAAACTTAATGAAAACAAAACTAAACTACTTGAAATAAATATAAACAGTGAATCAATAATTACAATTAATAATGAAGAAATACAAAAAGTAAATAAAATTAAATACCTCGGTTTTATAATCGATAAAGACTTAAACCTAAAAGAACACATTGATTATATATGTAAAAAAATTGGCAAAAAAAAATGGATTTTTTAAACGGGTTAGAAATAAAATATCTCAAATAACGGCAATACATATGTATAACACCATGATAAAACCACATTTTGAATTCGGCTCCACAATCATATACACTTGCTGCTCAACAACAAAAATTACAAAATAAAGCTATGCGGTCAATATTAAAATATAATATATATGCTCCAATTCAACTAATGCTAGACACACTGAAATGGTTAAATATTCAACAAAGACTGGAACTTAACACACTGCAATTCATTCAGAAAATGAAAATGGGAAACGCACCTGAATACCTTACTGAACAAATTGATTATGTGAGAGAAGTTCAACCGTACAACCTTAGAAATTCTGAAAATTTCCGGCTACCGAGGGTAACAACAACAGCAATGCAACGATCTCTATTCTTTAAAGGACTTAAATTATACAATCATTTACCAGATAATGTAAAAACAGAAAGAAATATGAGTATATGTAGGAGAAATATGGTACAATTTGTAAAAAACAATGAATTCAATAATATTTTATAATATTTTGTAAAGAAAAATCTGTAAAATAATCATATTTGAAATATATATATATATAGTATTATAAATACTACTAAATAAATAAACTAACTAACTAACAAGAACCAGATTTTATAATATTGACGGAGACACACGCAACGAAGGAAATAGATGAGAATGAAATTAGGCTACCGAAATATGATCACTATATTACATATTCAAACTCAAAAAGGACCGGCGGAGTAACTATATATTTTAAAAAATTTTGGAATATTTCGAAAATATGCGAAAAGGTTTATGACAACAAGTACTGGATGAGTGTATACTTGGCGAAATTGAGGAGAACACAAATTATGATAATGGCTGTATACAGATCACCAAGTAGTAGCGAAGCAGAATTTTGCGAAGTATTTGAGCAAGTAATCGAAGATTTATGTGAAACACAATACGACATAATTATAGCTGGAGACTTCAACATCGATTGGAGTAAGGAAGGAACTTACAAAAACAGATTAGAAAACATATTTAACGATAATGGACTTATACAAATTGTAAATGAATATACAAGAGTAACACCAAACACAAAAACTATAATAGACTATACAATAACTAATAATGAAAACATATCAGCAAAAAACAATAGTCCGAATAAAATAGGAGATCATGAAGCATTAACATAAATTTTGAAATTCCATCCGAGAATAAGGAGCCAATAAATATAAAGGAAATTGAGTTTTTTAAATATAATAAACAAGTATACAACAGAGAGATCAGTGCAATACTTAGATATAATGAAAATGATGACATAAATACTACATTGGGTCATTTCGACGACTGTATTGAGAAAACAATAAAGAAATTTACAAACAAAAAAACAGTGATCGAAAAAAGTAAAGTGAACAATTGGTTCAATGCGGAACTGAGGACATTAAAAAGAGAGAAAGTTTTTAAATATCAAAGAGCTATAGTAGAGAACAATGATATAGCCTGGAATAATTATAAAATTAGTAGAAATATATATAAAAATAAAATTGAAACCGAGAATAACAAATTTGTTAATAATAGAATAAATAATGCCAAGGACCAGAAAGAAATGTGGAATGAAATTAAAGATTTAATTCTTAAGAAAAATAAAAATGTGATAAATACTGTGATGTTTAATGAAATAGAATATAAGGATAACTATCAGATAGCCACACAATTTAACTATTATTTTGTCGATAGCATTAAGTCAATAAATGATACAATAGAAAATGTGCAATACAAAAATGAAATTCCTGTGATAAATAATAGATTTAAATTCCGCGGAATAACAATTCAAGAACTAAAAAAATATGTAAGAACCTGAGGAACAAACCGGATTTTAATAAAGTCTCAAAGAAAATCATTATGGATAATTGAAATATTGTAGGTAAATATATGCTTAAGATTATTAATAAATCGCTTGAAAGCGGGATTTTTCCTGATAGTTGGAAATATTCAATGGTAACACCAGTAGAAAAAATTGCGAAAACAAATAGATGCGATGAATTTCGTCCTATAAACATGCTGAAAAAATGTGAAAAAATTATTGAGAAGATTGTAAAGGAACAACTCGAAAAATACATGGAAGTAAATAAACTTTTTTCAAACTATCAGTCAGGATTTAGAAAAAAATACTCGTGCGAGACCACAGTCAATTATGTTATAAATATGTGGAAGTATATAGACAAGAAAAAGAAAATTATGGCTATATTCCTGGATTTTAGAAGAGCGTTCGAGACCATTGACAGAGAAATATTAATTCAAAAACTTTACATGTACGGTATCAGGGAAAACGAATTAAGGTGGTTTAAATCATATTTGACAAATAGAAAGCAAATAACAAAGATTAACGGCGTCAAATCAGATGAGTTTTACAACGAGTATGGTGTGCCCCAAGGTTCCATTCTAGGTGCACTACTATTTATAATATACATTAACGACTTACCAAACATCTTAAGCAATTGCGAAATTATCTTGTATGCAGATGACACATTAATTTATGCGGAAGCAGACACGGAAGAACAATGCACGAATAAACTAATACATGACATAAATAAAATAAATAATTGGCTAAAAATGAACAGACTACAACTAAATGAAAATAAAACAAAAATGCTAGAAATAAATACGAACAGCGACTCAGTCTTTTAAATAAATAATGAACCAATAGAAAAGGTAAATGAAATAAAATACCTCGGTTTTATAATCGATAAGGACTTAAAATTCAGACAACACGTTGATTATATATGTAAGAAAATCGGGAAAAAATCGGATTTTTTAAACGGGTTAGAAATAAAATATCGTTAATAACTGCAATAAACATACATAACGTAATGATAAAACCACAATTTGAATTTGGCTCTACAATTTTATATACATGCTGTACAACAAATCAAATAGACTACAAAAATTGCAGAATAAAGCTATGCGTTCAATATTGAAATTTAATCGATACACTCCAATACAAACAATGCTCGACACGTTAAAATTGCTTAATATTCAACAAAGGTTGGAAGTAAAGAACTTTGTTCAGAAAATGAAAATTGGAAATGCACTAGAATACCTAATAGATCAGCTTAATTATGTGAGAGAAATACAACCATACAACTTGAGAAATGCAGATGAATTCAGACTTCCCAGTACTACAACAACAGCTATGCAACGATCACTTTTCTTCAACGGACTAAAGTTATACAATATGATACCGAATAATGTAAAAAATGAGAGAAATATTAATATATATAGAAGAAATATAACACAATTTGTTAGAAATAGAGTTCTATAGCTAGAGTTCTATATATAATTGGTAAAATATACATACCATTATCAGATAAATTTAAAAGTATTGTAAATACTCCTAATAATAATAATAAATAAATAAATAAATTGACTGCTTCATTTTCTTCAACAACACTATCCATAGATTTGAAAGAAAAAGTTTCGGAATCAATCATGTCCTGAATAACAACATTATATTTTCGACATCACATTTTTGCAGCTAAAATAGCTCTTTCACTTAACCAATCATGGTTACAATATTGATTTTGAACGTCGGGGAATACATTTTCAATTAATTCATCGCGGTATAAATTGACAAAAATCTTGTGAATAATTTAATAGTTTGACTGGTTGAGTTAATATTGATTTTACCATTACCATGATCAAGTTGTTGTTTTGAAAATTGGTCAGCCGTTGGATCATTTTGTAATCGTACTTGCATGTTTGTTGTTAATTTTATAGTTTGAACGCTACTCCATAATATTGATGATTTTTAGCAGGTATTTATTTCGTCAGCATAGATTGATTTTGGTATGACTGGCAATGTTTGACAAAAATCTCCCGATAATAAAATGAGAGCTCCACCAAAAAGTCTTTCATTGCCTTTTAAATCTTTTAAAGTTCTATGTAATTCTTCTAAGGAATGTTTGTGAGCTATCGTACATTGATCCCAAATAATAATACTGAATTTTTGCAGAACTTTTGCCATACCGGAATGTTTTTTGATATTACATACGGCATTCTCATTCGTTTGTACGTTTAACGGTGACTTGAGTGCTGAATGAGCTGTACGACCACCATGCAATAATGTAATGCGGCTATTCCGGACGGAGCAATAGCCAATGCAATTTATCGTTACTTTTTGATTAGAATATTTATATATAAAAACGTTTGCGAATTTTTTAACTTATAAAATATAAATAAATTTGTCAACTCATTATTTTTCGAACGCCAGCGCCATCTACCGGGTCCAACAAAAAAAATTTTTGGCATCATATAATATACATATATGTATATTCTTAGTTTCAGTAAAATCGCACTGTAAATAAGAATATTCGAAATATCTTTACCCCAGCGCCACCTATCGGGTCCATTTATACATACAAAAATTTCTTATGACGAAACATACATACATTCTGAATTGCAGTGAAATCGCACTGAAAATAAGAATTTTGTTTATAACTTGACCCCAACGTCAGCTAGAGGGTTAAAACTAAAAAAACACAGAAGAGCTCGAACCAAACCTATGGTGCAAATCTTAGCTCGACAGCTCTTATGGTTCCGGAGATCATTCGTTACAAACAAATGCACCAACGTTTTTATATATATAGATATAATATTGCCTGTTCTGTCCCAATCTAGAATTATGTCACTTGATAGTTTGTTATAATCAGGTTTTTTGTTAATGCTTTTAAAAATAATCTTTAGTTCTTGTAAATGTATTGCACGGAATTTAAATTTAAAGTTTATCACAGGTATTTGATTTTCATACTGCACATTTTCAATGGAATATCTGATTTCCTTAATACTATTTACAAAATAATCATTAAAATTTTTGGCTATTTGAAAATTGTCTTTATATTCGTTTATATATCACAGTTTTTATCACAGATTTGGGTTTTTTAGGACTAGTTCTTTAATTTTACTCCACATTTCGTTTTGGTTATTTGCACTATTTATTTTATTATTAATATATTTATTTTTTTCATATTCAATTTTTGCTTTATAGATAACTATTTCTAATTATTTTATAACTATTCCAAGCGTCATGTGTATTTACTGTAATTGCATTTTGACACTTAAAGACTTTTTCTCTTTTTAATGATTTGAGTTCGTTGTTAAACCACTTGTTTTTACTTTTTTCAGTTATTCTTTTCTTAATAGTAAATTTTTTTTATTGTGTTTTCAAGGCAGTTATCAAAATAGCGTACATATTCGTTTAAATCCTTTATTTCATCATAATTTAATATTGCACTTATTTCATTTTTGAAGCTGTTTTTATTGTATATGAAAATATTAATTTCTTTATTATTTTGTTTCATATTTTCACTCTCGATAAAGATGTCAATGGATTCATGATCAGATATTTTATTATTTATATTATTTTTTGCCGTAATAGTGTCATTATTTGTTATTATATAGTCAATTAAAGTTTTCGAGTTTTTTGTTATTCTAGTATATTCTTTCATTACATGTATTAGTCCATTATCATTAAGTATGCTTTCCAATCTGCTTGTATAAAAACCATTTTTCCAGTCAATGTAAAAATCTCCGGCTATTAAGATATCACAGTTTGTTTCACATATTTCTTCTAAAAAATCTTGAAAAGTATCACAGAATTCTGATTTTGAACCACTTGGTGACCTATATGTTAGGATAGCTGAAAGATAAAAATGCGACCAATCTATTTAACTGCGTTTATTCAACTGACCTTTTAATAATTTTCTGCCTAACAACCATAGGGTTGCCGGACATCATAATTACAGAGTTGATAATTGAAAGAATGTATTTATAATAAGTAGTAATATGTTATGACAACTCGGCCCTTCCTGCACTAAGCTCGACTTCGAGTTATTCATCCATTGGGGTTAAACCAGGGTCATCGTCATACGCATCATCTACCTCTGGGTATAAGGCACACCAGGGCTTCATCTTGTCACTACTAGCAATTGTTGAAAACTTACGCTGATTACGTTGAGCACCGTCGATATCCTCTACAACATAGCGGTCATATCGAAGAACCTTTTTAATAACATAAGGTCCCTTATAACGAACTTCCAGTTTCCTACATTCGCCAGTACTTGGGATAGGACTCTCAAGCAGAACCAAATCACCGTCATCATACTTATGAGGAGTTTTATGTTTAGAGTCAAACCTCTTTTTACACAGTTTTCTAGCATCTTTTCTCGTTTCCGGTTCATCATAGATTCTTCAATGTTCAAGTTCACGTCTTGGACTGCTGCTAGGATCTTATTACCGCATATATCTCCAATTGGAAAATCAAAGACTAATTCAATTGGGGCATATTTTGTTGTACTGTTCACATTTGTATTTAGCGCCCACTGCAAACTGCGTATTTCGTTGTCGCAGTCCTTAGCACCGTTAACTGAAGACTTCAAAAAATATTATATTGATTTATTTACTCGTTCAGTCAGTCCGTTGGCTCTTGGAGTACGGACGGCAACCTTAATGTGTTGGACACAATTTTCTGTACAGTAGTTTTCAAAGTTACATGATGTAAATGCCGTACCGCGATCAGTTACTAACACCCGTGGCATTCCGAAATATAAAGATAGGTGATCCAAAGCATCCAATACGGGCTTTGTTTTCGTTGACTTTACTGGACATAAAACGACATATCATGTTAGGGCCTCAACGATAACCAGGAGATGTTCATTACCTCGGCGACTCTTAATAAATGGTCCAAGATGATCGATATGTATTACCTCAAATGGAAGTTTTGGAATATCCATTCCATATAGCTCGCACTCTTTTCGGCTCGGTTCCTTGCAAAAACAACACTCAACGCAAGACTACAGGTAATTTTTAACAAAATTTCTCGCTCTCGGAAACCAAAAATTCTTTGACAAACGCTTTAATGTATTTTCAAGTGCTGGGTGGCCTACATCGTCATGACAATACGCCACCTGAGTCCCTTTGGTACTACCAATAATAATGTGTTTTCGCCCTTTTTGAATAGCCTATTTTTCGTCACAAATTTGTCTGCTGATTTGAATGGCAGCTACCATTTAGACCATCAAATATTTCCCTTAGTGAGTCATCTTCTTGTTGCATCAGATACACCCAGTCGTCAACAGACGGTTTAATAATAAAAAATTTTTCACTTACGTCATGAACAATCATTCCATCGCCTTCGTTATCAGTTGGTGCTCGGCTCAGTGCATCGACATGACGCATTTTGCTGCCTTCACGATTTGTTATTTGATAATCATACTCCATTAACTTGAGGAACCATCTTGCCACCCTTGGTATTACTGTCTTAAATAACTTCATGTTAGAGATTGCTGAGCAGTCTGTTACAATTGAGAATCTTTTTCCAAGCAGGTACGAAACGTTGACAAGACTCCACGACAGCCAGCACCTCCAACTCCTACGCACGATATTTTTGCTGCAGTATTACATAGACGACTAAAGTATGCGATAGGCTTCAGACCACTTCGGTTATCTCTTTGAAGCAGTATACCAGCAACACCGGTTCCGCAAGTATTTGCGTGTACTTCGTGCACCTTTGTAACATCGTAAATACCCAATACTGGTTCACTTGTCAACAATTTGATTAACTTCTCGTATGACTCTTGGCATTCTGGTGACCATGAAAATTCAACATTCTTTCTTGTTACTCGAGCATAATTGTTAACGCATAATTTTGAATGAATAAATGTGGATAAATGTGTGTACAGCTAAATACAAAAAAATATTTTTCATATTAATGGCAGTATATAGATCACCAAATTGTAGGGAAATTGAATTTTTTGAAGCATTTGAAGAAACTTTAGAAGAACTGGATGAACAGAACTGTGAAATATTGATAGTAGGAGACTTCAACATTGACTGGTGCAAAGAAGGAACATACCAAAGCAAAATGGAGAGTATTCTAAATGATAACGGTCTTACACAAATTGTTTCGGAATATACAAGAATAACAGCAAATTCTAGAACATTAATTGATTACATCATAACGAACAACAAAAAAATAACAGTAAAAAATAATAATAAAAATAAGATAGCAGATCATGAATCAATAGATATAATAATAGACTTTAATAACGAAAATGATGAACAAGTTCATACCAAAGAAATTGAAATATTTAAATATAATAAAAGTGTATTTTACCGAGAATTAATCCAAAGAATAAGTAGAAATACAAATGACATTTTAAATAATAATGTTATCTTTTTTGACTCATGTCTAGAAAACACTATAAAACAATTTACATATAAAAAAGTAATAAAAGAAAATAATAACACTAGCAAATGGTTTAATAATGATCTAAAAATTCTTAAAAGACAAAAAATTTGTAAATATCAAAAAACTGAAAATACTATTGCAGCATGGAATGATTATAAGGAAATAAGAAATATATACAAAACAAGAATTAATAAAAAAAAAAAGACAAATATGTTAATAATAAAATAAGCAAATAAGCAATACCAAAGACAAAAAACAGATGTGGAAGGCAATTAAAGACTTAGTGCTTAAAGAAAACAAAAATGTGATTCAATCTGTGATATTTAAACAAATAGAATATAAGGAGAACTATCAAATAGCATATCATTTTAACCAATATTTTGTCCATAGTATTAAGTCAATTAGAGATAAAATAGAATATGTGCAATACGTTAACCAAATACCTACGATAAACCATAAATTTAAATTCCGTGCAATTACAATACAAGAACTAAAAAGTATATGTAAAGACCTAAAAAACAAACCTGACTACAATAATGTATCACCAAAAATTATAATAGATAACTGGAACGTAACAGGCAATATGCTAAATTTAATAAACAAAACACTAGAAACTGGCATTTTCCCCGATAACTGGAAAGAATCAATGGTAACGCCAATTGAAAAAATTGTTAAAACAAAAAAATGTGAAGAGTTTCGCCCAATAAATACCCTAAAGACATGTGAGAAAATTATAGAAAAAGTTGTAAAAGAACAATTGGAAAACTATATGGAAACAAACAACTTATTTTCAAAATACCAAACTGGTTTTCGTAGGAAATTTTCGTGCGAAACAGCAGTTAATTACGTTATAAATCGATGGAAATTAGTAGAGAAAAATAAAAAAATCACGGCAGTATTCTTGGATTTTAAACGGGCTTTTGAAACAATAGATAGAAACATATTAATACAAAAACTAAATATGTACGGTATCACAGAAAACGAATTGGAATGGTTTAAATCATATCTTACACATAGAAGACAAATCACAACAGTTAATGGGGTTAAATCAGATCCGATAAGCAATGGATTCGGAGTGCCACAAGATTCAATACTGGGAGCACTATTATTTATTATTTACATAAATGATATGCCAAACATTATAAACAAATGTGAAATAGTACTATATGCAGATGATACTTTAATTTTTACAGAAGCAAGTACAAATGAACAATGTTACATGAACTTAGCGGAAGACATGAAAACTATAAATAACTGGTTAAAAATGAATAAACTAAAACTAAATGAGAATAAAACAAAACTAATGGAAATTAACATGAAAAGCGAATCAGTATTTAAAATAAATAACGAAATAATAGAAAAAGTTTATAATAGATAAAGAATTAAAACTAAAAAAACATATAGAATTTATATGTAAAAAAATCGGCAAGAAAATTGGATTTTTTAAAAGAATAAGGAACAAAGTTTCAATAATAACAGCTATAAATATATATAACACAGTGATAAAACCACATTTTGAGTTTGGTTCAACAATTTTATATACATGCTGCAATAAAACACAATTGGATAGATTACAAAAGTTACAAAATAAAGCAATGCGTACAATATTAAGATGCAACAAATATACACCAATACAACACATGCTAGATACATTAAAATGGCTCAACATTCGACAAAGACTGGAATTAAACACGATAAACTTTATACAAAAAATGAAATTGGAAAATGCACCGGAATATTTAATGGAGCAGTTAACATACGTTGGGGAAATACAGCCATATGGCCTTAGAAATACGGGTAATTTCAGACTGATGAGAGTAACAACAAGTGCGATGCAAAAATCCCTATTTTTTAAAGGGCTTCAAATATATAATAGCCTACCAATTTATATTAAAAATGAGAGAAATTTTAATGTTTTTAAAAGAAATATTGTTAGATATGTAAGAAATAATATGCAATAGATCCTTAGGATATTTATATTTATTTGTAAAACATCTTCAGAGAAATGAAAAGTATTTTAAATACTACTAATAAATTAAATAATAATAATAATAATAATAATAATTTGCGAAAATATCCCGTGAGACCAATATAACGTTTGATCTCTGCCACATTGGTTGGGATTGGGAAATTTTTGACCGCCAGCGTTTTTATCCTACCAGACATTAGACCGTTTTCATTTAACTCATGTCCCAAGAAAGTTACAGAATTCTTCAGAAACAAACATTTTGAAGATCGAAGAGTCAAGCCTTGATTGTGCACCACTTTCAGAAATAGTTCCAGATTTGCTAGACCTTCGTAAAATGAATCAGAAGCTATTATGACCTCATCAACGTAACTGACAACCTTATCCTTGATTGGCTCTATAACAATTGACATCATTTGTTGAAAGGTACATGGTGCATTTTTTAGCCCAAATGGCATTCTATTATACTCAAAATGACAATTTTGTGTCAAAAGCTGTATATGGCTTAGATTCCTCTCGTATCGGAATTTGGTAATAGCCAGACATCATACCCAAAACACTAAAATATTTCTTACCAGCTAAAGTCTGCAACACTCCTTCCACTGTTAGCATTGGCCAAGGCTGCTTTTCCGTAATTGAATTTAGCTCGAGGTAATCTACGCATAGTCGATCTTCGCCGTTTTTCTTCGTAATAAGTACGATTGGTGACGCGTATAATGATTTTGATGGACGTATTATTTCCGTTTCCAAAAGTTCATCAATTAACTTTCGGAATGGGAATATTATAATGGTTTCTCGCTACCGGTTTCTTTACATTAACTTTAATATCCATTTCAACAACAGCACATTTACCTATATCTTTCAAAATTTCAGCGAAACACCCTGAATATTTTTCCAATAATGATTGCAATTGATGTCTTTCGTTACCATTGAGAAGTTCATTGACATCCAAGAGTTCGCCCTTTAGCGCGACCACCTGACATTGACCATTTTCAATTATTACTCGATTCGTCGACAGGATGTCTCTCCCGATAATTAGATCGTATTGCATTATTATATCATCAATAATTAATAGTTCGGCTTCCACTCGTACATCATCAATTTTCATGTCCACAACTAATTTTTCACGGCACACATATTCTCCGCCAGCAAACCCGTATAGCTTTTCATCACAGTCAACTATTGGTGATTTACATATAGATGACACACGTTTGGCCACTAACGATTTTCCACTACCCGAGTCTATTAGTGCGCTGTATTTTCCATTGTCGATTTCGACATCTTTAACAATTTCCCCATTCCTCGCATTTGTATTGTTTTTATCGATTAAATGAACAGAACGCGATGGACATTTTTCTGTTTCGTGGTTTGTTGCGCAACACTTCCCGCATTTCATTTTACTAGATTTATTTTTACAGTTTTTGGCGATATGGCCACGTTCCCGGCAATTATAACACATCGGGCCTATTTTCTGGTTTCCATTATTTTCGGAGCCATTTGCCTTTTCAAAATTTCGTTTCCCGTCATTCATAAATCTATTTTTATAAAATTTACGCGACAGTTCACCTTGCATGTTTTTCATTTTGTTTTCTTCAAAAATTTTGTTTAATGTTTTTAGTAAATCTGTGCACGACATAAAATTCATAGCAATCAAGGTTCTCCGTATATTTTCATCACAAAATCCATTTACGATATATTTTATTATACCACTATCGTCAATATTACCACGACGACCCATTGCCAACATCCGATAGTAGTATTCGATTACGGATGCATTTTTGTTCATAGGCGAATTCATCATCTCTACATGAATATCTGCAGAATTTGTAATACATGGAAAATACAATAAAAATGCTGACACAAATTGCGACCAGCAACGAAACACTGGCTGCGAGTCACCCCATGTTTTCGCAACACCCTTTAAGTTTGAACCGCAAACAAAACAGCAGAATCATTCCAACCATAAGCGCTTTTTAATTTTTCAATACGTTCAACAAACTTTACAGAAGTCATTTCCCCTTTATATGGTTCAAATTCTGGCAAAACTCTAATTATTTCGTTAATATTCTGATTGGGAAAGCTTTCCCCTCTCGCTCTTTGAGAATCACATTCTCCTAAATTAACGTTCATATAATTATTGCCTTCATTATGAAAAGGCGAAAATATATTCGTCGCTTGCCTTGCTTCGCCGAAACATGTTGAATTTTGCATGCTTGCATTTGTTGTTGAAACGTTTGAATTTAACGAACATTGTTGAGCATGATTGTACACGGTTGCCGATGATACTTGGCGGAAACTGATTGTTGTTGTGTGGCCCATATGAACTTATGGGAGAGTACGAAACAGTAGTTAACGGTCTACTGTATGTTGTTGTCGTTACACTTGTACGTGCATGTTCATATACGCTAAACGTGCATGTTCATATACTCTAAACTGTACAGACGCTTTCGTGCGTGCATTACTTTGCATAACGGTTTCACTATTTTCTTCTCTTTCCATCGAATCAATTTTTCGTGTTAAGGTAGCCGCAGCATCCATTAAGCTGAGCATATTTTTTTTTCATCTCATCCATTTGCAGCTTGTTCCATTGGCTACCATGTTCCTCGAAACCAAGGAGATCTTCTTCTGAGTTGGAAGCCTCTTCCACAAATTCGGGATTCTCTTCACCAAACTTTTGTAGCCTGGACACTAGCTCGGCCTTGTTACCCGATGTTTTCATGCCACGTTTTTGTAGCTTCTTCTTTAGATCTACCAATGTACATTCTGAGTATTCCATTTTATTTTTTTTTTGAGTAAACGATGTTCAATAACGCGACACACGCTCTTTTCCTTTAATCGCAACACACGTTATCAAATACCAAATTTTTCCTCTATTCATTGGTACGCGACGTGTGATGATGTTACACACATCTTCATTTATCTTCATTTATTTCATTTATTCATCTTTATTTGTTTATATTTTTTGTCTATTTTAGTTTACTATATGCACATGCACATATTTATTTGTATTTATTTGTTTACATTTATTTATTTTTTTTTTGCATATCTTCTCTTTTCATTCAACGCATACCACAAATTATGTAATTAAATATCACTGGAATGCAAAGTGACAAATTTGTGAAAATTCAAATTGTGTCAATAACCCATGACAAGTAGGAATGTCACTCAAATTTTGAGGGGAAAAATTTAAATTGATTATTGAACGTTTTCTGATTGGCTATTGAGCCCAACGTTCAAAAATCAATGAATTTGTAATATGCGAATGTAAAGAAAAGAGAAGATATTCTTTAAATTAAGTAAAAGTATTAAATTATAATGATATAAAAGACCAGCATTTTCAAATAAATAATCAATTATAATTCTGATTCGAAAGGGTTATAATTAAAACCAAACCAAACTGGCATATTCTGCCAAAGGGTTTAAACATTGGCATAATCTGCCTACGTGCTATCTCTGTAAAACATTTTTTTTATTTTTTTTTAAACGTTTATTTACACAAATTCTTTATTAATTCTTAACTATAATAAACAATAGTGAACAATAATAATATTAATTAGATATATACATAGTCCCTAACCCGAGCTCTCTAGTATTATTAGTATTAATAATATATTTTCTTTTAAAAAATAATTTATATTTTCCGTACTTCAAATGAAGACTATTTTATATATTTTGTTCGTAATGAAAAATTTTGATAAAAACATTACATAAATAGCAAAAGGGTATAAAAAGTCAAGGGTTAAAATAGAAAGATATAGAAGTTACTAACATAGCCACCAATACTTTTTGGTTTTTAATCTTTGCGAAATGTAAAGATCTTTATTAGATGTACTGGTGCTGTATCTGAAATCAATATTTGCTGTATTATTGCAATTAACTGCTTTGATATTGGCACGTCTATATATGTGATAGAATACTGGGGTGCCATTTTCATTTTGGATCATTCTCATTTTATCGAGGTATAAAAAAGCCTCAGATGAAACGTACCCTTTTTGTAAGGAATTAATTATATAATCTTCATTTGTGTAGTACGGTGCCAATATTAAATTATTTTCTTTACAAGATGTACATCTTACAATGTTATTTCTTATTAAATGTATTTATTAGATACGTATTTTACATATTCACTTTGTGACGTTCTATAAAGTTTAGTACTTGCCCTTAAGCATTTTCTTTGAAATACCCTTATCTTCTCCATGTAGGATGGTGAAATATTAAACCATATTGGACACGCATATGTTATAATAGGCCTGATTAAGGATTGATACATAATAATTTTTATTCTTGTTTTTACGTAAAAAATGCATTTCTTGCTTTTAATATTATTTCATTTACATGATTATTAAAATATAAGAATTTGTCAAGATACACACCTAAATATTTAACCATTTCTTTATTTGGTATTGAACAATTATTAAGATTAGATTTAATCCCAAACGATTTCCAATTTCTTTTTATATTATTATTACATCTATCCACTGGAGGTCTAAATAAAATTGTTTCACATTTTTGTATGTTTATTCTCATGTTCCAGTCAATAGTATACTTTTCTACAATATCAAAAGAAGTTTGTAGATTTTGATTTATTTTTTCCACTGTATCATCCGCGTGATGTATTATAATATCGTCAGCAAATGATATTATATTATCTAATTTGCTGATTAAGTCTAAAACAAATAGGTTAAAAAGAATGGGCGCGTTAACAGTCCCCTGTTGAAGACCATTTGTTACTTTGAAAGTTTTTTTGCTCTTATGGTTGTGGTGAAACAATCTAAAAGTTTTATCACTTATCATGTTATAAATTAGAATGATTTGGTGGAAAGGAAATTTATATTCATTTAATTTGAATATCAAATCTGGAATCCATATGGTATCGAAACTTTTTCCATATCTATGAGACACGCTCCTGTACAGAGTTTGCTCATCCAATTCCAGTTGATGTTGGAAGTAAGTAAATGTAATGCGTCAATTGTTGAATGTTTGTATTTAAACCCAAACTGTTTATCGCTTATCAAGTTTTTGTCTTTACAAAATTTATATATATTGTTATTTATAGCAATTTCAAAAATTTTGCTTATATTGGGGAGCACGCTTATAGCTCGAAGATTTTTTGGGTCACTCGTATCTTTATCCTTTTTTGGTAATATTACAACTTTGGCTCTCTTCCAAGATAAGGGAAAGTATGAATTATTTAACATATTATTGAATAGATTGCAATATTCAAAAATCATTAAATTGGGTATATTTTTAAGAATAATATTTGGGATGTTATCTGCTCTTGATCGCGTATAATATAATTATTTAAGTTGTCCTTTTCTAGACTTCTTATGTCAATTTCTAAATTATTCAGTAACTGCACTGAGTTCAATGGTATTTTGATACTTTGTAGATTTAAGGGTTTGAATTTTTTAAAATTCTTTTTTATTTCTCCAAACATGTTTCGAATCTTTGGGATCGAGGTTAGTTAATTTGTTCTGTATATCCCTGTTAAGAATAATTGAAATATTCTCGCCAAGGAGTTTTTTAATTAATTTCAATTTAACCTTTAGTGTATTAAGTGTCGACTCATTTAGCATGTGTTCCATTCTATTATGTCGTTTTATAATAGTCAGTATTTTACTTTTTTCTAAATAGAGTTTTCTTATAATTGTGTTATTAAATTTGGAATATGGTTCAACTTTCTTAAATTTGGGTGTTTCTCTTCAATAGAATTCACTATTACTCTCTCAAGGTTTTCTATGTGCAAGTCTATTTCAGAATTCATTAGATTTCTATTATTTGGAATAAGTGTATGCTGTTGCAATTTAACTGTTATTCTGTTTTTAAATTTCTTCCAATTTGTTTTTTTATAATTGTATTTAGGAATTTGAGTTTCCTCGATAAATGTAAGTTCTTGCTGTTCATTATTCATAGAACAATAAATTTGAATGGCATTATGATCACTATCATAATCCAAGGTTTCAAGACACTTAACAGTGTCATTTTGTGTTGTAATATGCAAACGACAATCTAAAATGCAGACATCTAAGTAGGACCCTGTTCTAGGAAAGGATGGGGAATTTGAAGCATAAAATTTACATCTGTACTCTATTTCGTTTTCAGTCAGCCATTCTTTTAGTTTGTTACCTTTTGGGTTACTTGTAGGGTTACCCCAATCTGTGTGTCTAGAGTTCATATCACCGGCTAAAATGTAGTAATTATTGGGATTTTGTATATCTAGATACTCAAAGAGCTTGTTAATTTCCGTTTTCATGTTTGAATCGTTGTTGCCAGACGGATAATAAGCTGCTATGATATATATTACCCTATCTGCAATCATTGGTATTCGAATTATACATGTTTCCAGACATTTAAATGAATTTGTAATGTTGTTTGAAAAATTGCTGTACTTTAAATTATTTTTTATCAATATAGCGGTGCCTCCACGTCGTTTCGCATCAAGTCTATCTTTTCTTATGATATTGTAGTTACTAAATTGGAGTTTATGTTTGGCATTGAGTTTCGTTTCGTTCAAAAGAACAATATCAGGAATGTGTTTGAAAAGAAATTGTTGAAGGTCATACCTTCTACTTAGAGATATTAATGAATTTACATTTATATGTATAAGTTTAAGGTGTTTTGATATGGTTATATTATGTCGCCTATCCATATTTACACACCTACAATAGAGAAGATTGTGTCTATACGGGACGTTTGTAATTGTAATTGTTTGTAATTGATTTGATTTACCAATTCACTGTTAATATTTATCATCATATTTTTTAATTCTAATAAGAAGGTGTTAGTAGAATTATCATTAACATTATTGTTATTTATATTAAGATTGCTATTACCTCTTATTACATTTACAAAGCTTAAATCAGGTTTAGTAAATGAACTTTGGTTGGTTCTACTTTCTAAAAACTCTTTTTTTCTAATTCTAAGTGTTTGCTGAAGTTGTTTGTACTTTTCGCAGCCTTTGTAGGAAGCAGGATGACCATATTTGTTGCATACCACACAGTACAATTTTTCTTTTTCATTGGTTGATACAACGTTAATAGGACATTCTCCCTTCTCATGATTTTTATCACATTTTACACACTTCGTTTGAAGAAAGCAGTTAGCTGCGCTATGGAAAAACCCTTGGCAGTTGAGGCATTGGGGTATTTCTGGGCGTCTTATCTGCTCCCACTTTATGCATCGATGAAGTATAGCTTTGATGTTCTTTAGTTTGTTAATGTTGCTATTTGGTGTTACTTGGACTAGAAACATTGGAAAATTGTAGCCTTTTTCGGGGGATTTTTTTGTTGTAAATTGGCTCACTTTAATAAATTTTAAATCATCATTCTCAAATGTACACAATTCATTCAATATTTCCTCTGTAGGTATATTTGCTTTTTAAAGATATGTCTTATTTTTTATACCTTTTGGTGTAAAAGTGAAGAACTTAGTTTTGGTTTTTTGTAGATACGCTCTAACTCTTAAGAAATCATTTAAGTTGTTCAAAAATATTGATTTTTTGTCTCTAAATTCTTTGATTTTAAATTCATTTATTTTTAAACCTTTTTTCAAGAATTCAATTATTGGTTTGACTCAATGTCCATAATATTTATAGGTGGAATTTTTTTTTATTATTTTTTACATTAACAACTGTGTTATTGTTTTCATTAGTTATTTTGTGACGGCCACGTTCACTTTTATTTATTATTAAATAAAACCCAATTGATTTTTTTTGGTTTTTAAAATACACAACATTTTTTTTAAGCAAAGCTTTTCTAACCTCCTTTTTTTATCAATCACAATGAAAGAAATGTCGAGAATTACCAGATTGATGTTAATCAGCTGGTCCACGAACTGTTGACATTCCTGACATTGAACCAAAGGCGGTCAATCAGGTCATGTAAAGTACATAGCATAAATGTACATAAGATGCATGTACATAACCGACATAATTATGCGCACATGCAAATACGATGGCATTATGAAAAAAAGATCGAAGCTAACAACAGCGCATGTGTCAGACAAAAAGAAAATAATAAAACATTAAGTTCATAAAGTTAAATTAAAGTTAAAATTTAAATTCGGTAATTACAGAAATATATGTAATTGTGTGAAAGAAAAAAGCAACATAATTTTAAAGGAAATTCTTAAGAAAAAAAAATAACTAAGCGTATTAAAGGTATGTAAATTATAACCGGCATTTTCATATATACGAATGCTTATTGCTGGTGTATTTCTTTCTTGGTTGTAAATTAAAGTAACTAGGACAATAAGATAAAGGAGCACCCGGTTGTCGAAAGACCGAATGTGGCTAAATCTCCAAAAAGCCAGAGAAGCTAGGACGACAACCGGTGAAATTACGATAGTGCCCAAATAGTAGATAGTATTCCAAATTCGATCAACTTTACAGAGTGGTAAGTGCTAAGACAGCAACCTACCGCACATCACGTAGATTAACTGGCAAGGAAAAGGTGACCAGGTTATAATTCCAAAAAAAGTATGTAAAAACAAAAAAAAAAACCGTTAAAACTAAAGAAAAAAAAAATTAAAATTAGAAAAACATGTATATATATTTATACATCTAGAAAAAAAAAACCGTTATTGTTAATGCAGGCATATTGACCTTCAGTCGACATTAACCAAAAAAAAAAAAAAAAAACTATTAGACATACAGCAACCTAAGAGCTTAAGACCTAACTGAAATAATAGAACAGTTTTATTATAACTTATAGTTTCAAAAAAAAAAAAAAAAAAAAAAAAAAAAAAAAAAAAAAAGAAAAGAATTACATATCCTATTACTATTAACCTAAATATATAAGTATCTTTTGTTTATGCCCATGTGAATTTGAACTAACAACTGTTCATTCAAGCTCATATGAGCTGTAACACAAATTTAAATTAAATTTCTATCGAATTTATTTATTTCAAAATTAGTGATAGTCAATGAATTTTTTTTTTAAATGTATGTTTAAATAAGTTATCACAAGATTAAGAATATATAGATATATATATAAGTATTTTTTTTTTTGCCTAACACTACTTAACACAGACTTAAATTTTCTTTGAATTTATTTCAAAATTATTCAAAATTAGTAATAATTAATAAACTCACTCTTTTTTTTATTTGATATGTTATCAGGAAAATGTAAATGTATATACTTTAACACAAAATAAAAGATAACTATCAAATAAAATAAGTTAAACGGCCGTATGAAAGTGATGAATTAATAAATAAATAAATAAATAATAACTTAATAAACTACATAAATAACTAAATAACATATCTAAAATATTTAAAAATGTAATAAAATAAAGATGCCTAAAGTGCTTAAAACTTATAAAATGGTAATGTAGTTGAAATGTTCAAAATAATATACGTTCTCTAAACACTGATAAAATAATAAAAAAAAAAAAAAGAGTAATCATAAAAAAATGCTAAAATTTATAATTTAAAAAAAAAAAAAAAAAGGAAAAAAAAAAGGAAATATGTATATACCAAAGAAATTTAAGAATTAAAATTAAACTAGAATACCTGTAATTAAAAAAAAAAAAAAAAACATTTACTTTCGTTGTAATTTCGTTGGTATTTCCGTTCTGGAAGAATTAAATACAGATATAAAATAAATGTTGTATATATATATATATAAGATTATATTTATTTCGTTTGTGTTGTTAAATAAATTAATTTCTTTGTTGAAATGAAATGAAAATTTAAAATGTGCTAAATTTCTAACGAAGGTTGATATGTAGCAATACGAATAGTTGGTGATCATCTGTGTTAAGGGACAGTATGAATAATAAAACAGGCGACCATACTGTCATGGATGACTGAAAAATGTCATAAGGGGCGGGCAGCCTAAACAGGATAAACACCATCTATGTCCTATACAAAAATATCAAAGTCAACTGTCGAATGAAGTTGTCGATTGTCCGTCCGTCCACTAATGTTTACCCTTTACCCAGTGAATTGTCCAGTGTTTTATGTTTAGTTATTGGCACGAGTAAATCAATGTTGACAGACCAGCGGAAGAAGATCCCACCCAATTTCCGGCGAGCTACAGTTGAGCTACCACCTACGTGCCATCTCCGCTAATAAGAGGTAGTCACAGGTTTGTCACAAAATGGCGCCCAACGTTCAGGCATCTTAAAAAAAAAAAAAAAAAAAAAATGCCTTAACTCTCAATAGGAAAATCTTTTTCAGATAACGGATGTCCCGGAAGGTACACTCAGTACCATGCCTGTGTTGCAACGGTATCAAGAATAAGATTCAAATATTGAGAAACCAAACAGATCAAATCAAATTATATCAGATTCAGAAGACATGAATCTAAAGGCTATATCGCTACGAATTCATTAGCTGCTGCTTTCTGATATAAGGAGAAAAGATTCTGGGAGGTTAACTTTATGTCGTATCGCCTTGTGTTTCGTTTATGTTAAGTCGACAATATTCTTTAATGAGAAAAAAAAAAAACATTTTTTCAAAACAATTTATCCATCTTTTTGACATCAAAAAATTTATTATGTTTTTAACAAGAAAACATTAATCAAATTAAAAGAAAAAGAAAAAACAACAATCTTATTTTCTAAAATATTAATTTCTCCTTAAAAAAAAAAAAAAAAAAAAGAAGCAAAATTTTAATTCCAAGAAAATAAAAAGATAGTTGACACTTGGGATTCTTCTTCACTTACACCAACTTTTTGTTAAAAATGCTTGCTACAAAAATCAACCAGTATATGTATCGTATTGAATCTGAAAAGAAAAGAAAATTTATTTTGCATCTAATTCCTTCATAACCATTTTAAATTTTTGGTAGTAGATTTATCAGTATTACTAACAAAACTATATATATAAAAAAAAAAAAAAAAAAAAAAAAAAATATATATATATATATATATGATACATACTAATTCAAATTTATTTAGATTTTTCAAGGATAACATTACTTACAATTGAATTGGACTGTTATTTATAAAGTGAAAGACATATTAATTTAACCTGATTTTGAATAATTAAGTCAACAAATTTTCTAAGAAAATTCATAATCATTTAGCTAAATTTAGTTGGTCAAATCTGTCAGACTAAATTCAATTTCTAAAGTTCATTTTTTTAACAGAATCTTTCTGGCTCATAAGGTTTTACTGATTTTTTTTTGATAATTGGATTCAACAGCACTGCGTTTCGTATCCGTCATACTTTAAAAAAAAAAAAAAAAAAAAAAAAAAAAAAAAAATATATATATATACAAACAAATCCAAAAATTTACCTGATATACAAATAAACGCAAAATTTAATCGATACTGTAAGATCAAGTTAAAATTCGACAAAAAGAACTAAACCGTCTCCGTAAACAAAACTACTGATTTGTCTATATTTCGAACAGTTTCAGGTTTCTATTGATAAAGATGCATTTAAGTTATGCTTTTGGGTGAACATTTGGTTAAGACGTAAAAACAACAACCCCCCTTTAAATATTTCGACGCAAATTATATTCCTAAACCACAGGTAGAAATTTTTAAGGTTATGGTTTGCTAGAATCAAATTGAAAAGAAAAAAAAAACTAGGCACAAAGAAACCTAGATCTGGACAAATTATTTTAAAAACACTATGGTTAGACCTAGACCGCCTTCAAGAATTTCCGAACGAATCGCTGCTAGGAATATTTCAGAAAGAAACGAAACAGACAACCCAATAAATAACAATACAACAAATTCAAGCTCACCACAATCCACTTCCGGTTTAAATACAACAGTTTTAGCAACAAACGTGATAACTCCTTTATTATCAATAAGATTTCCACCAGGCTTAGGTCCGCAGACTACCTCATCACCAGGGACACCGAGTACAATCCCGACACCCGAATACAGCAGTATAACCGCTCAGGAGATAAGAAGAGAGTTTTCCAGAATGTCACAACAACATCCCACATTACCCACGTTAAGTGAAAATGTAAATCCGGATATGCCCATAAATGTAGATGGCTTAAGTCTCCGAGAATATGTAAGTGCCTCTGTGGGTGCAGCCCAAGCATCTATAATGAGACAAATGGAACAGAATCTGACAGTAATGATACCTCGAATCGTAAGAGAGTCACTCAGGTCCGAGAGAAACTCGTCATTCGAAAATCATCATAACAACACCCTCAGATCGCAAAATATGACAAATAATAATGAACAAAGGTACAGAGATCAACAACAGCAACAACACCATTTCCCATACCATCCATCAAACCAACAACAACAACAACAACAATCATATCCCCATCAAGCAGATCACCACCAACCCCCAAATCATTATATGATACCGAACATGGCAATGGGATACAGATCTAACACACCCCTTCAACTTGAGAAGTGGGGTATTAAGTTTGACGGAACCAACAAGTCTCTAAGTATAGAAGATTTTGTGTTCCGAGCTGAATCTCTAAGAGCAGACTACGATTGCCCATGGGATGTGTTCATGAAAGGCTTTCACCACTTATTGACAGGGCGTGCAAATGACTGGTTTTGGGATTTTCGGCAACAAAACCCTACATGTCAATGGGACCACTTAAAATACCACCTAATAAAAAAGTTCAGAAATTTCGAAAGCGATTTTGAAATTCAGAGACGAATAGTAGAAAGAAGACAGCTGCCGTCAGAGTCAGCAGATGTATACATTTCCGAAATTATAAAGTTAAAGAACCAAATGCGTGTTCAGATTCATGAATATGAACTGGTTCGTACAATAAAAGATAATTTAAAGGAGGGCTTAGTGCAGTTAATTTTCTCGAAAGAAATAGATACCCTCGACCAACTGTTGGAAGAATGCAAAAGAGCAGAACGTAATATTGCAAAGAGAAATTATTATCGACAACAAACACAAAATTATCGACGTATAAATGAATTGGACTACACAGAAACACCAATAGAGGAAAATGCTTTTAACATAGAAGCCATCGACAAAGTACCACCAGGTAAACAACTCGTTTGCTGGAATTGCATCGAAGAGCAACGGAACCTATTTTGTTATAAATGTGGGTTCGATGGAGTAACATCACCAAAATGTCCACGATGTTTGGGAAACGCTGCCAGGAACATGATGCAAACTGGGCACACATGTTCGAGACCAAATTAAGCCCAGTAAGAGAAAACTTCAAAAACTGCGGAAATACAAATACAATATCTAACGACGACGTATTAGCTAAAAACGTGAATTTAGAATCACCTAAACTAGACATAAACAACGTTCAAAACTTAAATAATTATGATGACATTATAGAAAATTACAAATTCGATTCAAAAGCTTCCACTAATTATTTAATAGACAAAGACCCAACACCGCAAACAACCAATAAATTCAAAGAGCACATTGAGTTTCAAAACAATTTTCTTAAAATCAGCAGTACGATAAATCCCATTTCAAATAACCATTTGCAAAATAGTAATACAATTTCATTCCAAAACATATACAAAAATTTATCTAAAAATTCAATAGGAGATAAACAATACAAAATTCAAAAACGTTACCATTACCAGGAAATAGAAAAAAATCAAAATATCCCAGAACACTTAAACAAAGTCAAAATTTTTAACGATGGAAATGCCAATCAACCAAAATCAATTAGAAAATTAACAACAATTATACCTTTCGAAGAAAAATTAGAGATATATAACAAAAAAAGAGAGGAGATTTTTAAGGATTTTACACCGATTGTTAGTCAAAAAGTTGTGAAAGCAAGAACAGGGTTTAATAGACGAAAAAAGGAACGTAAAGAAATAGCATCGACCTGTCTAAACATAGAAAATGACATCAGACCCTATATGCAGGTAAAATTAAACGATGTAGGATTTAAAGGCTTAATGGACAGCGGCGCGTCTATAAGTTGTTTAGGCAGTAATTGTTTAAATAATATTAATAAAATAAACGCAAAAATTTTAGATTTCAAATCATCCATTAAAACGGCTGATGGGAAAAATCATATGATAATTGGTAAAACAAAAGTTAATGTTAAATGCGGTGATAAAAATTTAGATCTCATGTTGTATTTAGTGCCCAATTTAAAACAAGAATTGATATTAGGTTACGATTTTTGGCAAAGGACTGGTATCAAAATAAGTTTAGAAAATGCCTCTATCAATGAAATTTCTACATCACCAGAACTACAAATGCACCCATTATCTTTCCAAGAAACATCAATCCTTGAAGAGGTAAAACTTTATTTCAAATGTTATACCAAGTATGGTCTCGGAAAAACGCAGTTGGAGACGCATGTGATAGACACCGGAGATGCACCAGCTAAAAAGATGAGACATTACCCTGTAAGTCCTGCTGTTCAGAAATTAATGTACGATGAAATAGACAGGATGATTGAACTCGATGCAATCGAAGTCGCAACAGGGGCAGAATGGAACAACCGCACCACCTTGGTAATAAAACCCAACAAAAATCGCCTATGCCTCGATGCTAGAGAGTTGAATAAGGTTACAAAGAAGGATGCATATCCACTCCCCAATATCGATGGTCTTCTCGCAAGGCTCGGGGACACTCATTTTATATCTGCTATAGATCTGAAGGATGCATTTTGGCAGATCCCTTTGGAGGAATCCAGCAGACCAAAAACGGCATTCACAGTACCAGGAAGACCCCAGTATCAATTTAAAGTGATGCCATTTGGACTGTGCAACGCTGCCCAACGTCTCTGCCGCCTCATGGATAAGGTTATTCCGTCTGAGCTGAAAGATCGCATTTTTGTATACCTGGATGATCTACTAGTCGTGTCACCTGATTTCAAAACGCATATGGAGATGTTAAGGATAGTGGGAGAAAAGTTATCCACTGCAGGTCTTACCATTAATATGAGTAAGTCTCGTTTTTGTTATAAAGAATTAAAATATTTAGGTTATATCGTTGGAGGAGGAAAATTAAAACCGGATGACAGCAAAATAGACGCAATTGTTAAAATTAATCCACCCAAAAGCCCGAAGGAAGTACGAAGATTTCTCGGAACGGTAGGATGGTACCGTAGATTTATCCATGAATTTTCTACCCTTACAGCACCTCTTACCGATACCCTGAAAAAGTCGTCAAAATTTATATTAACTCCAGAAGCCATAAAAGCTTTCGAAGAACTAAAACAAAGACTTATATCCAGCCCGATACTCAACAGCCCAGATTTCGATCGTTCATTTTACATTCAATGCGACGCATCAAATGTAGGAGTTGGAGCAGTTTTGTTCCAAAAAGATGATGAAGGAGGGGAACATCCCATTGAGTATTTCTCGAAGAAATTAAACACCGCACAGAAAAACTACTCAACGACCGAAAAAGAGTGTCTTGCAGTCGTTTTGGCAATTGGGAAGTTTCGGCAATATGTAGAATTGATGGATTTCACGGTAATAACCGATCATTCTAGCCTTAAGTGGTTAATGAAGCAACAGGACTTAAATGGACGCCTGGCTCGATGGAGTTTAAAACTCCAGGGATTTAAATTTGATATCGAGCACAGGAAAGGCGCAAAAAACGTCGTCCCTGATATGCTTTCACGACTAGAGATGGAGGAAATTACAATGATTAATCCAAATAAGATTGACTTCAATTCAAGGGAATTTAAAAGTGAGAAATATCTGCAATTGATAGACACTATTGAACAAAATTCACAAAGACTGCCGGATCTGAAAGTTTCCGATGGCATAGTGTACAAAAAGGTCGCATTCAACCGCGAAGAAATTGAAAATGATAATGACTGTTGGAAAATATGGTTACCCACCGAACTGACTAGAGAAGTCATCAAAAGATCTCATGACAGCAATACGTCACACGGAGGAGTTGCCAAAACACTTTTTAACATCCGTGAATTTTTCTATTGGCCATCCATGGTAAATCAAATAAAGAACTTCATAAAAGAGTGCACAATGTGTAAAGAAATGAAACACCCTAAACAGATTTTAAGACAGACAATGGGAAAAGAAGTCATCACACAAAGGCCGTTCCAGAAAATCTATGTTGATTTCTTAGGACCGTACCCAAGATCTAAAACTGGAAATTCTTTTTTATTCATTGTGTTAGATCACAAAACCAAATTTATATTGCTAAAAGCAATGCCAAAAGCAACAACAAAACTTGTTAACAAATTTCTTATTGATGAAGTTTTTAATAAATTTGGTGTACCTGAGTTGCTTCATTCAGACAACGGTAAACAATTCACGTCTGAAGCATTTCAAGAATTACTAAAAATATACGGAGTAAAACACCTAAGAACAGCCATACACGCTCCCCAAGCGAACGCAAGTGAAAGGGTCAACCAATCGATACTAAGCGGCATAAGAAGTTACCTTCAATCAGATCAAACCCGATGGGATGAGAATCTTTCGAAAATTGAATGTTCCCTTAGATCGACTATTCATGCATCAACAGGAGTAACACCCTATTTTGCACTTACGGGATTCAATATGGTGACACATGCACAAGCATACGAAATACTTCGAAAATTAGGATCCCTGGAGGATGGTGAAACGATGATACTACCTAAGTCTAGCCAAATGCAACTCATTCATCAACGAATGAAGCAAAAGATGCATGAGGCTTACGAAAAGAACACAAGATCCTACAACAAAAGAAGCCGGACAATATTATTTAAACCAGGTCAAGAAATATACAGAAAGAATTTCGTCCAAAGCAACTTTGCTAAAGGCATAAATGCCAAGCTTTGCCGACCATGGCTGAAATGTCGCATAAGAAAAGCCGTGGGAAATTGCCAATACGAGGTAGAAAACCTAAAGGGTCAATTAATTGGAGTTTTCCACACCCAACATTTAAAACAATAACCTTATTTTAGGTTAAACTAAAATTAAACTAATTCACCCACATGAAAAAAATATTAGTTCATAGTTACCAGCATATATCATATAAATGTTGTCGACGTTATTCCTCACACCAACTCGCGTATAGACAGCAAAACGGTCCACAATAACCGATCACATCATAGCAAAACCTGCTGATCCTTACACCACCATCAATACCTGTACAGAATGAAAAAAAAAATAAATAAGAAAATTAGTCATAAGTACACAAACTAAATTTCTGAATCTTAAAAGCCGACCATACGATTTTTTTTATATACTTATCCTGAGTCGTTAACCGCAAACCTACGTATTCACCGTCATCTTTCATCTTCCCATTAAAACCTCTGCAGCCAATTCTTCAAACGACTAAAATGCCCTGAAAATACAAGATATCGAAATACGGTACGAACTAGATAATAAATTGACCTGAAATGATTCAAAACGTCTTTAACCAAGTCTGATAACAAAATCACGAAAAATATACTTATCTTTTGGGAAACTTATTTGTTAATACAAATAAAACAACCCTCTTGTCTAAGGAGACAGGATGGAACGATCAGTTCGATCATAAACTAACCAACTGGTAAAACTAAAAAAAAAAAAAAAAAAAAAAAGGACATAAATAAGTTTTATAGATAATTCATTAGTTTACAAAATTCCACACACTTAACCTTTATACCGTAAACACCAGCTGTAAAGAAAACAAAAGAATTAGCCGTAGAACAATCGAAGAAAAATATTATCATTTATACTGTTTTTGTTCTGCCAAATTTCACAAATTATACCTTTACTTACCATAATAAGTTACAAAATTCTCTCCGGGAACTCCTTATTGAAAATTTCTTTATTATTTGTGCATTTTTTGCCATCCGTAATTCGAGTTCAACGAACTCCTGTATCTATAAAACAATGAGAGCGAAATGTAGGTCACTTTTGTTTACATTTTTTTATGGTCAATATTTTATTTATTTTGCTTGCTAACCGCTTTCTTTTCATGTCCACGTTCCTTTATAGACATTCCCAATTATTTTCACTACACAGGCTGCGTGAAAACAACCGGCTTTGTGACGGCCACGTTCACTTTTATTTATTATTAAATAAAACCCAATTGATTTTTTTTGGTTTTTAAAATACACAACATTTTTTTTTAAGCAAAGCTTTTCTAACCTCCTTTTTTTTATCAATCACAATGAAAGAAATGTCGAGAATTACCAGATTGATGTTAATCAGCTGGTCCACGAACTGTTGACATTCCTGACATTGAACCAAAGGCGGTCAATCAGGTCATGTAAAGTACATAGCATAAATGTACATAAGATGCATGTACATAACCGACATAATTATGCGCACATGCAAATACGATGGCATTATGAAAAAAAGATCGAAGCTAACAACAGCGCATGTGTCAGACAAAAAGAAAATAAAACATTAAGTTCATAAAGTTAAATTAAAGTTAAAATTTAAATTCGGTAATTACAGAAATATATGTAATTGTGTGAAAGAAAAAAGCAACATAATTTTAAAGGAAATTCTTAAGAAAAAAAAATAACTAAGCGTATTAAAGGTATGTAAATTATAACCGGCATTTTCATATATACGAATGCTTATTGCTGGTGTATTTCTTTCTTGGTTGTAAATTAAAGTAACTAGGACAATAAGATAAAGGAGCACCCGGTTGTCGAAAGACCGAATGTGGCTAAATCTCCAAAAAGCCAGAGAAGCTAGGACGACAACCGGTGAAATTACGATAGTGCCCCTGGAAAACAATATTCCAAATTCGATCAACTTTACAGAGTGGTAAGTGCTAAGACAGCAACCTACCGCACATCACGTAGATTAACTGGCAAGGAAAAGGTGACCAGGTTATAATTCCAAAAAAAGTATGTAAAAACAAAAAAAAAAAAACCGTTAAAACTAAAGAAAAAAAAATTAAAATTAGAAAAACATGTATATATATTTATACATCTAGAAAAAAAAAAACCGTTATTGTTAATGCAGGCATATTGACCTTCAGTCGACATTAACCAAAAAAAAAAAAAAAAACTATTAGACATACAGCAACCTAAGAGCTTAAGACCTAACTGAAATAATAGAACAGTTTTATTATAACTTATAGTTTCAAAAAAAAAAAAAAAAAAAAAAAAAAAAAAAGAAAAGAATTACATATCCTATTACTATTAACCTAAATATATAAGTATCTTTTGTTTATGCCCATGTGAATTTGAACTAACAACTGTTCATTCAAGCTCATATGAGCTGTAACACAAATTTAAATTAAATTTCTATCGAATTTATTTATTTCAAAATTAGTGATAGTCAATGAATTTTTTTTTTAAATGTATGTTTAAATAAGTTATCACAAGATTAAGAATATATAGATATATATATAAGTATTTTTTTTTTGCCTAACACTACTTAACACAGACTTAAATTTTCTTTGAATTTATTTCAAAATTATTCAAAATTAGTAATAATTAATAAACTCACTCTTTTTTTTATTTGATATGTTATCAGGAAAATGTAAATGTATATACTTTAACACAAAATAAAAGATAACTATCAAATAAAATAAGTTAAACGGCCGTATGAAAGTGATGAATTAATAAATAAATAAATAAATAATAACTTAATAAACTACATAAATAACTAAATAACATATCTAAAATATTTAAAAATGTAATAAAATAAAGATGCCTAAAGTGCTTAAAACTTATAAAATGGTAATGTAGTTGAAATGTTCAAAATAATATACGTTCTCTAAACACTGATAAAATAATAAAAAAAAAAAAAAAGAGTAATCATAAAAAAATGCTAAAATTTATAATTTAAAAAAAAAAAAAAAAAAAGGAAAAAAAAAAGGAAATATGTATATACCAAAGAAATTTAAGAATTAAAATTAAACTAGAATACCTGTAATTAAAAAAAAAAAAAAAAAAAAAAAACATTTACTTTCGTTGTAATTTCGTTGGTATTTCCGTTCTGGAAGAATTAAATACAGATATAAAATAAATGTTGTATATATATATATATAAGATTATATTTATTTCGTTTGTGTTGTTAAATAAATTAATTTCTTTGTTGAAATGAAATGAAAATTTAAAATGTGCTAAATTTCTAACGAAGGTTGATATGTAGCAATACGAATAGTTGGTGATCATCTGTGTTAAGGGACAGTATGAATAATAAAACAGGCGACCATACTGTCATGGATGACTGAAAAATGTCATAAGGGGCGGGCAGCCTAAACAGGATAAACACCATCTATGTCCTATACAAAAATATCAAAGTCAACTGTCGAATGAAGTTGTCGATTGTCCGTCCGTCCACTAATGTTTACCCTTTACCCAGTGAATTGTCCAGTGTTTTATGTTTAGTTATTGGCACGAGTAAATCAATGTTGACAGACCAGCGGAAGAAGATCCCACCCAATTTCCGGCGAGCTACAGTTGAGCTACCACCTACGTGCCATCTCCGCTAATAAGAGGTAATCACAGGTTTGTCACAATTTCTCTTGTAGTTGAGATGTTTTTGTTTGCACTTTGTACTTCATTCACTGCAGCTATAGCTGAATTTAATTTTTGAGATTTAATTTGACTCTTATTTACGTGGCTCTCAAATTTTTTTAGCAATTGTTTATCACATTCCTCATCATTGTCTAAATCTAGCACACTATAATAGTTGTTTTTGCTATGTTTAGCCATAGTTAAATCCATGGTATCATTATCTCTTTTTCTTTTGTTAATATTTATATTGTTTTTGGATGTTTGAGCATTTTGCTCGTTCATTACAAAGTTTTTATTTTTTTAGTTATTTTTTCTTATTTTTTTTTTGCAACTCTTTAAAAAAAGTTTCAAATGAGAAAAAAAGTTTATATTTTAGAAAAAAGTAACCGAAAATTATGAAACTAATTTTAGTATAACGCTCAATGCAACTTCTGATCTCCGCAACGCGTCTTACACTCGTCACGGTCATGATCGAACTCGGCTCTGTAAAACATTAAAAAGTGCATCTAGCATGCACGCGGGAACTGCTTTGAGGAAAGCACTTGACAAAATTCCTCCTGACATTGGTCCGGTTCTCACCCAATTTTAGTGTCCTTTTATACAACATATATACACTATTCAATTTAAATGCCACTATGTACGTAGATTGCTACAAGGCATACATTATATAACGGTCCAGCGATTCTTATATTATTTGGTGATCTTAGCTGGCGTCCCACCTACACTATATGGCGACACCCCCTTCTTACACTATATGGCGATCCTGCAAACACCGATCCTGTAAACACCTACACCACTATATAGATGCCTGCAAAGATAAATTGTGCAAAAACCAATACTGTCTACATCATCAATCAATTAATCCTGAAAAATAAATACTGATCCCGTTAATGGTGAACCATCAACTAGCTAAATGTCTGTCACCACCATTGAAATCCTTCCAACACCAAAGGACGCCCCATCAAAAGAAGAAATCGACCGAATGGTAAGAAAATATGAGGAACTATTAAATAACAACCAAGTTGTGGACGAAGAATACGTACCAGAGGGTATTTCAAAGAATATACCAGAGTACATAGCAAACACCCAAAAGTCATGGTCCTAGGGCATTGACCATGGAGGAATATAAAAGGCGAACAACAAAAAAACTTCATCCATCACCAGAGCCAATAAAGAAAAGATCAAGGGGCGGCAAGAAAACCAAGGCAAACAAACAGCGAAAAGAGCTGAGAAGACTTATCGCAATCAGCCAAGGGGAGCAGAAGCATAAATTTTATCAACAATTACGGTTATTAGACTGTAAATGCTCCTGTTTTTTTTTTTTTTGGTTTACATAGTTTAGCTGCATTGTATCTTTATGCAAAAGTTTGTATTTTTAACATTACCATTTAACTATTTATGTACGTTGATCAACGCCACCTATACGTCGAGTTATTACGCATTAATTTTTTTCGGTTATCGTAGCTTATGCTTTTGTATTTTAATTTGTTTATGCAAATGTTCTTAAGCGCTGGAATTATTGCGTTAGCTTTTCAAACTTGCAAAATCATGCAGTAAAAATCGAGCTTTCTTACCAATGAAAAGTGACTGCAGTTCATTATTCTGCCAAATTGCCATAAGGACAGTACCTCTGCGAAAACACAGTTCAAAATAAAAATTTTTTGCAATTGAAAATAAAAGTATTTGTAATTTTAAAGTTGACTGAATCCATATTTGTTGTTAACAAGTGCCTTTCACTACATCTGTTAACGAACAAAAATTTAACATTTTTTTTGAGGAACTTCTGGTAAGCATAATTATTTGTTTCAATGATATCCGGACGAATTTATTTTAAATTTTCGATTTCATTTTCTTTGTCCATTTAGAATTGTTTGTTTAATTCCCTAACCAACGTTTAACAAAAAAAAAAAAAAAAAGGGATCTCCTAAATGAGGCGTCCCAATCATTTCGATTGAAATAGACGAAGATTTTGGCTAAAACATATAAATTTCAGATTCTGGCCTTAAAGAATTCATATAATGGAATTACTTTGGAATGGTGTATTCTTTTTATTCATACAAAAAGAAAAATAAAAGCTTAGTTTCTTATTAAAAGAAAAAAAAAGGAACATTTTACAATTCTCATAAATTTCCCTTATTTCATGTAGAATTGGCACCTAGTTGGTATTAAAACAACAAGCATCAGTATCAGAGAAATTATCGGTGCAGATCTCTTTTAAATGGAAGGAGGATGCAAGTGATTTATGCTGTATGAACGATTTTAGTTTGAACAAACAGTCATAACAGATGGTAGTGTTCGGTGTCGTGAAAGTGAAAGAGAAAAGAGCTACCCTAGTTTTTGCCATGAAAGACCTGGTTGCAAGTGCTGGTAACCTCTGCAACTTTGAGAAATTTTAATTAAAATCCGTAAACCCAAATTATAATTTATCCTCAATTAATTTTCATCAAAATCCTTCTTTACAATAGTGTTAAATGATTTAAAAAAAAACAATGATCAATGTGTACAAGCGGTATTTAAAAAAAAAGAATAACCTAAAACGGAAAAAAACCAACAATAACTTGCATTACACATTAATTGAAAGAAATAACTAAACACTGGCTAACAGGAAATTAGACATAGAAAGAAATTTAAAGAAAAAAAAAAAAGAATTCAAAAATTACAAAACTATAATAAAAAAATTTTAAATCTAAAATTTGTAGAATATAGTGCATTAGAATAGAAAATTTTTGAAATAGTTTAGAGAAAAACACAAATTGGCATATGAATTAAACCGGATTGAACTGTGTTAGTAAATAATTATTCGTTTAAAGTAAATCGATATTAAATTAATGCCAAATTCTTAATTACATCATGAATAATGAATTGTGAATTTGTATACCTAAATTTTGTCGATTAGTGTAATTTTTTTCTTTTTGTGTTTTTTTCTACAATAATATCTCATATGAAGTAACACCATACACAAATTACAACGGGTTTTTGCCTCTCTGAAAGGAGTTTATTAAGATTTAGTCTTTAATACGGTTTTACTTCATACAATGATGGTATTGCTTTAGTAATTTCTATAAAAATTACATCCATTATTAATTATAGTGTTTAAATTTACATAAATATAAAAAAAAAACAACACAAAATTTGTTAACTCTTATACAAATTAAAGATAAAAAAAATGAGGACAGTGAAAGAAAGTGAATTCTCCCTATGATCAAATACATTAATAATTACATTGTTCCAAAAATATTAGCACATCTTTAACAGTGGAAGAGCCGATTTCATCAAAAGTACTTTTGGCGGAGCGGGTCAATAAACTGATGTAAGTTTTTATTTACTTCTTTTTTTTTCGTCTCATTTTTCTATTTATTTATTATAGTAATTATTATTTTCTTATAAATTTTAAGATAAAATTTAAGTGATTTTTAACTTCAAATAAATCAAGATGGTTTGTCTGTAAATCCTTAATTTTGCTGTGTGGAGTGACCCTATTGGTATAGCTTTGTGATGTAAGTGTTTGGGATCATAATTTTCAGTATGAGGTTTCTGTTTTTAATGATCATGGATGGGTGAGCAATTGATTGGCCATATTTCACCTCAGGCTAAATGGTATTACTATCGGACTGATGCGGTTTTCGTTGTGATGAAAATTTTCTATATTTACTTCCTTTCTTCTATCTGTAAGCATTCAATAAAATAAATTTAATTGTAGTCTGTTGGCTTAGGATGCAGCTAATAACGAACCTCCCCACCGACGAGCTAAAATGCCGGATACAGTGCATGCGACCTTTTAGCCCAGCTTCCTACGTACATCTGCCAATTCCAATTCATACACGTTATATGCTACAATATAAATTTTTGGCGCCCTACGTGGGGCCCGAATAATAGTAGACAATTTCATCAATGTTGTTCGGCTCCTGTTATTTAAATCTTTTTGTAAAATATAGGTATTTATATTTTGTTCTAATCTTCCTTTTGTTAACTATACGCTTTTCATAATCTATTTTTTTTTCTCACTTCAAGTGCCTCACAAATTCTTTGGAATTTGTGTTTGATCAGCTTTTTAGTCATCATTCACAACCTATTTATATGTGTGTTACATAATGCTCTCATTCTAATTAGTAAATTTGTGAATTCTGTTCATGACTTGCTGGAATGCTGTTGTTGGACAATTTAGCTAACACTGACCCCTGTTTTGGATAGATTAACATTTTTACCTACAACTGATTGTGAGCGGAATTATAGAGTTTTAAAATTAATCCTCTATCCCTCATAATAAAACTTCTTTCTAACATTTTCATTCTATTTCAATCTGCTCATCACAATGTTAACGTCTCATCATGTTCAATTCATCACATGTTTAACCATTAGGTGATTCAATAAACAGCAACTTAAAATATAATTTATTATTTTTTGTATCATTCTCATACTGTTTTTTTGATTTTTTTTATCGAATTCATATAAACAAAATGATTATTTTTTTTAAATTTAAATTCTTAGAACAATGAAGTTGTTATCGATCTAATTCGTTATTCTGGTCAAAGTTTTTTTAAATTCCTGTTGTGCTAAATAAGTCACAATTAATAAACTATTTTTGAGATTTAATATAATTTAAATTCTTCATTTTGAGGGATCATTTTATTTACGTATTGTCTTCTTTTAGGCAAATGTTAATAACAATTTTTTGTGTGTGTTTATATTCGAATGATTATATAAACCAAGTTTATTGATAAATTGGTTTTTGGTTAGTCTATCGTTTTTAGTATTATCGATTAATTACAGTTTTCGCTAGAATTATTTTCTTCCCTTGGATTTAGTATTTGACTATTAATATGCCTGGTGGGGAAATAGAGCAGGGGGCAATGGCCGCAGGGCCTGTTGAAAAATATCCTTTATGCAATGCTTGTAATGAAAGTATTACATCGAAGTCTCAGTTAGCACAGACTTGCTGTGGGCACATTTTCCACCGCAGTTGTTTAAGTGTTTGCCTCAAAACGACCCACAGGGTAAATCTGTTCATACCCGTTCCCAGAACAAAATTCAAAATCCTTCAACTTCAGGTGACACACATAACCTATCTTTTGTGGAACAGATCGCTGCAGAGTCTTTCGGAACAACCGATAGAAGTCCTGCCGTAGCGCCTGCTGAATCGGAAAGGCATAATACATCTGACCGCAATGCTACAACAGGCCTGAATAATTCCTTTAGGGAGATGATAACATCAATAGTGAAAGCTCAGCATGCTGAAATGATTTCCGTATTGAGTGACCAAATTACTAAAGTTATAGAAACGAATGTACAAGCTTCTTTAGCAAGAGCTGGCTTAAATATTCCGATAGTTTCGCAGCCAGCTGTTGCACCAATACCTGCAAGTGTGCAAACATCTCCACGAATGCATACTTTACCGTTTGTTGAGCAGCAGACTTTTCGTGATTTGTTAGGTCTTCCGCCAGTTGATAACTCAAGCTCCACTTCTCAACATCATGCCCAAACTAGAAATTCAGGTATCCGATCAAATGCATCCGCTGCAACGTTTTCATCTGATTTAGTTGTCAGACCAGATAAGGCTCTTCAGGTTATTTCTAATTGGAAGATAAAATTCTCTGGTGGTTTCAATGGTCTATCAGTAGAAAATTTTATATACCGAGTAGAAGCCCTGACAGCCCAAACATTAAAGGGAAATTTTGATTTAATATGCGACAGTGCTGGGTTGTTATTCGAGGGTAAGGCGAATGACTGGTTTTGGCGGTACCATAGATCGGTTTCAGCCATAAAGTGGTCTGACCTGTGCCGAGCTCTCAGAAACCAATATAAGGATTCTAGATCTGATGTAGACTATAGGGAGATGATACGAGACCGCCGGCAGAAGCCAAATGATTCATTTGATACGTTTTATGATTCAATAATTGAGTTGACTGATCGTCTGAATGACCCTCTCCCGGAGGAAGCTTTAATAGAGATAATACGGCGTAATTTATTGCCAGAAATTCAGCACGAAATATTGAATTTAAACATTTACAACTTACAACACCTTCGAGACATTTGTCGAAAACGCGAATTTTTTATGGCCGATATTCGCCGGTGGCATGGTATGGGTTATTCAAGACAACCTCTAGCTCAGAAGCGCATTTCTGAAATTGATACTGGTTTTTATAAGGTTTCTGAAGATATCTTCGATGAGGGAGTTGATGAAGTGTCCGAGATAGCTTTAGTTTGCTGGAATTGCCAGAAACCAGGTCATAGATATCAGGAGTGTTTAGCAAATCGGACCATCTTTTGTTATGGCTGCGGTAAAGCCGACACGTATAAACCAAATTGTAAATCCTGCAATTCAAAAAACGTGCGATTCAGTGCACTGAAGAGTGCACAGAAACAAATAAACAACAAACAAAAGGATACAGAGATGTGACTTCGATATTGAAACGAACCACCGGATATGACAATAATTTTACCGGATATGACAACAATTTTACTGGAAATGACAATTGCTTTATTGGTGAAAACCATGAAAACCTTAAATTCTCTAATTCTCCCCAACATTTGAAACCTTTCCATATTCGCCTGAAGGAATACAATCAAGCGCATGACAGGATTTTCAGTACTATCCGTAAGCCTTCGCGCTCGGCTCAACGAATGCGTAGTTTTTGGGTAAAAGTTAAATTTTATGGGAGGAAGTTCATTTACTCGATTTTGGATAAACCAGGCGACGTCCGACCATATGCAGAAGTCATCCTTTTTGGCAAGAAAATTTTAGGATTGTTATATACTGGAGCTTCAATTAGCTGCATTGGATCAGAAGCCGCTCAGAGTTTTTTAAATTCCGGCGTTCCATACAAAAATCTGAAATCTTCGGTAAAAACGGCAGATGGTAAAAATCAGAGTGTAGTTGGACTTGTGGAAACTCAGATTGTTTTTAAGAATACCGAAAAGAGAATAACCATTTTTATTATTCCCAGTCTCGAAAGAAATTGTTTTTAGGCATAGATTTCTGGGAATTATATAATTTGTTACCTCCCGACCTAAGTTGTTCTAGCACCCCTTGTAGTAAGTCGTCATCTTTAAATGAACTTGTGAATCAGATCCCGTTAACTGCTATCCAGTTGCAACGTCTACAGCAAGAAATTAATAAGTTTCCCTCTTTTTCTAAATGTGGTTTAGGCAGAACCGGTGTTCTGTCATGTTATTGATACGGGTGACGCTAAGCCTATTAAACAAAGATACTTTCAAGTTTCTCCAGCAGTGGAGAAGCTTCTGTATGAGGAGCTCGACAGGATGATAGGTTTAGGTGTTATTGAAGAATCCAATAGTGCTTGGTCATCCCCAGTAGTTCTTCACCGAAAACCGGGTAAAAATAGACTATCCTTAGACAGCCGCAAGTTAAACTCCGTAACAATTGGGGATGCTTATCTACACCCACAGATCGACGGTATTCTTAGTAGACTTCCCAAGGCAGAATTCATTACTAGCTTGGATTTAAAGGATGTTTTTTGGCAGATTCCGTTGGATCCGGGATCTAACGTTAAGACAGCATTCACCGTCCCGGGGAGGCCATTGTATCACTATAACGTAATGCCATTCGGGTTATCTAATGCCCCGCAAACGATGTCTCGCTTAATGGATAAAGTTATACCACCGGCCCTTCGGACGGAAGTGTTTGTGTACCTTGATGATCTGCTGATCATTTCGAAGTCTTTCGAAAAGCATCTGGAGGTCCTTACGATAATAGCTGGAAAAATACAGGACTCAGGGCTGACTATTAACGTAGAAAAGAGTAATTTTTGTGTTCCGGAAGTAAAATACTTAGGACACGTGGTTGGTAACGGAGTAATTCAGACGGATCAGGAGAAAGTTTCCGCCATTACAGACTTCCCTGTTCCCCGCTCCGTAAAACAGATAAGAAGATTCTTGGGAATGTCGGGTTGGTACCGAAAGTTTATTCGAAACTATGCCGCTATTACAACGCCTGTTACGGATCTGTTAAAAGTTAAAAATAAATTTACATGGACCGATGAGGCCCAAAAAGCATTTGAAGTTTTGAAGTCACATTTGAGCACAGCGCCAGTTTTGCATAGCCCCAATTTCTCGCAGCCGTTTTTTATACACTGCGATGCTAGTAAAAACGGTATAGGAAGCGTATTGGTTCAGAAGAATGCGGAAGGTGAAGAGGTTCCTGTGGCATTTATGTCCAAGAAACTCAACCAAGCCCAACGCAATTATTCAGTGACCGAACAGGAATGCCTAGCAGCTTTGCTGAGTATAAAAAAATTTCGTGCTTATATTGAAGGACATTAGTTCACGGTGATCACTGATCATGCTTCATTGAAATGGCTCATGTCCCAAACTGACTTAAGTACACGGCTTGCTCGATGGGCTTTAAAACTGCAGGGATACAAATTCAGCATCCAACATAGACGCGGTACTCAGAACATAGTTCCGGACACTCTTTCAAGGGCCAATACCGAGGACTTGTCCGAAATCGGTGTTGAAAGTCTGACCGATTTAGAAACCGACAGTGGTATTTTCGTAGATCTTGAATCTGCACATTTTCACTCAGATAACTACAGACAATTATTGGAGAAAGTTAGGAAAAATCTCGATAAAATGCCAGACCTAAAAATAGTTGACAACTACTTGTACAGACGAACTGAATATGCCAAGGGAGAAAAACTGCAGGATGATCTTGCATGGAAGTTGTGGATACCAGATGGAATGATTACGGAGGTTGTGAAGGAATTTACATCTGATATTGTTGTAAAGTACCTAGAACAAGAACTATTTCACACATTTGGTGTCCCAGAAACCATTATATAATTAAATAAAAGACTTGTTGTTTCTTCTTTTATAAATTTTAAACTGATTATTGTATTTATTAAAGTATATTTGCCCTACTTAATGTGGAATTCTGCTGACGAGTATTTTTGTAAAAAAACAGAATCCCACGCTAACTACAATTATAGGGAAACAAACATGCAAGTGTCTTTAAATTACGTCTGCATTAGAGACACATGCAGACGTAACTTGATGAACACATTTAACCCTTTATGTGTTTGTGAGGGACACATTTGATTATGTGACTCCTCCATCCTCAGTTTCAGCAGTCCCTGCTGAACCAGGGCATAATCTGCTTAAAAATCAAGCCATTCTTTCTTGCATGTTTATTTCCAATTTTTTTTTCTAGATTTAACATTTAAGTATGAATTTTTGCTTCAATTTTTTTTCTTATAACAATTAAATAAATGATTTCCTTTTTTTTTCACATATTTTAAAAATTAAATTTTATGTATTATACAATTGCAAATTTACTTTTAAATTTAGTATTTTATTAATTTCTGAAATTGAATATTAAATGTATGTAATGTAAATTTAATTCGCTATTCGATAAACAATACAGCTTTTTTACTATCAATCATAAATAAATTCAATCTTTAAATTTTAATGATTATTTCAGTTTTAATTCTAATTTTACTTTTAATTTTACATTTGTTTTGATTTTGATTTTAATTCTAATTCAAATTTTAAATTTAAATTTAATTGTAAATTTTAATTTTAAATTCTTAGATTTACTTTCTTAAGTTTTAGTTTTTAATTCTTTTAAATTTAATATATATTTTTTTCTTCATTTTTATATTTAATTATGAATTTTAATTTAAAATTTTCCTCTTGAAAATACTTTATTATTGTTTGTAACAAATTAGATTTATTAATATATAAAATTTTCTCTTTTTGTAAATATATATTTGTATTTATGCATATTCTCTATATTTGACAATGTAAGCAAAGATTCAACAGTCTCCGTCGAATGAGAGGTCGTAGGGTTTGTACCCAATTCGGTTCCCATATTTACATTCTCCCCATTCTCGACTCTACAAAATCTCCTATATGACAGACACATCCCCCCAATAACTATCAACAAAAGGCTCGTCAGGTTTGCAAACGACAAGACTTTCATATTTTCCTTCTCTTGGTACATGTTTTTCACATGATGCTCCAGTTCAGCAATCGAAATTTCCTCCGTGACCTTGAACTCTTTTTCGAATGGTATGATTTTGAAATCGGAATTAACAACACTTGATTCTATCTCGATATTAGCTATTCTCACGCTACAATTAAATAAATGAATTATATTGTCGCCCGACACTGACAAGTTGAACCCATTACAACCTTGGATAATCTGTGTCTTGTTGATACTTTTAGTCACGATGACGTTCGGTGGTATGAACTTCACCCCACTACCACTAGGTATAAACTCACAATCTATATATCTTTCATTAAGGATGTTTCGAATACATCCATCATTTTCGGTTATTATTCTCCCATCGCTCGTCAAGCCAAACAGTGTCCCATTCTGCAAAACATAATCCCGGTCCCAGTTCACCTTCAATTCAAATCTGTTGTCATTTGGCATGGGCAAAATTCTATATATGGGCAGCTGGGTTATAGTCCCTGGTATTGTCAATACGAATAACAGGGTACTATCCCGTTGCCAGAGAGATGTCTTAATTCCCTCAAATTGTTCCAAAGTAACAGTATTCAGAAAGTCCGCATCCAGAAGCTTGGGGTTTATTATCCCGACCCTCTAAAGTTGCAAAGCCAGTTGTATGTCTTGTATGTGTTCTATAAATGATCGGAGTACCTCCAAAAAGTTGTCGACCACCCCCCGAAGTGCAGTTTTCCTGTTAATGTCTAAAGCGAGTTGCTTTATTGCCCTAGAGTCTTCATTTATTGTGTCTAACATTTTATCGAGTTCTACACTATTTATCTGATTTTCCCTCAGTTGTCTCAATTCATCCTCCAATTTTGATCTATCCGCCTCCTCTAAAGTGGCGAATAAAAACTTCATCCCGCTGCCTATGGCATTGAACAAACCTCTCTTATGTCTTACGACAAAGATGTGCTTTCCTTCTCCGCCATACCCATGTACTTCTTAATTAAATCTGTCTGCAAATTAATGTTTCCCTCGTATTCGCCTCTAATCTTTTCGTATGTGTCTTCTATTTCACTCTTGTTTATTAGTAAAATTTTGTTGAAATATTCGTCGGGTTTATTAAACTTTCCCTGTTCAGTTATTATATATCCTTTACTTGCACTTAGTTTATGAATTTGGATTTCCTGCGTTGGCACCATCGGAAGCAGAAAGAACGCCATCAGTATCAGTGGGATTATCCTTTTCCCAATAAGGTCCTCCATTTCGAGGGTCATCTACAATATACGGCACAATGCCAGCTGAGGGGGAGAAGAAACGTGTACAAAATTACTCGGCTGGTTTTGTCTTTCGATATTTTTGTCTTCGCCTAACTTGACTCATATAGATCTTCCCAAATCTGTTATCCCTTGAATAAACGTAATTGCCCTTTGTATCGAAATTGTCAATTTTTTTGTATCTTGGCAAAGCTTTGCCAACTCTATTGTTCACCACAAAGGTGTTTCCAAAATCACTAGTACCACGTCAATCTTTATTGGTTTTTTCCATTCTACTCATCTTCATTCTGTGTTGATTTTTCCCGAATTCCGACAGTTCTTCTGCAGAAAGCAGGTTGTTAAGAAAATCGATTGGTCTGCATCCGGTCGTGGAGTGAATGGTGTCATTGTAGGCTACTATGGATTTATGAACATCGGTCTGTAGATCGTCTTTATTTTCCTGGTCGGCTCTAAACAATCTAATGTGCTCATTAAGGGTCAAGTGGAGTCTTTCTATGTCTGCGTTCCCGGTTTTGATATGCGCCGTTGTCAAATGACAATCAATTTTGTTGTCCCTTAATAATTGTCTGACATTGAGGGAATCAAATTCGTTGTCCATAACGATTAATTTTGGCTTCCCCAAATATTGAAATCGTTTCCTCAATGTGTTAATGATAGAAATCCAGGTTCTATCTTTTAATTTTTCGGCAGTAGCGTACTTTGTCAATTTATCAATACTAGTGAGATACATAACGTTTTTCTGTGGAAACCAAATATCTATGTGTACTATGTCGTTTTGCTTTTCAGGTGTATCCGTCACATTTAAAGCATGTTTTATTGGTCTTCTGTCAAATTTAGCGAGGTTACATATTTCGCAGTTGTTTATGAATTTCTGTATCTCTTTTTGCAAATTTGGGTAGTAGCATACTCTTTTCATGCTTGAAAATACCTCGTTTATTCCTCTATGATTATTCCGAATATGCTCGGACTCAATTCTCCTCAATACTTCTTCACTGTCTGTTATGTCCTCTAATAATATCTTTGATCTCATTATCCTTAAATTTTTGTTACTACTAAAGTATAGTCTATATTCATCCTGAAACCTCAGGAACAGTTCATCTTCCTGGCAAAACACGACTATCAGTCCGTTCTCGGGAAGGTGCTGCCACATAGCATATCTCAAATCTGTCTGTTTGGTAACTGATAGTATGCTACGTATCTTCTTTCTATGGATGATAACGGTCTTCTTTGTCTCCCTGCTGCCGTAATGCAGGATAAACTGATTCTTAAATAAGTTCAGGGGATTTTCGGTGATTCGAATGAAGTTAGTATCATCAGTTTCCGCACTGTGGACCGTTTCAATATCATCGTCAGCATCCCCGTTGTTAAAAAGTTCTTTCAAATTGATGAAGAAAGTTGAATCGGTGTCCGCGTTCGAGATGTCGTTCTCTCTGTTGTTGTATGTAATTCTACTTAAACCGTCTGCCACTACATTGTCCTTCCCTTTTATGTATTCTATCTGAAAGTCAAACTCGTTCAGTTTTATCTTCCAACGCTGCGACTTTGAGTTTGGTTCCTTCATATTGCTCAACCAAACAAGAGGTCTATGATCAGATTGGATCGTAAATCTGCGACCGTATAAATATGGACGGAAATATTTCGTCGCCCAGACAATCGCCAGCAGTTCCTTCTCGATTGTACTGTACCGTTGTTCATGTCCATTAAGTGAACGACTGGCATACGAAATGGGTCTACCACTTTGAACGAGTACAGCACCTAAGGCAAAGTTACTAGCGTCAGTTATCAAAGTAAAATGTTTTTTGAAGTCCGGGTGAATTAGTATGGGGTCATTCTTCAACAAAGTTTTCAGCTTGTTAAATGCTTTGGAATAGTCGGCATCCCTCAAGTTAATCCTCGCATTTTTCTTTAAATATTTCACGAGGTGGTGAGCTATCTTGGAGTAGTCTTTGATAAAACGCCTATAGTATCCGGTTATTCCCAGAAAAGATTTAATCTCTTTTTGCGTCCTAGGCAATTGTATTTTATCTAAATAAACCAGACATATTTTTCCGATGTAATCTTTTAAGATATTGTTAACAAGTCTCTGAAATGTGGCACGGGCATTACGAAGACCGAATGGCATTCGCAGAAATTCGTAGTGGCCGTTTGCAGTTGAAAATGCGGTCTTATGAACATCGCCCGGATCCATTTCTATCTGGTGGAATCCCTTAGCAAGGTCTATCGTGGAAAAATATTGGCAATTGCCCAGTTTGTCAAAAATGTCATCTATGTTGGGCATGGGGAATCGGTCCTCTATAGTAATGTCGTTCAACTTTCTATAATCTATAGTAATGTCGTTCAACTTTCTATAATCGATTCTCCATTTCTGTACGTTGGTTGAGTCCAGTTTCTTCGGAACGACCCAAATAGGGCTATTGTACGGGCTGTTTGATTCTCTAATGATGCCATCCCTGAGCATTTCCTGAATTTGTCGATTGACCTCTTCCCTATGAATTTCTGGATATCGATATGTCTTCGAATACACTGGCATATCGTGTTTCGTGTTCAGTTTGTGCTTTATGTCATTCGTGAATGTCAATCTTTGACCCGAGTTGTAAAAAATTTCCCTATACTTGAATACAGTAGGCCTTAACTTGGCCACTTCGTGTGCATTCAAATGATCTGTTTTCACGAATTCAAACACATTGTTCCCATCCACTCTATTATTCCCGATTTCAATAATGTTCTCCTTATAAGACAAACTATGATAAATTTCCTCTTCCTTACACAAATAAAATAGCAATGTAGCGTTCCTAGTAATAACTCGTCTGTTTGGGTAGTCTATAATGCTTCCCAAATGTCCTAAAATATTATTTCCTATTAGTCCGTCGAATCCGTTGTCCAACTTACACTCTAAAAATTCGCAGTAGTAATTATCCAACTTAAATTCTTTAAAAATTGGGAACCTACAAAGTGTTTTCATAAGCAAAGTTCTGCCCAGTGCTCTGGCTGACACTGAAATTTGTTTTCCCCATTTTGGCGAACAAACTCCTCCGTCTATAACACTGAATTCCGCTCCAGTATCTATGATAAAATATAGTTTTCTAATTGGGGTTTCGATTATTATATAGGGAAGTTGTCTAAGGCCTCCGTTGAAAAATTCAAATTCGAAGAACCGATTTCCATGGGAACTACGCCCCTCGATTGGTGAGAGTTTCGGGTTTGGTTGGACCCGTTATGGTTTCCGAATTGGTTATGATTTCTATTCCAGTTTCCTGACTGGTTATTATTATTAGTATTCCCGTTTCCGGACTGGTCATTATTATTCCTGTTCCAGTTTCCGGACCGGTTATTATTCCTGTTCCAGTTTCCGGACTGGTTATTATTTCTGCTATACTGCCCTGATTGGTTGTTATTAAAATTACTACCATTGTAACCATTACGAATATTGCCAGTATTATTATTATGTCCTCGGTTCTGATTCCTATAATTACCTGCACGATAATTATTACCCATGTCTCTACTAAACCCTGTCCTAAACGAAGCGTTTGGGTTACTGTCTCCCCGACTTGATCCAAAGGCGGTATAGTTCTGTTGTTTTGCTTCCAGAATAATTTTATTCGCCTCTTCTAACGTTCCTGGGTTTCTTGCGAATATCACAGTCTTTGTCGGTTCTGGCAAATGATCTTTAAACACATGTAGGGTAATTGATTTCTTCCGTTGAGAAACCCTCTCCCCCATGTGCCAGGCGTCTGATATGGAGTTTGTTCCTAATTTTGTTTATACTGTCATGGTATTTCCCTATTGTAGAAGCCATTGTCAGGGTCTTGAGTCTGTCCATCAGTTCTGTGCTTGTTTCCCTCTCCCCAAAGCTATTCAGAAGAACTTCCTTCAATTCCTGCCAGTCTGTTATCGTCCCGTGTCGATGGAGTATTTCCCTCGTCACCCCTATGCATTTATTTTTTAAGTACCCAAACAAAATGTTGCTGTTATTCTCATCGAAGGAAAGGATAGATGGCAGTAGTGCCTCACATTGTGCCAAAAAATCCGGCAACTGACTTGCATTAGTACCGTCGAACGCCGGTATTTCTCTAATGCAACTAAGTATCAGATTCAACTGTTGAACTACGTTCACTTCCATTATTACCACAACAACGAGTCAGTTAAAATTTGTAGGTCTATATTTTAAGTTCTTTTCTTTTATTTTTTCTTATTAAATTGTTTTATTCAATTCTCTTATATTCTAATACGTATATTTTCTTAAATAACTCTTAAAGTGACTTACTTAATGCTGTTGCTGCGGTTGTTGGTTTCTTTTTTTTTTGTTTGAATTTCCGTTGTATTTCAGCTGGATTTATTTGCCTCTTCTGTTAGAACTTCTTTGCTGTTAATGATGACGTATACTCCTTGCTTAGCTTTCAATTTGTTTCTGCTGGTTTTTTTTTTGCTGTTATTTGGTTTGAATTGATGTCGTCTCGTTGTTGAAATATAAATTATTTTGTTTGCGTAGGGAATTGCATGTAAAATTTGTTTGGTTTGTTTGTTTTGTTCTTTTGAGATATTTATAAAACTTTCTTGTATTTTCAGATGTATTGCCACTGAAGTATTATTTTATTTGTTTATTGTATTATATGTGCGATTTTCCATGTTTCTATTGGTCGTTTTATTTTTTTAGTTCATTGATTATCATTTAGATTTTCAATCTTTTAAAAATATTAATATTATTTTAGTTATAACCTTGATGTTCTTTTAAACTTGGTAGAGAGGTTTCTTATCAAAAGACATGACTTGTTCACATTTCTTCATACGTATTTGAGGAACTTTTAGCTATTCTTTAGATTTATTTCACGAAATTTACAATTATTTGAATTTTAAACCAATTTTTTTTTATAACACAGTTCTCCCCTGAACACTTTTGAATTTTCTTTATTTTATTTTAAACAAAAATCTTCTGCGATTTCGTTTAGTTCTTTCCTCGTCGCCAGTTAAATAAAAGACTTGTTGTTTCTTCTTTTATAAATTTTAAACTGATTCTTTATTGTATTTATTAAAGTATATTTGCCCTACTTAATGTGGAATTCTGCTGACGAGTATTTTTGTAAAAAAACAGAATCCCACGCTAACTACAATTATAGGGAAACAAACATGCAAGTGTCTTTAAATTACGTCTGCATTAGAGACACATGCAGACGTAACTTGATGAACACATTTAACCCTTTATGTGTTTGTGAGGGACACATTTGATTATGTGACTATATCGGATAATGGTTCACAATTCAAAGCAAAGCAATTTAACGATTTTTTAAAGCGTTATGGTGTAAAGCATGTATGCACTGCTGTACACGCTCCGCAAGCCAATGCTTCGGAACGTGTCAACCGTTCCATAATATCTGCAATTAAGACTTACGTGAAACCTGATCAGAAAAATTGGGATGAGCTGCTTAGCAACATTAGTTGTGCCTTAAGATCAGCAGTCCATTCTGCAATTGGTACAGCCCCTTATTATCTTGCCTTTGGTCAGCATATGATCACGAATGGTGCTACATATCCTCTCTTACGACAGCTTGAGATGTTGGACGACCGTTCTGTGCGCTTCGACCGGAATGATTCCCTTCAGATTATGGGTAAACGAGCTACGGAACAGATGCTAAAGCAATTTGAAAGGTTCTACAACTTGAGATCAAGAGAGGTGTCTTACAATGTAGGTCAAGAGGTTTTTCGTCGAAATTTCAGACAAAGTAATTTATGGTTTCAATGCTAAACTTGCTCCAACATTCGTTAAAGACCGTATTCGTCGAAAATTAGGTAATAGTTGTTATGAGCTTGAGGATTTATGTGGAAACCTAATCGGAAAATACCATGCGAAAGATATTAGACAGTAGAGTTCATTTTTTTCGCCTTTTTATGGTTCTTTGGGATGATCAACTTTGGGTTTTTTGTACAAACTCCAAAGTCTGATTTTGGCTGGGGAGATTTGTAAAGGTTCCTGTTTTTTTTTTTGGTTTACATAGTTTAGCTGCATTGTATCTATATGCAAAAGTTTGTATTTGATCAACGTACTATTTATGTACGTTGATCAACGCCACCTATACGTCGAGTTATTACGCATTAATTTTTTTCGGTTATCGTAGCTTATGCTTTTGTATCTTAATTTGTTTATGCAAATGTTCTAAAGCGCTGGAATTATTGCGTTAGCTTTTCAAACTTGCAAAATCATGCAGTAAAAACCGAGCTTTCTTACCAATGAAAAAGTGACTGCAGTTCATTATTCTGCCAAATTGCCATAAGGACAGTACCTCTGCGAAAACACAGTTCAAAATAAAAATTTTTGCAATTGAAAATAAAAGTATTTGTAATTTTAAAGTTGACTGAATCCATATTTGTGGTTAACAAGTGCCTTTCACTACATCTGTTAACGAACAAAAATTTAACATTTTTTTTTTGAGGAACTTCTGGTAAGCATAATTATTTGTTTCAATGATATCCGGACGAATTTATTTTAAATTTTCGATTTCATTTTCTTTGTCCATTCAGAAATGTTTGTTTAATTCCCTAACCAACGTTTAACAAAAAAAAAAAAAGGAGAATAAAATTTGGTTAAATAAGCGATCTCCTAAATGAGGCGTCCCAATCATTTCGATTGAAATAGACGAAGATTTTGGCTAAAACATATAAATTTCAGATTCTGGCCTTAAAGAATTCATATACTGGAATTACTTTGGAATGGTGTATTCTTTTTATTTATACAAAGGTGTCAATTGCAAATGGTAATTATTCATACAAAAAGAAAAATAAAAGCTTAGTTTCTTATTAAAAGAAAAAAGAGGAACATTTTACAATTCTCATAAATTTCCCTTATTTCATGTAGAATTGGCACCTAGTTGGTATTAAAACAACAAGCATCAGTATCAGAGAAATTATCGGTGCAGATCTCTTTTAAATGGAAGGAGGATGAAAGCGATTTATGCTGTATGAACGGTTTTAGTTTGAACAAACAGTCATAACAGATGGTAGTGTTCGGTGTCGTGAAAGTGAAAGAGAAAAGAGCTACCCTAGTTTTTGCCATGAAAGACCTGGTTGCAAGTGCTGGTAACCTCTGCAACTTTGAGAAATTTTAATTAAAATCCGTAAACCCAAATTATAATTTATCCTCAATTAATTTTCATCAAAATCCTTCTTTGCAATAGTGTTAAATGATTAAAAAAAAAAAAACAATGATCAATGTGTACAAGCGGTATTTAAAAAAAAAAGAATAACCTAAAACGGAAAAAAACCAACCAATAACTTGCATTACACATTAATTGAAAGAAATAACTAAACACTGGCTAACAGGAAATTAGACATAAAAAAAAAATTCAAAGAAAAAAAAAAAAGAATTCAAAAATTACAAAACTATAATAAAAAAATTTTAATTCTAAAATTTGTAGAATATAGTGCATTAGAATAGAAAAATTTTGAAATAGTTTAGAGAAAAACACAAATTGGCATATGAATTAAACCGGATTGAACTGTGTTAGTAAATAATTGTTCGTTTAAAGTAAATCGATATTAAATTAATGCCAAATTCTTAATTACATCATGAATAATGAATTGTGAATTTGTATACCTAAATTTTGTCGATTAGTGTAATTTTTTTCTTTTTGTGTTTTTTTCTACAATAATATCTCATATGAAGTAACACCATACACAAATTACAACGGGGTTTTGCCTCTCTGAAAGGAGTTTATTAAGATTTAGTCTTTAATACGGATTTACTTCATACAATGATGTTATTGCTTTAGTAATTTCTATAAAAATTACATCCATTATTAATTATAGTGTTTAAATTTACATAAATATAAAAAAAAAACAACACAAAATTTTGTTAACTCTTATACAAATTAAAGAAAAAAAATTTAAGAACAATGAAAAAAAAATGAATTCTCCCTATGATCAAATACATTAATAATTACATTGTTCCAAAAATATTAGCACATCTTTAACAGTGGAAGAGCCGATTTCATCAAAAGTACTTTTGGCGGAGCGGGTCAATAAACTAATGTAAGTTTTTATTTACTTCTTTTTTTTCTTCTCATTTTTCTATTTATTTAAGTAAATAACTATAATTAAGGTGACCAGCCTTTAATAATAATTTATTGTTTCTTGGAACTTTAAAAAAAAAAAAATTGTTGATGATTTATAAATAATTTTGTAACTATTTGAAAATAATTTGCCGATTATTTATTAGAATTTATTGAACCCCTTCTGGGAACAAAATTTAATGCTGGTCATGTTTATTTGTATTTTTCATCTCAAATATACTTTTGTTTTTGAACAACCAAATTTATTTTTCTATATACATATCTAATAATTTAACAACAAATTTTACCTCGTATCTAAATGATTTATTATAGTAATTATTACTTTCTTATAAATTTAGAGATAAAATTTAAGTGATTTTTAACTTCAAATAAATCAAGATGGTTTGTCTGTAAATCCTTAATTTTGCTGTGTGGAGTGATCCTATTGGTAAAGCTTTGTGATGTAAGTGTTTGGGATCATAATTTTCAGTATGAGGTTTCTGTTTTTAATGATCATGGATGGGTGGGCAATTGATTGGCCATATTTCACCTCAGGCTAAATCGTATTACTATCGGACTGATGCGGTTTTCGTTGTGATGAAAATTTTCTATATTTACTTCCTTTCTTCTATCTGTAAGCATGCAATAAAATAAATTTAATTGTAGTCAGTTGGCTTAGGATGCAGCTAATAACGAACCTCCCCACCGACGAGCTAAAATGCCGGATACAGTGCATGCGACCTTTTAGCCCAGCTTCCTACGTACATCTGCCAATTCCAATTCATACACGTTATATGCTACAAGACTAGGATGAGTTTCTGGAAAAAGCTGGGAACATCCATAATGCTCATGCTGGCAGGGTATGAAACAAACAACGTATTAGACAGCGAAAATAAGGCAATGCAGACAATAGAAAAATACATAACAATACGCACGCCAACTCCAAAAATTGAGGATGAAGACCACTCATCATAAATGGTAATAGTTATAATATGTATACTTATCTTCATTATTTTATATAAAGTACAAGACCACTTTAAAAAATTTGCAATTAAAACGGCGTCCAGAATTTGCGCCACAAATGTTTAAGAAAATTAATATTTCACTTTAAATAAAATAGAAATTACTTATATAATAAATGGACAAATTCAATATAAATAGGAGTAACTATTACAATAACAACACAAATAGAAACAATACCAATATAAATGCGAATAGGAACAACCATTACAATAATAGTTCTAATAGAAACAATTCCAACGTAGATTGGAATGGGAATAGCCATTACAATAATAATTCAAATAGGAATAATAAGAATAATGTCGATTACAATTCGAATAACCGAAATCGTAATAATACTCAAATTAGAAGAAATAATAATAATGACTCGCGAAATATACGCATATTACAGGAAAACTCCCAGAGTCCGGAGGGGACTCAGGCGAACTATTAAATGCACCTTCCGGATATAATAAACATAAAATATTTAATATTACGAATAACATTACAAATTATATAGAATTAAAATATAAATTAGATAACAAATATTTAACTTTCCTAGTGGACACTGGCGCTGACATATCTCTATGCAAGAGGAATGTTCTTAACGAAAATGAAACAATTGATGAAAACAATTGTTGTACATTATCAGGCATTTCAAATAAAACCATTACCTCGATAGGTACACTTGATATACATTTTAGCATATTTGATAAAAGTATTTCACACAAATTTCAGATAATAGAAGACGATTTTCCAATTAAAACAGATGGAATAATAGGTCGCGATATTTTGAACAAACTATTAGCTAAAATAGACTATGAAACTTTTACTATAACTTTTGTTATTGAGAATGAGGAATGTACCATACCTATGAAATCAAAAATATTAAGATTTTTTTATAACAATACCCAAACGTAGCGAAGTCATACATCAAATTAACGTAAATTTAACGGAAGACAGTTTGATCCTAAACAAACAATTAGAGGAAGGAATATTTCTAAGTAACTGCATCATTCCAAAGGAAGGAATTGCTCACGTGAAGATACTTAATACAACTGATAAAGAGGTGAAAATTAGAAATATTGAGTTCGACATTGAACCAATCTCTGATTATATTTGTATAACTAGAAATAAACAAAATTTTACTAATACAGATAGAAAACGATTTGAAAAATTATTAGACACATTGAATATTGATAGCATAGATGATTATGCTAAAAATTCTCTAAATGAGATAATTGAAGACTATTCTGACATTTTTCATTTAGAAGGAGACAAACTATCAGCTAATAATTTTTATACTCAACATTTGTCTGTATCAGATAAAACACCTGTGTAGTTTAAGAATTATCGTTTACCACAGGCACAGATCAAGGAAATTAATCAACAGGTCAAAAAACTGTTTGATGACGATATAATAGAAAATTCCACTAGTGCCTACAACTCACCATTACTTGTTGTTCCAAAGAAGGACGATGGGGACAAAAAGAAATGGCGACTTGTAGTTGATTTTAGGCAACCTAACAAAATTAGTAAATGATAAATTTCCATTGACACGATTGGAAGATGTACTGTACAAACTGGGTAGAGCGAAATATTTTTCGACTTTAGATATGACTAGCTCTTTTCATCAGATAATGTTGGATAAAAATTCTAGACATCATACCGCTTTCTCAACAGCAGATGGCCACTATCAATTTAAAAGATTACCATTTGGATTAAAAATTTCATCGAATAGTTTCCAGCGAATGTTAACTATCGCACTCTCAGGTTTAGATAGCAAAGCTTTTCTTTACGTAGATGACATCATTATTTTTGGATGTAGTTTAAAACATCATAATGAGAACCTAATTAATGTTTTTGAAATATTGAGGAAATATAATCTGAAACTAAACGCAAGTAAATGTGTATTTTTGAAATCTGAAGTCGTTTATTTAGGACACTTAATAACCAAAGACGGCATAAAAACTGATCCTGCAAAACATAATGCAATTGAAAATTATCCCGTACCAAAAGATGCGGATGAAGTTCGACGATTCGTGGCATTTTGTAATTACTATAGAAGATTTATACCTCATTTTGCAGATTTGACTAAATGTTTGAATAATCTGTTAAGGAAAGGTCAAATATTCGTTTGGTCTGACGAATGCCAAAAATCATTTGAAACTCTAAAATTAAAGTTAATTAAACCCCCTGTTTTGCAATATCCAGATTTTTCTAAGACATTTGTACTTACAACGGATGCATCGAACTATGCATTAGGAGCTGTACTTTCGCAAGATAACGATGGTAACGATTTACCAATATCATACGCAAGTAAATCTCTTCAGAAACACGATTTGAACAAATCCGTAATAGAAAAGAAACTACTAGCTGTTCATTGGTCCATAAATTTTTTCAGACCATACCTGTACGGTAGAAAGTTTACAGTAGTAACAGATCATAGACCACTCGTTTCGCTGTTTTCACATAAAACCCATCTTCTAAACTGACGAGAATTAGATTGGATTTATGTGATTACGATTTTGACATAATTTACAAAAAAGGCAGTATGAACACCAATGCAGATGCCTTATCGAGAATTCAAATTAATTCTGATATTTTAAAGACAATGATTCCCACATGTAATGAAGAGGCAATCAACAAGAAATTACTACCAATCACAAGAAGCATACAAGCAAGGCAAGGTTTAATTCCTGAAAAAAGTGACAGTACCAAAGATATTCATATATGGGAATGTACGTCCATTTCAGATGTTAATAAGGTGCACAAAATGATGTTTTCTATGAAGTTAGAATTCGGTCAAATTAATAAAGTTCAAGATGATTTTATCATAGGTTTTAACGATAATCCTACATGTCTAGACATGATTATGGAGAAATTAATACGAGATCTCGCATTATCAGTAGATAATGAAATATTTGAACACGTGTCAATGAAAAAGTTTAAGGAAACCTACACGTCTATTTATAATAAAATGTTGAAAAGATTAAAGAATCTTTATTTGAATATTATTTTATGTAAGCCTTTGCAGAGAATAGTAGATAAAGACATGCAATTAAATTTAATTAAAGAATATCATGATAGTCCGATAGGAGGACATCAAGGAATCAGAAGAACCATATTAAGATTAAAACAAAGATACATTTGGAAAAATATGAACAAGATGATTAAGAAATACATTAATAATTGTGATTCATGCTTAAAAAACAAGCAAAATAGGAAGATAAAGGAAAAAATGCGGATTACTGACACGCCAGGAAATACTTTTGAGACAATTTCTATCGATACGATAGGTCCACTTAGGTTATCGAATAATTATAGGTATATTCTCACGCTACAGTGCGATTTAAGCAATTATGTCATAGCATATCCTATGGAGACAAAGGAAGCTAGGAGCATAGCTCAGGTTTTAGTGGAACAATGCATACTTAAATATGGCACTTTTAAGATCTTGAAATCTGACAGAGGTACGGAATTTGCTAACCAATTACTGAAAGAAATATGCGACATGTTAAAAATAGAACAGAAATTTTCCACTCCCTATCACCACCAAACAATAGGTTCCTTAGAAAGAAATTACAGAGTTCTAAACGAATACTTATTGAACTTTACGGAAAATGAAGAATGGGATTGTTGGATTCAATATTACACATTTGCATATAACACAACTCCAAACGTGGATACAGGGTACACACCTTTTGAGTTAGTATTTGGTAAATTAGCGAGACTACCTACAGACAAAATTACAGATAACAAGCCAGTCTATAATCTAGAAAATTATGCAGACGAGTGCAAAGCTAGAATAGCAACGGGATTAGATAGAGCTAAAAAATTAATTAAAGTAGCAAAAGAGAAAAGAAAAATACAATATGATAATTACACTAATGTTAGCAACTTTGAAAAAGGAGATTTAGTATTAGTAAAATATGAAAGTAGGAGAAAAAATACTTGTCCTACTCATGGTCCATATGAAATTATAAATACTGAAACTGAAAATTCAATTTTAGATGTAAAAGGAAATATGAAATTATATCATAATAATACTTTAAAATTATATAAACGTAAATGAAAATGTTAAATTGTATAGATTGTTAATTACTACACATAAGAGCACATAGTGAACTTACTTATTTATATTGTTAATAAATAGATATAGAAATTACTTATTACATTTTTTTTTATATATAATATTATATCACAAAAACAAAATTAGAATAACCACTAAGTTTAAGAGAGACAAAAAAAATAAAATTTTTATTTTAAGTAATGAAATTCATGATTTTTGTAAAACCCATAAATTTCATCTTAACGGTAGGGGGATGGTAAGGGGGGATGTGTTACACACATCTTCATTTATTTTTATTTATTTCATTTATTCATCTTTATTTGTTTATATTTTTTTGTTTATTTTAGTTTACTATATGCACATGCACATATTTATTTGTATTTATTTGTTTACATTTATTTATTTTTTTGCATATCTTTTCTTTTCATTCAACGCATACCACAAATTATGTAATTAAATATCACTGGAATGAAAAGTGACAAATTTGTGAAAATTCAAATTGTGTCAATAACCCATGACAAATAGGAATGTCACTCAAATTTTGAGGGGAAAATTTAAATTGATTATTTAACATTTTCTGATTGGCTATTGAGCCCAACGTTCAAAAATCAATGAATTTGTAATATGCGAATGTAAAGAAAAGAGAAGACTAATATTTAAATTAAGTAAAAATATTAAATTATAATGATATAAAATACCAATATTTTCAAATAAATAATCAATTATAATTCTGATTCGAAAGGGTTATAATTAAAACCAAACAGAGATTTTCCTTTTTTTTTACTGGCATATTCTGCCAAAGGGTTTAAACATTGGCATAATCTGCCTACGTGCTATCTCTGTAAAACATTAAAAAGTGTATCTAGCGTGCACGCGGGAACTGCTTTGAGGAAAGCACTTGACAAAATTCCTCCTGAGATTGGTCCGGTTCTCACCCAATTTTAGTGTCCTTTTATACACCATACATACACTATATTCAATTTAAATGCCACTATGTACGTAGATTGCTACAAGGCATACATTATATAACGGTCCAGCGATTCTTATATTATTTGGTGATCCTAGCTGGCGTCCCACCTACACTATATGGCGACACCCCCCTTCTTACACTATAGACGCCTACTATATGCGACACACGCAGTAGATATTTTATCCTCGACACTATTGGATTATACGGAGTAATCCCACTTCTGATTTTGTTAGGATAGCTGAAAGATAAAAATGCGACCAATCTATTTAACTGCGTTTATTCAACTGACCTTTTAATAATGTTCTGCCTAACAACCATAGGGTTGCCGGACATCATAATTACAGAGTTGATAATTGAAAGAATGTATTTATAATAAGTAGTAATATGTTATGACATATATATTATTATTATTATTGATGTTTTTTCATATTTCGCCATATACTCACTAATCCAGTGTTTTGCGTCTTTAATGTTATTTTTGATATTGTTTATATGCCAATGTTTTTTGAAATAAACTATGTATTACTCCCCCAGTTCTATATGAATTCGATAAGGTGCTATAATGCTCGTATTGGTCTATTTCAATTTCACTTTCATCTATTTCATCAGTTTGATGCGTTTCTGTTAAAATTATGAACTCAGGTTTATTAATTGCTGCTATTATTTCTAATTTGTTGAAGTTATTAATCAAGCCTTGAATGTTTGTGTGTATAGGCCTGTATGCAGCTTGCTAAGGAATCAAAAACTCCATATAAAAAAACGCTTCAGAAATGCTTAAGGAATTTTTCTGTCAAAAAATTTCTGTTGATAGTCTGCAGCTTTTTAAAAAAGTAGTATTGTTTTTACTACTTTTTTTTGACGTAAATTAAGTTAGGCAACCCAGGCTTTGAGCAGGAATATCAAATTTTTCGTTCTTTCTGAACGGAATTTTGACAGGAGAGGTAAGCATAAACAAAATGTAATATGCTAAAAAAATTAAAAGTTATTTTTCAGTTGCAAACATGGAAAAAAAAAACGAACAAAATTCGACAAAGAAAAACAAGAAGCGGATGGGTAATTTTGATAATGAGCTTAAAAAGCGTTTAGCAGGCCAAATAAAGCAGAACCGAAGAATTGATTTGTTTTCAATTTCATAATTCTTAATAATTGACAGAAAACAGCTGATTGCTAGCGTTGCACTGAAAGGTACTTTTGTGCTTTTTTTTTCTTTAAGAAATATATGAAAATTTTCTGTTAAGATTCCTTAACAAGCTGCGTACAGCTCTTATACCATGAATCTGGTTTGGTTGCTAGATTTATAAACCCATCCTTCTCTTTCGAACATTCAATTTATTTTGATACACCGGACACCCTATTATTGGTGACATGATTCTCATCAAGTCCTCGATTTAGTCTTTTATTCTCTTTCAAGCAATTAATACATTTCATGATTATTTCAGAATTACAATCTTTACCTCTGTGGTTTCCATGGCATTTGTAGCATACAATTTCATTCTTACAGTCCGACGCTTTATGGTTATATCCTTGGCACTTGAAGCATTGCATAATGTCCGTACCATCAAAAACCCTACATCTGTCCCATCCTAAATTAAGCTTTTGACCTGTTATTATTTTCGGATACGATTCATTGTCTATTTTCAATTTTGCATTAAATATTGTTCTATTATATCTTTTTGTTTCATATATTTTAATTAATTTTTTCCCGTTCTTCTATATTTTCACTCTGGATCACAACCGTACCGTTTCTCTGCTTTGAATATATGTAATTTTAAAATTGATTGGATCAACTTTTTTTTATTTAATTCAGCTTTTTTCTATACTTTGTTTCTCCTTTGGTTTAACAATTAAGGGGACATTTTTTGATAAATCTGGCATCGTTTTCAAAGATTGCGCATATGACATTTTTGTTGTTTGTACGTTTGTGTCTTTTATAACCTTCTTTATTTCGTTGTACATTTTGTTATTATTTTTTTTCGATGGTATCGCGTATATCTTCGTTATTATTTTCAACTTTGTTTATGTTTCCATATAGGATTTTCACTTCTTGTACATTTTTTTCACATAATTTCTGTATATTATCCATCTTTTTGAATCTCACGTCATAACGACTTTCTATTGTTTCCAATAGTGATTTAATTTCACATTAATTTTTCCTTAGTGAACTTTCAAATTCATGTTTATATTCTAACAAAGATTGTTAATTTTTATCAACACTATTTTGAATTTCTCTTACAACAAGATCTACATTTTGAATATATAGCATACAATCGTTGCAGATATATCGTACAAAATTGTCTTCATCAATAATATTTGCCGAATATTGGTCTATGCCAGCACATTTTTTTGTAAAGTGATACACTTTACCACATACTCCATTGCATCGTATGCCACTTTCACCTCTTTTTGCTAACTTGCATTTACTGCATTCAGCCATATCATAAGTGAGATTAACAAATTTGTTGCCTCCGAAAAGAAAATTCAACTTTTTGTTAATATTTTATTTGCCACTTTATGAATATATAATGTTTATGTTTTTAAATAGTCACTGTTAATGTGTGTTGAAACTATTAGTATAAGTCAAACCAAACACTTAAATTTGGTCTGTACTAATTTGGTTGTTTCTTAAAAATTGTTTGGTCTTCAAGCACTTGTAACTTGAAGATCAGTGTTCAGTAATTAAAACAAAATAAATTCTTTTAACTACTGACTTTATTAAAGTTTTGTTTGAGGTATTTATACAAAAATTATGCATCAAAAATGCTGACTTAACTAAATGTTATTGAATTAAAATTTATGCTATATTGGCCAATAACAAAACAGACTGTATAAAAGGTATAAATGTAATTTGATCTATTAATAAACAAAATTTACGTTAAATTGGCCAATAAAAAGAAAGACAATATTAACTATATAACATTCAATGCATTCACTAATTATTGTAATATATTAGGGGAATTCTACATTAATTGAATTTAAATATATTGAATCTTAACATTCTCCCCCGCGTTGAACGGATGTTCAACAATGTTGTGGTGATCTTATGTTGCCTAGACCCTTATGATGAAATTCCTTGGCATTGGTGTAGGTGTTTCCAATTCATGTGATTGAAGTTCGGTGTTTTCTGCATTATTTTCTATAGACGATATTGTGTGTGGTTTTCGCCTGGTTGTACACTTTTTACATCTGGACAGTATTATCAATAGTGTTACCAAACTAATTGATAGTGCCAGATATCCAATTGCATGATTGTGTTGCTGGTGGGACTTCAATGTGTTCGGAAGGTCCATGATGTTTTGTTCTTTCAAAGATTTTTGTAAAATTGATAGCTCTTTGAGATTTTTGGCGTATATGCTCTCCAACATTGTCGAGTTCGACTGATTATGGCTTATGGCATATGTAATGTTTGTTTGTGGTGATAAAGCTGAAACTGTACCAAGACTAGTGTATAATGATCTGATCGTACTAGAGACAGTTTGTCTTCCGTTCATGGTGACGAATTCATGCTTCAGCATGCATTCTGGATCCAGGGTCAGTTGCCCGGATCCCCGTAAAGAGAAATGAGTAATGTCTTTATTGCATACAGCCGTGGCTCTTGAAGATGATAAGGTGGCATATATCCATTGATTTCGATTATTGAGGGATATCCATTTTGTGTTGGATTTCTCCAGAGTGCAAGTTGGTGTTGTTTTGTTGTTGTACAAATTGATTTCACACATGCACGTTTCTGAACCATAATCGTAGCGAATTTGAACGTTGGAACACCGAAACATATCTTGTTTTATTCTTTCACAATTGCTGAGTTCCGAATTTGTAAGAATGATGTATTGTTTATGGGATGCTGTTATGCCCATGAAATCAGTACATGGTTTGATGGCTACCATGGTGTTGTTTAGTATGTTGGGTACAGGAATCAAGTGGAACATCTTAAATTGTTTATTTTCAGCCAAGGGTATCGTTATTTTGAAAACTGCATGTTGGTGCGTAAGTCTACCTTGAACCTTCATAAGTTTGAATATCTGCAGTAATTCATCTTTTCCGGCTACAGGAAGAGTCACTGAAGTTGGTGCATGGAGTCTGATTTGATAAACTTCAGCTTGTAACTGTTGTGGAGTCAGTAACAATGGGCTAATTTTCCCATGATGCGTGTCTATGAGAGTGTCCAGAATAGATGACTGTATTTTTCGTATGTTATTTAAAATTAGGTTTAATTCTAAGACCCCGTTATTGAATAGTTGGGTAAGATGTATCTGGATTAACACATTGTTGATGTCCTGCATTGCTGTTGAATAATTTTTAACTTCTTGTTCCAATTGTTCAAATCTTGCCTTAGCTGCCAATTGAGTTTTTTGTATGACATTGATTGTTGAATCAACAATCGATGTTTGGTTCTTCAGTAAATTTAATAGATGTGATTCATTCTCCTGTACTTGTTGTATTGTATCTGACATATAATCAGCGTATTCAGAATCCAATATGCCAAACAATGAATCAACAACATTCCCAATTATATTAAATGCTCCTCTTTTACTTCGTAATAGTTGATTCTCAAGTTGTAGATCATTTTCCATGTGTTTAAAATGGTAAATAATGTGAAACATGATTCGTTAGTTTTATCATTCTGCACAGATTCTGTAGGGTTTTCGTGCCATTGACCAAAGTTGATGTTTAAGACCAATAGGCCCCCAGGTCGTAATATACAAAAAGGTTCCATTCAGTGGTTGAAATGGCTGTTGTCCCGATTTCTTCCAAATGGATACCTAATTTTGTTCCAAATCTTTTGTTTTTGACTGGATTTCCAAGTGCCATAGGTAACAGCAAAAGTATCGTAAGTAGTGCTAAGCTGAGATGAGTTGATAGCCCCTTTTTCCTTTTGGCCTTAGGTTCCTCAGTTGAATCTGAGATGCTGTTGTTGATGGCTGCAGTGTTGTCATCGGACAAGATGAGCTCTTCTGAGTCTGGTTCGATGGGTAACAGAGCGAGCCGAGCCACGACTCTGATTATATTATCAGTACCAGAGTGAGGTTTGATAACTCTCGCTAAGGGCATTTCATGACTGGTAGGTTATCTTCCTTTATTATTACCAGATCGCCAATCTTGATGTTGGGAAATTGTTTATTCCACTTATGACGTTGTTGCAATTGGTTTAAATATTCGGTGGACCATCTTTTCCAAAATTCCTGTTTGAGATGAGCCACGAGTTTCCAGTGAGCGAGTCCTGATGCTTTTATTGGTGTTGCACTACTATCTATTTGTGATACGAGCGCTTCACCAATAAGAAAGTGACCAGGAGTCAAAGCCTCAAGATTGTTAGGATCACTTGACATGCGTTAGTGGGCGAGAGTTGAGTATTGCCTCAATTTCCACTACGATTGTTTCCAGTTCTTCTTCAGTTAACAATGCCGTCGAAACACTGCGTAACAATAGATGTTTGGCAGATTTCACTGCTGATTCCCATAATCCCCCAAAGTGTGGTGCACGCGGTGGGATAAAGTGGAAATGTATTCCTTTTGAGCTAACAGTTGAGATGATTGATTCCTGCCCCTTCTCGGAATAGATACTTTCAGCTAATTCCGCTAACTGGTTTCTTGCTCCTATGAAATTGGTAGCATTGTCTGAATATATGTTTTGACAACGCCCTCGACGGCTGATAAATCGTTTTAAGGCACCGATGAACGCTTCAGTTGATAGATCAGTGACCAGTTCAAGATGGGTGGCCTTCGTTGGTCTTTTTCCTCTGACCTTATAATGAATTCAAAATGGACCGCAATAATCTACACCAACGTTGATAAAAGGTCGGGCTGGAGTAACTCTTGCTTGCGGAAGGTTGCCCATAATTTGCCTACATAATTGTGGCTGTGCTCTAGTGCACCTTATATATTTTTGGACTGTTGATCGTGCCGTTATTTTTCCTCTTATTAGCCAAAAACGCTGTCTGATTAAATTTAGTAGTGCTTGTGGTCCACAATATTTATTTTCTTCGTGAATCATTGTGAATAAAAGCTTTATGATGGGATCATTGTATGGAATCACCATTGGATGTTCTGCATCGTATGATAGTGATGAAGACTCCAATCGTCCGCCAACTCGTAGGATGCTTGTCTCGTCTAGGAATGGGGACAAACTGATGATGGAGCTCTTTTTATCGATTTCTTTGTTTTTCCGACAATTATTGATTTCCTGCGAAAATTCTGAAGCCTGTATGGTTTTTATAATTATGTGCAATGAACCATCTAGTTCGGCAGGCGTTAATGATTGATGTGAAGGGCGCTGATAATTTTTGATCTCTGAATTTTTGATGAATCTAATTATATACCCCAATATTCTTTGCAATGTTTTGAACGAGTTTTTATGTGGAATTTTGTAAATAAAGTTGTCGTCAGTTTCGGTAACTGTTGAGATTACACTTGTCCCTTTTCTCTCGAGTTCACTGGGGATTTGGAGTTGTTGGGAGAATTTAGGTGGCCACAGCTCTTCTTGTCCATGTAGAAACAGTGGTCCATACAACCATAAATTACATTGAGCAAGTTGAAATGCTGGTAAACCTCTGGATAGTATATCAGCAGGGTTGTCCCTTGATCGGATGTGGCGCCACTGGTCGGGTAACGTCAATGATTGAATTTCGGAAATTCTATTAGCTACGAGTGTAGCTAATTGATTGATTTTTGATTTGAAGATCTGTTTTAATCCTGTGTGTAAGTTGGGCCGCCATAACTGCAGCACATAATTCTAGGCGCGGTAATGTCTGTTGTTTTAACGGAGCAACCCGCGTCTTGGCACAATGCAATTGTACAATTACTCGTTTGTCCTTAAGAATTGCTCGGATGTAAGCAACTGCACCAAAAGCCTTTTCTGAAGCGTCTGAAAATATATGCAGCTCTGTTTTTACTGGTAGTTCTCCTTTCCAAATGGATAATTTATAGCATTTTCGTCGGCAATTTTTTGTAGACATCTTGTGGCAAGGAACGGTGCTGTCCGTGTCCCATATGTAACTGTGTTAAGTCTATAGTAATTGACAGGTGCTGATGGATTTTCTCTCCAAATTATTAATTGGTACTGCCGATCGGTTGGTTGAAGTAAAATTTGTCTATACATTTTTTCGATATCAGTAGTGAAGACAAATCTCGGTAATCGGAAACGCAGCAAAATTGAAAATAATTCATTTAGGACCCGTATACATCAAATCGTTGAGTGAGTAGCCTGATGAAGTCTTTGCTGATGCGTCGAACACTACTCTAAGTTTTGTTGTCGAGCTGTCTGGTTTCAAAACGCAGTGGTGAGGAATTATGTATTTTGGATCTAATACGGTATCGATATCGACCTTTTCCATATGTCCTAAGTGTTCATACTCCCGCACGAATTTGATGTATTGAAGTCGAAGGTCTTCGTTTTTTAGAAGTCGGCGTTCTAGGCCCAAAAATCTGTTGTATGCCATCGCGTGGGAGTCCCCTAAGGCTGTTGGGTTCTCACGAAATGGAAGACTGACAATGAAACGGCCATCTGTATTGGTGTGAACATGTTGGGTGAAATGTGATTCACATTGTTGTTCTGATGGTGACAGGCCCCTTTTCAATCTCGTCAAATTTCCAAAGATGTTCTATGGCTTCTTCCAATGATGTAGTGTCTCCAAATATTGCACATGTGGGCACATATAATGGGTTAGGCGATGGATTTTTTACCATTGCACGTCCCACAATCCAGCCGAGTTCAGTGTTTTGGAGTGTTGGAAGATCATCACCTAGATGTATAGTTCCATTTTTAGTTAATTTGAAATAAAACTCTGCTCCAAGTAGCAAATCTATTTTTTCTTGCTAATAGAAATGCGGATATGCTAAGTGAATGTAGTTGGGAATATCCCAAGTTGAAATGTCAAACTGTTGACTTGGTTGTGCGGGAATTATACTTGGGAGTACATAAGCTTCCACGTTTGCTGAGAACTTGAGGTCCCTGGACTTCATAGCGATATTTAGGCGATATTTAGATTTTTTCTGAGTTTCTCCAACACCGTCGAGGCACAGAGAAGCTTCTAATGGTGAAATTGCCAATTTTTGGCAAAGGCGTTTAGATACAACATTCACTTGCGAACCTGAATCTAATACTGCCCTAAATTCATTGGATGCACCGTTTGAAGCTGTAATGATAACCTTCGCTGTCGCTAGAAAGACATAGCCCTGGCGACCCGCACCGATCTTTGCTGCTGCTGATGTAACTGCTACATTGTTTGATGTAGTCATTTTTGCTGGTGTATTTGGATGTGAACTGCTTTGTTTTGAGCTCGAATTTGATGATATTTTTTCTTTTTGTGTATTATCCCTTTTATTTAAATGAAGCAACGTATTGTGCTTTTTTGTACATTTTCTGCAGCTACTAAAATTGCAGGATTTCGAAGCGTGGTCACTTCTGAAGCAATTGACACATAGATTTTGTCGTTGTACCCATCGTAACCGTTCTGCTTCTGATAATTGCAGAAATCTGCTGCAGTGGTATAATTTATGACCACTATTATTGCAAAATTTGCATGTGCTAATATTGTTTCCCGTGGATGTTATTATTGTTGACACCGCCTTATATGTCGGTTTTTCCTTTTGAGTTATTGCCTCCATAGATTGGAACTGAAATTCCAAAAATGACAGAAATTCAGATACAGTTGGCACATCTCTTGGGTTTGCTAATGATTGCATGTATCTGATATGGGTATTCTTATCCAGTTTTTTAATCAATAACTGTATTAGTATCGCATCCCAGGAAGATGTTGTAATTCCTAAGTTATTTAAGGCAAGCAAGCATTCCTTGGTGGTATCATGTAGAGCCTTAAGTGATGGTGCTGATGACGTTACTGGCTGTTGGTGAATTATTTTGTCCACTAAGTTAGCTACCAGGAGCCTTTTGTTGTTATAGCGTTCTTGCAACGTTTTCCATGCAGTACTATAATTTTGCTCCGTTAATGTGAATTGGCTTATCAGATGTTCTGCCTCTCCAGTTAGGTTAGTCTTTAAATACCACATTTTCTGGACTGCTGGGATGTGTTGTTTATCTACCATCTCTGTAAATAGATCATTGAATTGACTCCATTTTAGGTAATCTCCATCAAATTTTGGGATCATTACTTTTGGTAAAGGTAATGGATTTTGTATCATCGACGTTGATGAAGATGTATTATTGGATATATTGTTGTTTTTTATTGATGTAATTGCCACCGCCAGATTACCCAAATGATTTTGAACTTTTTCATTTAGTGCGAAGAAGTCATCCATAATAAAACCAGCCCCTGATGGATCTTCAATTTCTTCGCAAATATTGTCGCATAAAATTTGTATCTGGTTCCAGAGATCGTTGATATTCTTGATTCTAAGCTCATAATATTGGGGCGGTTGAATATCTGTGATAGAAGCTAATCCATTTAATAGCCGCTCTAATGCTGTCATTCTATTTTTAATTTTCCGGATAAGGCCTTGATGATTTTCGGACGCATGTTGAGTGGTCTGAAGAGCCAATGATTGTGCACCATTATTTTCAATCACAGATGGCCTTTGTTTGGTTTCGGATGAAGCGCTTAGTCGGCTAGCCTCGGAAGTAAATATTTGTATATAGGAGGTTGTTAATTCATTGATTTTGGAATAATAATCATCCGTGAAGTATGCATGCTCAGTTCTCAAGTTTGAGCATCGTCGAACTGGCGTAATTTTGAGTCCTGGGCTTCAAATTGATCCCAGGCCTCTTGTAATTGTCGTCTACGATCTTCATAGTATCCTGCAGTTGTTTTTCTGTCTGCAGAATCTTTATTATCGTATTATTGCTTGAATAGATTCACCTGTCTTCGATAGAGCTTCTAATAATTGCTTTGAGGTTTCCATCGTGTATGTGACTGCAAAATTGTATGTGGATTAAAAAATATATCTGTTTTTGTAGCTAAATCTGATGAACAATGATACTTGTGGATGACCGATGTCCTTATGACTTGCGTACCAGGATTTGCTGAACAAGAACGCTTGTGGACAATTGATGTCCTGATGAGTTGTGCACCAGGTTTTTCTGAACAAGGACGCTTGTGGACAATTGATGTCCTGATGTGTTGAGTACCAGGATTTGCTGAACCAGGACTCTTGTGGACAATTGATGTCCTGATGAATTGCGTACCAGGATTTTGCTGAACAAGGACGCTTGTGGACAATTGATGTCCTGATGTGTTGCGTACCAGGATTTGCTGAACCAGGATGCTTATGGACAATTGATGTCCTGATGAATTGCGTATCAGGATTATCTGAACAAGGACGCTTGTGGACAATTGATGTCCTGATGAGTTGCGCACCAGGTTTTGCTGAACAAGGACGCTTGTGGACAATTGATGTCCTGATGAATTGCGCACCAGGTTTTGCTGAACAAGGACGCTTGTGGACAATTGATGTCCTGATGTGTTGAGTACCAGGATTTGCTGAACCAGGACTCTTGTGGACAATTGATGTCCTGATGAATTGCGTACCAGGATTTTGCTGAACAAGGACGCTTGTGGACAATTGATGTCCTGATGTATTGCGTACCAGGATTTGCTGAACCAGGATGCTTGTGGACAATTGATGTACTGATGAATTGCGTACCAGGATTTTCTGAACAAGGACGCTTGTGGACAATTGATGTCCTGATGAGTTGCGCACCAGGTTTTGCTGAACAAGGACGCTTGTGGACAATTGATGTCCTGATGAAGCGCTGCAGGGCGTGTTTAATCCACTCGTGAGTGTTTCAAGTTCCTTACCACTGGTGGGGGGAAACTTGAATTTCAAGAGTGTTTTGGGGTCACCAAAATGTTAATGTGTGTTGAAACTATTAGTATAAGTCAAACCAAACACTTAAATTTGGTCTGTACTAATTTGGTTGTTTCTTAAAAATTGTTTGGTCTTCAAGCACTTGTAACTTGAATATTAATAATAAAATAAATAGTGCAAATAACCAAAACTAAATGTGGAGTAAAATTAAAGAACTGGTGCTAAAAAAACCCAAATCTGTGATAAAAACTGTGATATATAAGCGAATAGAATATAAAGACAATTTTCAAATAGCCAAAAATTTTAATGAATATTTTGTAAATAGTATTAAGGAAATCAGATATTCTATTGAAAATGTGCAGTATGAAAATCAAATACCTGTGATAAACTTTAAATTTAAATTCTGTGCAATACATTTACAACAACTAAAGATTATTTTTAAAAGCATTAACAAAAAACCTGATTATAACAAACTATCAAGTGACATAATCCTAGATAATTGGGACAGTACAGGCAATATTATATTAAATATTATAAATAAATCACTAGAGACTGGCTTATTCCCAAATAATTGGAAAGAATCGATGATTTTTCCTATTGAAACAGTAAAAAATACATTAAAATGTGAAGAATATCGACCAATTAACACCTTAAAAACATGTGAAAAAGTCATTGAAAACATAGTAAAAAATCAATTGGAACAACACAGGTTATTATCAAAATATCAATCAGGCTTTAGAAGAAATTATTCATGTGAAACTGCAGTAAATTATGTCATAAACAGATGGAAATGTAAAAAGAGAAAAAATAAAATACTAGCGATTTTCCTTGATTTTAAAAGAGCTATTGAAACTATAGATAGGGACATCCTATTGAAGAAATTAGCTAAATACGATGTTGAAGATACAGAGCTAAAATGGTTTCAGTCATATTTAACAAATCGTAGACAATTAACAAATGTTAATAATGAAATATCCAATGCAATAGAAAACAAGTAAGAGTGTTAAATTCGGCTGTGCCGAATCTTTAATAGCCTCCACCTCGGTTTGAGTATTGATAATAAATGTAAACAAAATATTGGAAAAAGTAAACAATTTGTTAAACTTTTCGTCTTTTCTATTATTTCGGATTTATTTCGGTGTTTGCTTTTTGGTCATCGTGGTTGCTGATCACCATGCATTTAGGTTATATACCTATATGCATGCGTTTCCAGTTATATGACATAACTTCTCGTTTAATTTAGTTTTTGCTAATTAAATAGCTCGCCCTAACCTCCATTGTAAAGGTAATGGTTGTGTAGAGTGGCTATATGCATTAAATCGTGCTAATTGGAGATGGCTGTATAGTTTCTTTTAACTGGCCAAAATAATAACCAAAAAGAAAAAAAGCTCTCTCAACTTTTTTTTTGTAAATATTGCCATATTTTGAAAACATAGAGAATAAATTTATAATAATAAATAATAAAATTAGGGATGCCAAACGCAAAAACCAAAAGTCCCAAACATTTTAAATAAAATAATTTAATGTTATCTTTATTTTCTGAAAAACTTCAAATTTTCATCCAAAAAAAATTGTGAAAATTTATATATAAAAAATAACATTCTCATCAAATTACGTTTACTTATGTAACAATTTTTATGTTAGCAATTCTTAAATATCATTTGAGGTTTTCTTAAATTCATTGAATTTAAATTAATATTTTCTGTAGTGTGATTCTGTAAATATCAAATTCAACGATCTGACAATCGCAAAATATATCGACAGCTATTGTTGTTTGCACTAAGGATTAAGTGATTCACTAAGTACATACATCTTAACGACAGTCGACAAATCTGTTTTTCTATTTATTTAAATTGTAAACTAGAATAGAATAGAAAAGAATAGAAAAAAACAAATTACTTCATGTTTGACAGGATGATTTTATGTTTATGTTTAATATCTTTATTTTTTTTACTAATATTTCTGTTTATTTATTGGAAAATGAAATAATGAATTGAATATGCTATATAATTTTTTTATTTATATAAAAAAGTTTTTTAATAAAAGCAAAATATTTTTACTATTTTATGATTTTTATTTATGTATGACGACATTTCAACCTAAAAATATAATTTTTTATCGATTGAATAAACAACACAAAAATGGTTGTCGTTTAGATAACAACAACAGCTGACTTTAACAATAGCGAATATCGTTTAAACATTTTACTGATAATTTTGCAATTTTCTTTTTTTTACGATTCGACTATCGTTAAAAGAAGTTACTGAATCGCGGTACTGAAACGTTATTAATATCTCCTGAATGGCAATATTTTTTTTTTAAATGTAAACATTTTTAAATGTAAACATATTTGGTGTTTTTTTTTTTTTTGGAATTTCAATTTGTGTGTAACGAATAAAATTTATATATTAAAGATGCAATTGATGTCTTCTAAATTTAAAATTATTATTTCCGACGTTTTGATATGATTTTCTAAAATTCAATTAATATTTTCCAATATATAATTGGAAATTTTAATTTCAGTTTTTATAAGAATTGATATTTTCTTAAATTTGAATGGAAAATTTAAAAAGTGCAATTTTGTATTTATGTGAATAATAATGCTTTATTAATTATAAACAATTTTTAAAAATTAGATGTAATCACAATCAGATATTTTGTAGGTAAAGCAGAATAATAGTTCTATATAACTATGTAGAACTGTTTTGAAACTCATTGTTGAACTCGGTAACTCTATTTTGTAAAGACAACAAAAAGTTAACATGCCAAACTTATGTTCATATTTGTGAAAGAATAATGAAAAAACGTATGAAATAAAAGACCAGCCCGTGTATACTCTTAAATTGTTCTGTATGATATCTAGTTGAAAATATTGACATTCATGTTAAAATAGAAATAACTATTGCAAAGCTAATTAAAACAAAAATTGTGGCGCCATCTACAGTGGCATAGTCACGCGGAGCAAAATGAAGTGACACTCTGTTAATGCAAAAGAAATGTATTTTCCCCACAACAAAATATTGCAGAATTTTATGTAAATAAAATAATATACCGATTTATTTCTAACATGCAGTTACTATGAATATACATACATACATACATATATATAATATATGTATATTATTTGTATTATTTAATATGTGTATGTATGTATATGTAAATATTACACACAAAAAATACAACATCAAACGTTATTTTTGTGTTTTTCTCTTTAAATAAATTAATACATAAATTTTTTTTGCTAAATTTACATTTGGGCAATTCACAACAGGTGTTGTATATTGTATGTTGTATTGAAATACACAATACAATCATTTGTTCTGAACACTCAGTTGTATTTTCATATTGTAAAACGCTTTCTTTGTAATTTTCGATCCAACGAGGAAAGATCGCTTCGTCGCTTCTGCTATTTTGTATAAGAGAAAACACTTGTCAGTGTTTGATTTTTGGTCGTGAGATATACCCTGGAGTTTTAGTTACGTACCTCTTGCTTTTTATTTATAATGAAAAAAAAAATTTTAAATGTTTTGGTTGGTACTGAAAGAGAAAATACATACTAAAAATGTTGAAGCTTGGCTCGTTTGCCTCGCTCAACTTTATAAAGAAAAAAGGATAAAAAAACGGGGGGGGTAACTTGGTGTTGCACCAAGTTATTTATTTAGTGTTTTTAAATTTAAATTATCCTAGTGGTACACCAGGATAATGTATATTCAAATTTGTGAAGGATAGTTATCCAAGTGGTACACCAGGACAACGTTGTGTTCAAGTAAAAAAAAAAAAAACCTGTTGATTACTTGAGTGGCAAAATAATAATGGCAATTTTATTAATAAACTTATGCTATATATATATCATCAAATCAATAAAGTTAACTGTAAAAAATAAAAATGCAATAAAAACAATGCATATAAAATATAACCAAAGCATATAAAACAAATGTAAAGCCAAAAAATGTGTATATAAAAAATTAACTAAAATTAAAATACATGCATATGCTAAAACGGTTCATTCATTTGTTTCCCACAGTCAGTCAAAACAAAACAGATATTGCATTTCAATGCGACTGCCAATTCATATAGGCACGTGTAAAGTTTATTTACGTGGTTCAAGCCATGAATTATGCAGTCGCAGCAAATCTCACGCTTTGCTTGACAACCGTGGGAACCAAAGCCACCGTTCATTAGTTGCTGCATTAAATTGGGCTCTCACCGTCAGCCAAAGCAAAGCTGATATTATGTTTCATTACCGTCTGACTGCAAATGCATACATGCGCGTGTAAAGTTTATTCATGAAATTTGCAGACGCAGCAATTCACACGGTTTGCTTGACAAAACGGTGAGAACCAAATAATTTTAATTCCATAAAGATTTGTTTTTATTTTGTTAAAAATAAAAAAAAATCAGAAATAATTAACATATTGCGGCCCCAACGATCGGCAATATCAATGGGCAGAACAAATGAACGATTTTTAATAATAAATGCTGAGATTAGCTAAGGTGTTGGTTCCAAGGAAACGTTCCAGTTAGACCTTGGTGAAGGCTGTGGAACTGTTTTGCGTCTAAGTTTCAATATTTGTTTAATTAGTAGGATGATGATCAGTGTTATAATTAGTGCTAGTCCCACATAGCTGATGGTCAAACTGTGCACCTTATGATTTAGTGCTGTTGCCGGTAAATTTTGTAGTTGCGCCTTTACTTCCGCTTGCAACCGGGTTATGTTGTCAATAGTCGAAGAGTATGGTAGGGGTTGGGTTAGCCTGTCCACATTCTGTAGTAGATGGGAGAACGATATCCCATTGCTTGTGTATGATTGCTGTAAAATTGAGGTAATTGTTTGGGGACCGTATATGGTGGTCCCTTCGCTTTTCATTGTGCATCCCGCTGGGAGCGTAAGGAAGCCGGTGCCTTCCAAAAACTGAGAGCTACTTTCTCCATTGCATACTGTGCTTAGTTTAAGTTTTTGTTGAGTTGAGATTAGCCACTGATTCCTTTTGTAGAGTTGATACCATACGTTATTGCTGGCGATTAATTCTATATTGCAACTCGTGTCAGATTCATTATTAAATAAATGTATTTCACAGCGACAGACTGGAGAACCCTTGTAGTAACGGGTGATTTTTTAAGAGCTTGATAACTTTTTTTAAAAAAAAAACGCATAAAATTTGCAAAATCTCATCGGTTCTTTATTTGAAACGTTAGATTGGTCCATGACATTTACTTTTTGAAGATAATTTCATTTAAATGTTGACCGCGGCTGCGTCTTAGGTGGTCCATTCGGAAAGTCCAATTTTGGGCAACTTTTTCGAGCATTTCGGCCGGAATAGCCCGAATTTCTTCGGAAATGTTGTCTTCCAAAGCTGGAATAGTTGCTGGCTTATTTCTGTAGACTTTAGACTTGACGTAGCCCCACAAAAAATAGTCTAAAGGCGTCAAATCGCATGATCTTGGTGGCCAACTTACCGGTCCATTTCTTGAGATGAATTGTTCTCCGAAGTTTTCCCTCAAAATGGCCATAGAATCGCGAGCTGTGTGGCATGTAGCGCCATCTTGTTGAAACCACATGTCAACCAAGTTCAGTTCTTCCATTTTTGGCAACAAAAAGTTTGTTAGCATCGAACGATAGCGATCGCCATTCACCGTAACGTTGCGTCCAACAGCATCTTTGAAAAAATACGGTCCAATGATTCCACCAGCGTACAAACCACACCAAAGAGTGCATTTTTCGGGATGCATGGGCAGTTCTTGAACGGCTTCTGGTTGCTCTTCACTCCAAATACGGCAATTTTGCTTATTTACGAAGCCATTCAACCAGAAATGAGCCTCATCGCTGAACAAAATTTGTCGATAAAAAAGCGGATTTTCTGCCAACTTTTCTAGGGCCCATTCACTGAAAATTAGACGTTGTGGCAGATCGTTCGGCTTCAGTTCTTGCACGAGCTGTATTTTATACGGTTTTACATCAAGATCTTTGCGTAAAATCTTCCATGTGGTCGAATAACACAAACCCAATTGCTGCGAACGGCGACGAATCGACATTTCACGGTCTTCAGCAACACTCTCAGAAACAGACGCAATATTCTCTTCTGTACGCACTGTACGCATTCGTGTGGTTGGTTTAATGTCCAATAAAGTAAACTGAGTGCGAAACTTGGTCACAATCGCATTAATTGTTTGCTCACTTGGTCGATTATGTAGACCATAAATCGGACGTAAAGCGCGAAACACATTTCGAACCGAACACTGATTTTGGTAATAAAATTCAATGATTTGCAAGCGTTGCTCGTTAGTAAGTCTATTCATGATGAAATGTCAAAGCATACTGAGCATCTTTCTCTTTGACACCATGTCTGAAATCCCACGTGATCTGTCAAATACTAATGCATGAAAATCCTAACCTCAAAAAAATCACCCGTTATGTAGCTTGAATGCTCGGGCATAAAAAGGTATCATGCTCAAGTTTATTGCAGTCCCGAAGTGTGGCATCATCCATAGGGAAATATTCGTCTCGATGAGCGTTGAGAGCCATCATTTTAGATGCCGGTAGGATAGCTACTAACGAATTATTTATTGGCTGTGGTACTGGCGTAATATAAAATAAATCATATTCATTTTGATGTGCTAGTGGGATGAGCAAAGTGCAGATGATGCAATTGATGTCTTCTAAATTTAAAATTATTATTTCCGACGTTTTGATATGATTTTCTAAAATTCAATTAATATTTTCTAATATATAATTGGAAATTTTAATTTCAGTTTTTATAAGAATTGATATTTTCTTAAATTTGAATGGAAAATTTAAAAAGTGCAATTTTGTATTTATGTGAATAATAATGCTTTATTAATTATAAACAATTTTTAAAAATTAGATGTAATCACAATCAGATATTTTGTAGGTAAAGCAGAATAATAGTTCTATATAACTATGTAGAACTGTTTTGAAACTCATTGTTGAACTCGGTAACTCTATTTTGTAAAGACAACAAAAAGTTAACATGCCAAACTTATGTTCATATTTGTGAAAGAATAATGAAAAAACGTATGAAATAAAAGACCAGCCCGTGTATACTCTTAAATTGTTCTGTATGATATCTAGTTGAAAATATTGACATTCATGTTAAAATAGAAATAACTATTGCAAAGCTAATTAAAACAAAAATTGTGGCGCCATCTACAGTGGCATAGTCACGCGGAGCAAAATGAAGTGACACTCTGTTAATGCAAAAGAAATGTATTTTCCCCACAACAAAATATTGCAGAATTTTATGTAAATAAAATAATATACCGATTTATTTCTAACATGCAGTTACTATGAATATACATACATACATACATATATATAATATATGTATATTATTTGTATTATTTAATATGTGTATGTATGTATATGTAAATATTACACACAAAAAATACAACATCAAACGTTATTTTTGTGTTTTTCTCTTTAAATAAATTAATACATAAATTTTTTTTGCTAAATTATGCTATAACTTGGTGTTGCACCAAGTTATTTATTTAGTGTTTTTAAATTTAAATTATCCTAGTGGTACACCAGGATAATGTATATTCAAATTTGTGAAGGATAGTTATCCAAGTGGTACACCAGGACAACGTTGTGTTCAAGTAAAAAAAAAAAAACTGTTGATTACTTGAGTGGCAAAATAATAATGGCAATTTTATTAATAAACTTATGCTATATATATATCATCAAATCAATAAAGTTAACTGTAAAAAATAAAAATGCAATAAAAACAATGCATATAAAATATAACCAAAGCATATAAAACAAATGTAAAGCCAAAAAATGTGTATATAAAAAATTAACTAAAATTAAAATACATGCATATGCTAAAACGGTTCATTCATTTGTTTCCCACAGTCAGTCAAAACAAAACAGATATTGCATTTCAATGCGACTGCCAATTCATATAGGCACGTGTAAAGTTTATTTACGTGGTTCAAGCCATGAATTATGCAGTCGCAGCAAATCTCACGCTTTGCTTGACAACCGTGGGAACCAAAGCCACCGTTCATTAGTTGCTGCATTAAATTGGGCTCTCACCGTCAGCCAAAGCAAAGCTGATATTATGTTTCATTACCGTCTGACTGCAAATGCATACATGCGCGTGTAAAGTTTATTCATGAAATTTGCAGACGCAGCAATTCACACGGTTTGCTTGACAAAACGGTGAGAACCAAATAATTTTAATTCCATAAAGATTTGTTTTTATTTTGTTAAAAATAAAAAAAAATCAGAAATAATTAACATATTGCGGCCCCAACGATCGGCAATATCAATGGGCAGAACAAATGAACGATTTTTAATAATAAATGCTGAGATTAGCTAAGGTGTTGGTTCCAAGGAAACGTTCCAGTTAGACCTTGGTGAAGGCTGTGGAACTGTTTTGCGTCTTAGTTTCAATATTTGTTTAATTAGTAGGATGATGATCAGTGTTATAATTAGTGCTAGTCCCACATAGCTGATGGTCAAACTGTGCACCTTATGATTTAGTGCTGTTGCCGGTAAATTTTGTAGTTGCGCCTTTACTTCCGCTTGCAACCGGGTTATGTTGTCAATAGTCGAAGAGTATGGTAGGGGTTGGGTTAGCCTGTCCACATTCTGTAGTAGATGGGAGAACGATATCCCATTGCTTGTGTATGATTGCTGTAAAATTGAGGTAATTGTTTGGGGACCATATATGGTGGTCCCTTCGCTTTTCATTGTGCATCCCGCTGGGAGCGTAAGGAAGCCGGTGCCTTCCAAAAACTGAGAGCTACTTTCTCCATTGCATACTGTGCTTAGTTTAAGTTTTTGTTGAGTTGAGATTAGCCACTGATTCCTTTTGTAGAGTTGATACCATACGTTATTGCTGGCGATTAATTCTATATTGCAACTCGTGTCAGATTCATTATTAAATAAATGTATTTCACAGCGACAGACTGGAGAACCCTTGTAGTATGTAGCTTGAATGCTCGGGCATAAAAAGGTATCATGCTCAAGTTTATTGCAGTCCCGAAGTGTGGCATCATCCATAGGGAAATATTCGTCTCGATGAGCGTTGAGAGCCATCATTTTAGATGCCGGTAGGATAGCTACTAACGAATTATTTATTGGCTGTGGTACTGGCGTAATATAAAATAAATCATATTCATTTTGATGTGCTAGTGGGATGAGCAAAGTGCAGATGATGTGCTGGTTCGAAATTGCTGCATGAGCTGTTACTATACCATATAAATGGATGATATCTGTGACTGGGAGGGTCAGATCTGCAGGAAGATTCGCTTTTATGTTATCAACTTCGGCCGAAAACTGTCGTGGTGTTAACAGAATAGGGCTTATTCGACCATGATAAGTGTCAGCTAACAAGTTGATCATGGATGCGTGCATTTTTTGCAAATTATCAGCAATGGTAAGTAATTGGACGCTCAGAGACAAGATGATCTGTGATCGATGGTTGTTATCATTGTTTGTGAGGTTCATTAGACTACTGATTTTGAAATTGAGTTTTTCGAAGTTAGTTTGTGTACGGTTTTCAGATTGCTTCATCAGATTAAGAGTTGAATCGAGAAACGACGTTTGATTCCGCAGAAGGCTGTGCAAGTAGGCTTCGTTAGTTTTTATACGGTTAATAGTTGTGGTCATTTCTTCTGCATACTTTGAGCCAAGGATGCCAAATAAAGAATTAGCGACATTTCCAACGATATCTATCGCTCCTCGTTTTCTTCTTCGTGCTAGATCTTCTAGACCGGCCTCCATCTCGTTCTGGAGATTTTGAAAATGGGTTAGTAGTCCGTCGCATTGATTGGTGAGGGATTGATGATTGCAGGCCTTTTTCAAGGCAGAGGTCCCATTGATTAAAAGCTGCAATTCTGTATGGAAGGGTGCCAGTTCAAAATAAATGAGAAGTTTCCACTCTACAATGATTGGTTTAACGTGACCGATATTTTCAAAATGCAGGCCAGGATTGCTAGTGATCTTCGTGTAAACAACTGGTTGGCATACGACTAATGGAAATAATAGTGCTAGGAGCACCAGCATGGTTGTTGCAGTTAAGGGGCTACGTTTCGGGGTTGGTGTACCTTCATTTTCACCGATGGATGAACTGCTTCTTTTAAGTGTTGAGTTGGGAGGTATTGCTTCATTGTCAGCTGTCGTTATTGGTACTTCCAGAGGAAGAGGAGCTAGTAGGTGAATTGCTCGCTTAATGGTGCCATTAGACGTTTTGACATCCGAGACGCCACGTCATGACCGGCGAGTTATCCTTTATGATAACTATGGTCCCTGATTGCAGATTTTGAGCCTTAGTTTGCCACTTGTTACGCTGTTGGAGTTCATTGAGGTATTCCTGTGACCATCGGTCCCAAAATTGATGTTTTATTCGCGATACTAATTCCCATCGTTTGGCAAGTGGTTTTGACGTTGATTGTGCAGTTGCATCAACTTGTGCCGTGAGCGGTTCACCAATCAGGAAATGGCCAGGCGTGAGTGCAGCTTCGTCATTAGGATTACTCGACAATGGTGCGATTGGTCTTGAGTTGAAGATCGCTTCAACTTCTATGATCACGGTTTCCATTTCCTCATAAGTCAGAGTCGCATTTGCCATTTCCTTCACCAATAATCTTTTGGCGGATTTGACTGCAGCTTCCCACAGTCCACCAAAATGCGGGGCTCGAGGAGGAATAAAATGGAAAGTAATGCTTTTGCTGGCGCATTCTTGTTGAATTTTTTCTTGAGCTGGTGTAGCGAAAAGGGCAGTTGACAACTCTTCTAATTGATTCCGAGCTCCCACAAAATTGGTTGCATTGTCGCAATAAAGATGCTGACAGTGGCCCCTGCGACTTATAAATCTCTTAAGCGCCCCAATGAAGGCGTCGGTTGTAAGGTCCGTCACTAGTTCTAGATGGACTGCCTTTGTAGAAAAGCAGCAAAACACAGCAATGTACGCCTTTTGGGGTCGTTTTCCTCTGGTTTTAAAGTGAACCCAGATAGGGCCACAGTAGTCAACTCCTGCATTAATGAAGGGTCTTGCTGGCGTTACTCTTCTCTCCGGTAAATTTCCCATGATTTGCTGAAGAAGTTTTGGTCTCGATCTTGCACATTGGACACATTTATGAACAGTTTCCCGAGCCAGGTGTTTGCCTTTTATGGGCCAAAAGCGTTGTCTTACGGTTCCAAGAAGTGCGCTAGGACCGCAATGTTTATTTTCCCTATGTGTTGACTCAAAGATTAGTCTGCTGATTGTATCGTTGTAGGGCAGCAACATTGGATGTTTGGCATTAAAAGATAACGGGGATGCTTCTAATCTGCCTCCAACTCGTAGAATATTATGTTCATCAAGAAATGGTGATAAGCTTTTAATTTGACTGGATGCCTGAAGGTCCTTTTGTCCTTGTAATTGCTTAATATCTTCTGTGAACGCAGACTGTTGGGTAATTCGAATAATGATGGCAATCGCGTCGTGAAGTTCAATAGGGGTCAGAGTTCGCTGGGTTTGTCGCTCTGCCTTAATAGTTTTTGTGTTTTTAATAAACCTCAGGATGTATCCCATAATTCGTTGAAGCGTTTTCCATGAATTTCTGTGATTTATGTTGTGCAGAAAACTTTCACTATTAACCGCCACTAGTGAGTTGTAAGGGTTTTGCTTCTGTTCAGTTATTGTTATGTCAGAGCTTAAACAAAAAGTAGGAGGCCAATGTTTTTCGTCTCCATGAAGAAAGAATGGCCCATACATCCAGTGTGGTGTATGTTGTAACTGTCGTGGATCTAATCCTCTGGATAATATATCTGCTGGGTTATCTTTTGAACCCACATGCCGCCATTGCTCAGGTGATGTGCTTTCTTGAATTGAAGCTATTCGATTTGCCACAAATGTATGAAATGAAGATGATCTTGAATGTATCCAGGCTAAGACTATTTTCGAATCGGACCAGTAGAATGTTGGCGTTGTACTCATATCCAGATCGAGCTTAACCTTTGCTGCCAAGTTGGCACCCAGCTGGGCAGCGCATAATTCCAACCTTGGGAGCGTTTGCTGTTTAAGAGGAGCTATACGAGATTTCGCACATAGCAGGTATACGATGACTGTTTTATTTGGTAGAAATGTTCTAACGTATATTGCGGCTCCATACGCCTTTTCGGAGGCATCTGTAAAAACATGCAGTTGTGTCTTGCTAGGAATACCTCCCTTATAGACATGCCGATGCACTTGAAAGTTTTCAAGTTCACTTAGATTGTTTCGGAAATTTCGCCAGCGTGAATCAAATTCTGATGGCACAGCCTCGTCCCATGACAGATTCAAGGTCCATAGTTCTTGAACAAACATTTTTGCTCGGACGACTACTGGGGACAGTAGCCCGAGTGGGTCAAAAATGCGTGCTAAATCCGACGTGACTGTCCTTTTAGTCACAGCCTTAATTGGTCGTATGTTAACCTTGATTTTAAGGAGATCACCTTGGGTAGCCACACTAATCCTAGCGTTGTTGTACAATCCGTTTCTTCTTTGGAAAAGTCTAGATTGACTTCTTGATCATCATTGGGAATGTTGCGGAGCAGTTGGGTGTGATTGGCGCACCACTTTCTTAAATGGAACCCATACTTAGCCATGACATGTTGTAGTTGGCGTTGAGTTTCGAGGGCGGTGTTCAAACTATCGGCTCCACCTAATCCGTCATCGACATAAAAATTTCTTTCCAGAAAGCTGGCTGCTAAAGGAAATTGAACCTTATTGTCATGGCTTATCTCCTTCAAGCATTTGATTGCCAAATATGGCGCGGACCTAGTGCCATATGTCACTGTGTTTAATTGGAAATAACTGATGGGTTCAGAAACATCATTTCGCCACAGGATTATCTGGAACTGTTGGTCTTTGGGGTGGATCAATATTTGGCGGTACATTTTTTCTATGTCTGTAGTGAACACGAAACGCGGCATCCGAAATCGTAAGAGAACCGTAAACAGATCGTTTTGTAGTGGTGGCCCGGTGTGTAGAATGTCATTTAATGATTTTCCTGACGCTGTTTTCGCTGAAGCATCGAATACCACCCTAAGTTTAGTGGTGCTGCTTTCAGGTCGTAACCCGCAGTGATGAGGGATAAAGTATTTATGCCCTTTTACATCGTCTATTTGGATTTTCGACATGTGCCCCATTGCTATGAAAGTCCTTCATAAATTGCACATACTGATCTTTTAGTGAAGGGTCTTTCAATAATCTGCGTTCTAATGAGAGAAATCGGTTGAATGCAATACTATGTGAAGCTCCTAATGCTGACGTTTCCATACAAAATGAAAGTCGTACCACGAATCGTCCTCCATTATCACGACTAGTATGCTGATTAAAATGTGCCTCACATTGTGCATCATAAGAAGATAATTGTTGCTGTCTGCTTTCGATCTCCTCAAGTTTCCAAAATCGTTCAATAGCCAGATTCATGTTATCCTCATCAGTTAGGACACCGCATATCGCTGATGATAGGTGTTCACCAGATACCTTCCCGGATACTATCCAGCCAAAAGTTGTATTTTGTAACCTTGGGAGGTCATCAGTTTGATTTGACCGATGGCGAGTAGTTGATGGTAATATTCCGCCCCTAACAAAATGTAGATTTTTTCTGGGCGGTTAAAAGTTGGGTCTGCTAATGGTATATTATTGGGAATTGACCACTTATCTATAGTGAGCAGTTGAGCGGGTTGTGGAGCAATTATTTGTGGTAATACAAATGCCTCAAGCCGGGTTGAGAAATTGTTGAGTCGGGATTGAAGCGTGATGTTGACTCGGTGTTGAACCTTGGTGCGGTTTTTTCCAATACCGTTGATTGAAATTGATGTGGCCCTTGCTGGGAGTCCAAGCCGTGTGACCAATCTCTCCGTAATGAGGTTGACTTGTGATCCCGAATCAAGAATCGCCTTGCATTCAGTTTCCAACCCATTTGCTTTGACTTTTACCAATGCTGTTCCAAGTAAGACATAGGGTCTTGTGTTCCTGGAACTAACTGCCATGCTTTCAGCTTCGTCTACTGGGGTGTTGACCAGTGAAGTCGCTGTTTCTTTTGCCGGATTATTACGTGTAATTGCTTCTTTGGTTGACTCATTTTTAAAGTTACTGCGTTTCTTTGAAGTTAAATTTACTTGTGGGAGTGAATCCAAATGTACCAGGGTATGGTGCCGTTTTCCACATTTTTGGCAGCGGCCCGAAGTGGTGCACTGTTTGGTAAAATGGCTACTATTGAAGCAGTTGACACATAATTTATGCTTTTGTACTAGGTGAAGTCTGTTTGGTGGGCTTAGCTGGGTGAATTCCTTGCATCGATATAATGGATGCGAATCTTGCTTGCAACCTATGCATAGCCGATTATCGGGTCGGGACTGTGCCGTCAGTGTGCATGTTTTGTTAGTGGAAATTGGTTTTTCCTTGTATCCCATTGCCTCAAGAGTATGGAAATGATTCTCGAGGAAGATGAGAAATTGTCTAATTGTTTGCAGCTCCTTTGGGTTGGCAATCGATTGCTCATATTGAGTATGAATTGTTTTGTCCACCTTTTTAACCAATATGTGTATCAGGAGCGGATCCCAGGATGAAATTTGGAGTCCCATATTGGAGAGAGCAGCCAAACATTCTTTCGTTGTGTCGTGCAATCGCTTAATCGCACTTAATGTGAATGCACCAGATGGTTGGTCAAGGAGTCGTTGAACCGCTGTTGCTACTATTATTCTTTTGTTGTCATACCGATCGTGGAGCAGTTGCCAGGCAGCTTGATAATTTTCTGCGGTAACATCGAGATGATTGATAAGGTTTGCTGCTTCGCCTATGACGTTGGTTTTTAAATACCACATCTTATGTGCGTCCGACATCTGTTGCTCATGAACAATTTTCTTAAATAAGTTAGAGAACGATGTCCACTTCATATAATCGCCATCAAATTTGGTAATGGTGATCGTGGGTAATGGTAGAGCAGATGGTCTAGCCATAGTTTCTGTGGTTGAGTGGTGGTGTTGTCGATTTGCAGTGGTGAGCTGGATGATTGCGGACTGGGAAGCTTGTTCGAGGTGAACATATCTTCTTGAATCGTAGCCTGCAATGTCTGGGTCGGGATATTTATCCAACACTTCATCATTAAGCCTTTCCAATTGCTGCCATAATTGGGTGATGGTGCCCTTTTTTACATCATAATAAGACCCATCTTGTCCTGGTTGCAGGTGAAGGCCTTCTAGTTGTCGAGTGAGAGCTGCCATTTTTCCAAGGCACCGACTGATGAGTCCATCGTGACCACCTGCGGCGACAGATGCATTAGCTGGACCTACTGTACCTACTGTACCTACTTGTGGCTGAACAGTGGTCGCCGTTTTGGAATCAGAAAATTCTTTTCCACCAGATTCTAGGCCTTGGGCACCAAGCTCACGTTCCATGATCTCTATGTACTTTACTGCCAACGCCTGAATTCGAGTGTAGTAGTCGGATGAGAAGTACTCATCGGATGTGTCTAGGTCCTTTAAGCCCCGCAACTCATTATCTGCAGTATCAAACTCTGCCCACGCTGTTTTGATACGGGACAATCGATCCTGATAATAGGTTGCTGTTTTCCGACTGGCTGAATCCTTGGTGAAATTTCGGATGATGGTGGTAATAGATTCCCCAGTTTCGTTCAGCTGGCGAAGAAGTTGCTTTGCTTTCCTTGCCATGGCTTTGGTCTGCTTACGGTTGAAGCTTGTAGCTTGCGGTGAACGATGTAGGTTGTAGCTTGCGGCTGGGCGCTTGTAGCTTTATCGCTTGCGTAGAGGTTGCGGCTGGGCGCTTGTAACGTTATAGCTTGCGGCTGGGCGATTGTAGCTTTATAGTATGCGGCTGGGCGTTTAAAGCTTAATAGCTTGCGGCTGGGCGCTTGTAGTGTTATAGCTTGCGGCTGGGCGCTTGTAGCTTAATATCTTGCGGCTGGGCGCTTTCGGTTGAAAGCGTGGTGATTGCGGCTGGGCGCTTGTAGTGGCTTTCGGTTGAAAGTTTGGTGATTGCGGCTGGGCGCTTGCGGTTTGAAGAGTACAGGATTTCGGGTCCTGTCACGGTCGCCAATATGTTGAAGCTTGATCGTTTGCCTCGCTCAACTTTATAAAGAAAAAAGGATAAAAAAAAACGGGGGGGGTAACTTGGTGTTGCACCAAGTTATTTATTTAGTGTTTTTAAATTTAAATTATCCTAGTGGTACACCAGGATAATGTATATTCAAATTTGTGAAGGATAGTTATCCAAGTGGTACACCAGGACAACGTTGTGTTCAAGTAAAAAAAAAAAAAAACCTGTTGATTACTTGAGTGGCAAAATAATAATGGCAATTTTATTAATAAACTTATGCTATATATATATCATCAAATCAATAAAGTTAACTGTAAAAAATAAAAATGCAATAAAAACAATGCATATAAAATATAACCAAAGCATATAAAACAAATGTAAAGCCAAAAAATGTGTATATAAAAAATTAACTAAAATTAAAATACATACATATGCTAAAACGGTTCATTCATTTGTTTCCCACAGTCAGTCAAAACAAAACAGATATTGCATTTCAATGCGACTGCCAATTCATATAGGCACGTGTAAAGTTTATTTACGTGGTTCAAGCCATGAATTATACAGTCGCAGCAAATCTCACGCTTTGCTTGACAACCATGGGAACCAAAGCCACCGTTCATTAGTTGCTGCATTAAATTGGGATCTCACCGTCAGCCAAAGCAAAGCTGATATTATGTTTCATTACCGTCTGACTGCAAATGCATACATGCGCGTGTAAAGTTTATTCATGAAATTTGCAGACGCAGCAATTCACACGATTTGCTTGACAAAACGGTGAGAACCAAATAATTTTAATTCCATAAAGATTTGTTTTTATTTTGTTAAAAATAAAAAAAAATCAGAAAGAATTAACAAAAAATATAAACATTAATTTTTATATAAATAAACTTATCGATGTATTTGCGTTATTTGCATTATTTGCCATATTTTGTTTTATAATTATTTATGCTGATAAAATTCTATGTATTTGTTTTTTCTTTTTTATAAAAACTGGCATTCACTTGGAACTGATATGTTATGATACAATATACAACATTTACTAAACATAGCAAATGAAGTTGGATCGTGTATCAGATTTTTCAGTGAAAATTACCAACAACAATTTTACACTATTGTAAAGTGATACACGATACAACAGATACAACGATACATTACCCATTGTGAATTGCCCAATTGTTTTTTTTTTTATTAACAACTAGGTATTTTAGCATTATTTGCTTTAGATGTTGGTGAATTTTTACTCCCTTTATATTAACTCGTAGTGCCTGCTTGTCGAAAAAATTTTGGATCGCTTTTAACCACTTTCCCGTGACCCAATCGATCTGAAATTTTGCAGGCAGGCTCGTGGCAATGACAGAAATGATCTAACAAATTTTTTTAGTGATGCCAAAATAATGGAAACTTTTAAATTTTTCTACCAGAGTTGATAAAAAAATGTAAAAAGGGTTTGTTTTTATTATATTATTACCACAACGACCACAAAAACAACAAGTCCAGCTATGACAACAATGCAACATTTAGAATAACAACAAGAACAATATTGAAATATCATGTTTTCATTTTTTTTTTTTTTTACTTTTTCAGAGATTTCCCTGGACCTGCTCCGCCGATTTTAATGATTTTTGAAATAAAAATCTTCCCATGAATTTGGTGAATCATTCTCACTAAAAATGATCACCCTAGCTGTCCTATTGAGGGCGTAATCATGACAAGAACAACATAGAAAATTATATTTTTTCAAGACTTTTTTTAGTTCTTCATTCAAATCTCGGGCCCTAATCGACCGATTTGGACGATTTTAAATAGCAAACTTCTCAGGATGTTAGTGAATCATTTTTTATGTCAACGAGTACCCTAGCTGCCCGATTGATGCCGTCATCGTGATTTCCACAGACGGACAGACGGACATCGCTATATCAACTCTTATAAGGATCACAAATATATATATTTTATGGGGTCCAAAATTTTTTTTCTAATTATTACTAACGGAATGACAAACTTATATATACCCTCTGCACACTGGAGTGGAGGGTATAATGATTTTGGAGTACCACAAGGCTCAATTTTAGGAGCTCTACTATTTGTTATATATATAAACGATATTGAAAATACATTAGAGAAATGCGAAGCTGTACCATATGCGGACGATACTTTGATTTTCACAGAAGCAGCAACGGAGGAAATATGATGTTTTGATGTTTTTTCATATTTCGCCATATACGCACCAATCCAGTGTTTTGTGTCTTTAATATTATTTTTATACCCTATACCACTATGTGGTTTGGGTATAATGACTTTGTGCTATCTGATTCGATTTAACGATGTCCGTCCGTCCGTCCGTCCGTCTGTGTGTCCATGTAAAGCTTGTAATGAAACTGCAGGTCGCAAATATGAATATATTTTGATGAAGTTTGGTATATAAGTTTCTATCGGCCATAGGATGAACGCTATTGAAATTGGTGAGAATCGGTCCATGTTCAGACCTAGCCCCCATTCAAATGACCCCTATGAAATCGACATAAATTGCCATAAGATCCAAATTTTCATATAGATCTTAGTCAAATTGGGTTTATGTGCATTTGTTACATCCATTAATGAGTAGTCCAAAAATGATCCCTATGGGACAACTCTTAGTCATAGGCCCCATATAGAGATGCTTCCCGATCTTCACTTAAATCTATCAAAAAACAAAAATATTGCACTGATTCTTCTCAAATTTTGTTTGTATATATTTTTGCAAAATACAAGAGACTTTACCAAATAAAGTCAGGATCGGTCAATTTTTGGGCCTAGTCCCCATATAGATATATCATCCGATATGAACTTTTTCATATCTGCAGCCAAAAAAATTAATAAAAATCCCACTCAAATTTGGTTTATGCTTATTTTCTATGTCCAGTTAGTTGGGCCTATGAGATAGGGTTTCTAAACGCATACAGTCGGTCTAGACCGACTATAATTTTCTTACTTGTTGATATTATTAATATGCCAATGTTTTTTGAAATAAACTATTACTCCCCCGGTGCTAGATGAATTCGATAAGGTGCTATAATGCTGGTATTGGTCTATTTCAATTTCACTGTCATCTATTTCATCAGTTTGATGCGTTTCTGTTAAAATTATGAACTCAGGTTTATTAATTGCTGCTATTATTTCTAATAGCTCAGTAAAAATAAATAAAAAATAATAAAGTGTTTTAAAAATATATAGTGACTATTAATTCAAATTCAAATTCAAATTTTATTGAGTCTTAAAGAAAATATTACAATGATATATAATAAAAAAAAATGGAATAAAAAAAAAAGAGTACCTTAGAACTATAGTGTATTATTCTAATAATATTGGATGTGAGGTGCTGCTTGCTGAGGTATAGTGTTTTATATTTTCAATTGGAGTTAAGGGAGTAGGTTTGTTTGCTTCCGACAAAATATAAGATAACTTGAGACGTGTGTCTCGGTTAACATTTAGAACTAAGAAAAAAAAGTAAAAGAAATAATGAACAAAAATAATAATAATAAAAGAAATAATGAACAAAAATAATAATAATAATAATAATGATAAAAAAAAAAAATAAATAAATAAAAGAATTGCTAAAATTAACCCGTATGGGTATGCGGTGTCGATTTTTTATAAAACTCAGGTAAGATTATGGGATTTGAATCGTTGTAGTCTAAATTGAGACAAATAATTTCATTGCGAATAGCGATAGGAGTAAGATAGGATGTTGACCAATTAAAATTAGAATTTTGGTTAAAAATGTCTACAATTAAATTGTTTTCGTGGAAAAGAGCTCTTTTGGTATATGAATTCTAATGATAATGCGTATGTCAAAAGTGGTTGAATGCCAGCATTTTTATATATATAAAAATTAGAAAATCTTTTTATATGTGAACATGTCTTTTATTCTAATTGCTTTCTTTTTAACAATACGTGCATGATCATTGAATTTAAATAATTTGTTAAATGTAATGCCAAGATATTTAATTTTGTCTTTAAACTGGATATTAATACCATTGAAAAATAAAACTAAGTTTTTACTTTGAGGTACAACATAATATGGACATTTGCCTGAAGCATTTCTAAAACATATTGCTTCTGATATCAGAGGGTTGATTTTAATTCCCCAACTTTTGTAATAGTCATCAATTATAGAAAGATGTTTTTTTACTAATTCTAAAGCAATAAATGGTGATTTGCGACTACCATAAATAAGTGAATCATCAGCATATAAAATACTATTTGAACCATTATATATGTGTGGAAAATCATAAATTAGAATATTATATAGAAGTGGAGCTAATATTGCTCCTTGAGGTACGCCGTTGTTAATTATGCTTATATCTGAATGAGTATCATTAATATTAACAAAGAATTTCCTGTTTTCAAAATAGCTGCTTAAAATTTTAATAATAAAAGGATTGAAACCAATTTGAATTAATTTATAAATAATCCCTTTATGAAAAGCTTTATCGAAAGCTTTTTCAATGTCTAAAGATATGGCTACGGTACAATTTTGATCACGGAGGTTTAAAATAACATCATTGTGAAATTTAACTAAAGCATCAATCGCAGAATGATTTCTTTTCACTCCAAACTGATAACAGGGTATATAATCATGATTGACAGAGATATCCATCATTTCTCTAATACGTTCAAACAATTTGCCAAAATTTGAAAGTAATGAGATTGGTCTCGAGTTATTAATACAAAAATTATTTTCTTTTTTTAAAATAGGGCAAATTTTAGAAATTTTCCATGAGTTCGGAAAATAACCATTATTTAAACAGTTATTAAATTTATTTATTTTTTTTTATTTATTTACTTACAAGATTTACAATCGTAATAAATTATGAAGGTAAATACAATTTTATACTCACGTACTAACTGCAGTGGTTTTTGACCTAAATTTGATGTAGAAGGACTTATATCAAGTGGTATATATTACAAAATTTTAAAATACTTTGAACTGCATTAATATTTTCAATGCTAATGGTTTTTAATAGATCTATTAAACAAACTCTACCAAATAGCGTGAGCTGAGCGCGGTTTATGGTACTGTAATTGGAAACTAGATGGTTTATATTTATGACTTCTGTATTGCATAAAGGACATTCTGCTGGTCTTGAATTGATGAACAAATGACAATTTGTGATGTAGGTGTGTCCCAGTCTTAATCTGATGTATTTTTGCAAATCTAGTCTTGTGGCGTGAGGGGGATAAATTGGTCTGGTTTTGTTCGGGTTGATGAGTTTGTAGTGATGCTGATAGTTGTTCCAGTCATCCCTATCAATTTTGTTTAGATGTGATGAAATAGTTTTACGATGTCTTTTTTATTTATTGAAGGATACTGAATAATGGGGGCATGTGTTGCGTATTTTGCTGCTTCATCTGCAAGGGTATTTCCTATTATACCAATGTGGCTAGGGATCCACATAATTTTGAATTTGGTGTGAAATTTTATTAGAATATCCCTTATTTTCGAGATGGTAATGGTTTTGTTTTTTATGTTTTGAATTGCCATTACTGTAGATTTGGAGTCAGAACATATCATGAACTTTCCACGGATATTTTTGTATTTATTTAATACGTAATAAATTGCTGTTGATTCTGCTGTAAAAATTGAGGATCTCTGATCTAGAATTGCTAGGTGGTCTATGTTTAAGTTGTTGATAATTACAGCAAATGAGGCGAAGAGGTAATTGTGAGAGAATATAGTGGATACGTTTTAACAGGTGTTGCTCTGATGGAAATATCACTTTGATAATTAAATTCGATGTGAGATAGTGGAATCTTTGTTGCAAAGTTGGTAAACCGGATTCTGCCATAATATTTTTTGTTGGTGTAGTTCTTAAAGCACCAAAGCTAATTCTAATTGACGAGTTATACACTGGGTGAAGTTTTTTTAATTGAGTTTTTGAGGCTTTACCATATATAACTAGTACATAATCCAGTTTTGATAAAATAAGACTACGGACAATGTTTACACTAATTGTTGGACGAGAGTTGTTCTTTTTGGTGGCTAAACATTTGATTAGGTTTAGTCGTTGTTGGAGAGATATTTTCAAATTGTTGATGTGGGAAGACCATGTAAAGCTTTTATTGAAAATAACGCCAAGTATTCTTAGTGAATCTACTGTGTCGATTTGATTACCTTGAATTAAGATGTTTTTAGTGTCACAAGACTTCTTTTTACATATATGGAGACATTTTGTTTTGGGGAATGAAATTTTTGCCCCTGTGTTATTACACCAATCATCTATGGAAGTGAAAAGGGTATCGACTTCTCCTTGGAAGTTAATATTTTTTAGTTGTTTAGAGATGATGTATAAGTCATCGGCGTAGATGACATGTTGAAAGTATTTATTGTTGGAAATGATTTTGTATAGTTTATCGGTAGCGATCTGGAATAAAACGACTGAAAGGGGTGAACCTTGTGGGATGCCATTGTAAAGAGGTTTTATATATGAGTGAACGTTGTTGACTTCGATCCTTAATTTCCGATTTGATAGAAAACTTTATACAAAGTTGATTATTTTATTGCCCAATTTCCATTCCTTTAATTGAGATATTATGGTATGTATCCCGACGCGATCGAACGCCTTCTCAAAATCTATAGATATAACTGATAAATGATTTCTGTGGGAAAGGGTGGAAGCGATTATATGGTCTATATAAGTAAGAGCGTCCAATGTACCTTTATTTGGTTTAAAGGCCACTTGGTTTGTGCTTAAAAGTTTGTTTTTTATGAGACACCATGTGAGTCTTGTGGCGACTATTTTTTCAAGGAGTTAAGATGTACATGGGATCAATGAAATGGGACGGAATCCGTCTAGAGAGGTTATATCCTGCTTAGGTTTGGGTATTGGTATTATAGTAGACGTTTTCCATTGTTGAGGTATTATACCAGTGTTGAAGATTGCATTAAACAGTTGGAGTAGATGATGTTTTGTGTTAAGAGGTAGATTTTTAAGCATGGGGTAGTTTATTTTATCGAATCCAGGGGTTTTCCCTTTAAGTGATAGTAATGTGGATTGTATTTCAAATAAAGTTATATCTATTTCTAAAGATTTAGCTGAATTATTCAGGGCATAGTTGGTGGTGATATTTAACAACTTTTTGTTTAGTTTGAAAGATTCGTTGAAGTTGTCGTCACTGGATCGTTGTGACCATTTATCCGCGAAAAAGTTGGCAATATCTACTGGATCATATAAAGTTTGGTTGTCGTGAACAATATGGCGAATGCGGTTGGATGTGCTTATGCCATTTAGCTTACGCAAGTTGTTCCAGATTTTGTTAATTGGTGTGTTTGAATTAATTTCACTAGTGAATGTAAAATATGAGTTTTTTTTAGCTACTTTGCATTTTAGTTTAAAAAGAGCGTTAGCTTTTTTATAGATGATTCTATTTTCTGAGGAAGGATGTTTTTTGAATTTGTTGAACAGTTTTTGCTTAGAGTCGCGAAGGGCTTTTAATTCGTTGTTCCACCAATATGTAAACTTATTGTTTTTCCTATTTTTAAAGTGAGGAATAGCTGTATTAGCGGCAGCTATTATAGCTTTTTGTAACCGAGCGGCTTCTTTGTTAGTGTGGAATGAAAGTTGAATATGTGGAGTATTGTTGAGCGTTTGGTGGAACTTTGCCCAATTTGCTTTCTCGGTGTTAAAACGTGTTCGGTTTTGGTTTGCATTCCCATTCTTATGATGTGGTATTTTAATTTGTATGTGAATTGGGTAGTGATCACTACCATGAAGTTGTGAGTCAATGTTCGATACAGAAAAGGGTGTTATGTCGGCTGAAGCTAGAGATAGATCCACGTGAGTGAAAGTGGATCTTGTTGAAAAATGTGTAGCAGCTCCATTATTGAGAAGAGTCATATTTGATTGAATTAATAGATTTTCGACTAGGTAGCCTTCGGTTAACGTAGAGGGGGAGCCGCATAAGGTTGATTGTGCATTGAAGTCTCCTAATATAAGTTTCCGCTGGTTATTATGTGTGAAGAAAGACGTTAGTTCCGTGATTGGAAGGGGTTCTGATGGGCTTAGATATAGAGAAATAATTTTTAATTTAAACCCAATAAAGACATCGGCAACGGCAGAAAAATTGTTTGAAGAGTGTATAGTGTATAGTGTGTTTTAAATTGTTTTTTATGAATAGACCGGTACCGCCATGTTTAGATGCGTTAGCGACGGATAGGTTTGCTACATAACCGTTGAGTTTTATATAGTTGGCAGAGTGATGGGTTTCTTGTAGGGCAATTATGTCAGGTGAGTGTTCACGGACTAAAATTTGTAGTTCGAGTAGATTGTTGTAAAAACCGTTTAAATTCCATTGTAAAATTTTAATTGACATTGAAAATAAAAAATATGTATATATGTATTTTGTTTGTGTTGTTTGAAATTAGTGTTCCATGAAGGAATCCCGTGAGTCGATTTCTTTTCTTCTATATGATATTTTTGCTGGTGTTGATTCAGTATTGTGATATAGGGTTTTGTTTTTTTTGTGTGTTAGTGTCTTCTGCTTTTTTTGATTGTTGGTCTAGAGATTTAGTTGAATAATTTGTTGTAGTTTTGTTTATAGGTGTAATTGATTTTAGTGTTTGTTGTTGTTTATTATTATGGCTTGTCATATTGTCTAAGTTTAGTGAAGGTTTTTGTAGTTGATCTTTCGTTGATGTTGTTTTTATTTGTTGGTAGTTGTTTGAGCTGTTGGTAGTTTCTGTTGTTGTAGCTTGGTTGGGATTTATATTGTTAGTGGTATTTAGTTGTTTTCTTTTGGTTAATTTATTTTTTCTTTCTTCTATGGCTTTTTCCAGTTCTTCTATAGGTATGCTATATGTTTGTATGTCTGTTGCTCGGATTGAGGCTTCTTTGTATGAACAGTTATTTATTGTTTTTATTTTAAGTATTTCTTGTCGTTGTTTGATTATTGGACAGTTTTTGTTGGTGGCACTATGAGGGTGATTGAAGTTTATGCATTGTATTTTGGTACATGGTGAGGGATCGTGAATAGTAGAGGAACATATCTCGCAATTTTCATTTCCATTACAATATTTGCGGGTACGACCCAGTTTGAAACATTTTTTGCATTGAATGGGGTTTGGAATATATGGTTCAATTTTACTGTTGAGGAAACCTATTGTTTTCTGTTGGTAGTTTGTAGAGGTTAAAGTGGAGGATGTGAAGTGGTGTATTTACGATATTGTTTTCTATAAATTTAGTTATTTTTTTGCAATCTACTACGCCTTGATCTTTTAAGCCGTTCGTTATTTCTTCTTCGCTTAGATCTTTTAGTGTGTGGGCGAAAACAACACCCTTTATTATGCTAAGGGTTGGGTGTAGGGTGCATTCGATTTGGCAAACACCTGGTAGACTTGTTGCCTTGAGGAATCTATTGGCTTGGGCTTCATTTTTGGTAAGTATGAGTAGGTTCCCGTCTCTTGTAAAAAAAATTTTTTGCGTGGGTTCGCTGGAAATGCCTTCTAAAGCCTTTGAGACCAAGAATATGTTAAACATTTGTATTGGTTTATCGGTGTTCTTGCTTTTTAAAATAATAAATTTTGGGCACTGATTTGAGAAGTAGTTTTTTTTGTTTGTAATCTGCGGGAAGTCGATTGTATTGTCTAAACTGTAATTTGTATTTTTGTTTTTCTTTTTTCTTTTCGGAGATAGATCTAACATCTCGTAATAGTTTCCTCCTGAGGAGGACGCCATAGTTAAAAAATGGACGTTAACAGCTTTTAAGTACCGAAATAATAGGAAAGTTCTTTAAACACGAAAGAAATTTATGAGTGAGAAAGACAACAAAAGAGAATATATAATTAACAAAGCGCGTTTTATAGTAAGTAACCGTATTAAACGAGCACTTGTATAAGACTGAACAGTTATTAAGTAAAATTGTTAAATATTCGATTGCAGGAATTGGAAGTTTTTTATTATAAAATTTGAAATTTTATCTGAACCTGAAGATTTTTTGAATTAAGAGATTGTATAATATTTTTTACGTCAGAAGGACGAGTAAAGTGAAAACTATCTGCATTTGTTAAAGAATTAAAATTTGAAGAAAAATCACAAATTATAGAAGTTGAGATAAACAGTTGTCAACCGTAAGAAATACTTCTGAAATATTAGGACTATTAGGTATATCATTTCTGTAGACATTTGAAAAATGTCTACGAAAAAGTTCAACTTTATCGGTATCTTCTTCATTATATTATCAACAATAACTTTTTCAAATCCTTGAGATCTTTTTTTCCAATAATGTTGTAAATGTTTTTATATGCATTAGGTCCAGGTTTTATATGAGAAAGGCGATTACTTTGCATTTGCTTGAAAAAGTTCAACCCGTTCTTTTATTATTATTTTTAAAAGTTGTATTTGCTTAGATAATAGTTGATATTCAGGAGAAAAGAAGGTGAAATGTCACATAATCGTGTAAAATCATGAAATTAAAATTGTAGCCAATTTTTAAAAGAATTTCCATTTAAATTATCAAAAGTATCACCCCAAGATAAACTTCTCGAATTGAAATCACCCCCTATAAAAGTACCATAATAATTATAAGACAAACATTTAACAGCATCTAAACTTTCAATAAAATTAGTGACTATTAAAAAACATAAAGTAAACAAAAATTAACAAGAGAAAATAAAGAAATAAAAAAATAATAATAAAATAAAAATATTAATTGAAGACAAAACTGGTGTATTGAGATATGGCTGAATGCAGCAAATGCAGATCAGCAATTAGGGGTGAAAGTGGTATTAGATGCAATGGTGTATGCGATAAAGTTTATCACCTTACAAAAAAATGTGCCGGTATAGATCAATACTCGGCAAAGATTATTGATGAAGCAAAATGTAGACCTTGTTTTAAGGGAAATTCAAATAGGGTTAATAAAAACAAGCAAACATTATTGGAATACAAACATGAATTTCAGGACTCATTAAAAAAGAATGAAGTTGAAATAAAATCATTGTTGGAAGCAATTGAAAAACGCTATGATGATTTAAGAAAATAGATAATATACAAAAAATTTGTGAAAAAAATGTGCAAGAAGTAAAAAACTTATATGGAAATGTAAATCAAATGGAAAATAAAAATAAAGATATGTATAATACAATTGAGAAAAATAATATAATGTGTAATGAAATAAAAAGAGCGGTCAAAGATACAAACGTCAAAACAAAAATGTCATACGCGAAAACAGTGTCAAATAACATAGTGATAACAGATGTTTCAAAAAATGTCCCCTTAATTATAAAACCTAGAGAAAAGCAAAGTGCAGAAAAAACAAAAGCGGAATTAAACAAAAAAGCGGATCCAATTAATTTTAAAATAAAAAATGTTGAAAATAGAAAAAATGGTACTTTGGTTATTCAAAGCGAAGCTATTGAAAAACGAGATAAAATTAAGGAGGCAATACAAAATGAAATAAGTGAAAATTATGAAATAAAAGTTCCAAAAAAGATCGATATGAAAATTATTATAACTGATATGAATTTTAAAATACCTGAAGAAGAATTAATAGAGAAAATAAAAAAACAAAATGAAATAATGAAAAATTGTGAAATGGAATTAGTATTTTTCAATGATATATTCTTCCATTATTTACATATTTTAACAAATTTGATATTCACATATGAGATCTTATCTTTACATATAGATATTGCAATAAATAATATATAGGATCTAAAGATATTAAATAGTTTTTGTTTTATTTTTTTTAATGATTTTTAAAGGAAAATGGGAGGAAAAAACCTTTATATGATTTAATAAATTCAAATACTATCTGAAAATATTTATGTGCTTATAAGAGATTTATGAGAAATAATAGACCTCTATAAGCATATAATTTTCAATTTGGTGATTTCTTTTTAACTTTACGTTATTTCTCTACATTCTCTTATCAGTGGGTAAGAGGAATTTTAAATATTGGTGCAGAAAAAACAAAAGCGGAATTAAAAAAGCGGATCCAATTAATTTTAAAATAAAAAATGTTGAAAATAGAAAAAATGGTACTTTGGTTATTCAAAGCAAAACTATTGAAAAACGAGATAAAATTAAGGAGGCAATACAAAATGAAATAAGTGAAAATTATTAAATAAAAGTTCCAAAAAAGATCGATATGAAAATTATTATAACTGATATGAATTTTAAAATACCTGAAGAAGAATTAATAGAGAAAATAAAAAAACAAAATAAAATAATGAAAAATTGTGAAATGGAATTAGTATTTTTCAATGATATATTCTTCCATTATTTACATATTTTAACAAATTTGATATTCACATATGAGATCTTATCTTTACATATAGATATTGCAATAAATAATATATAGGATCTAAAGATATTAAATAGTTTTTGTTTTATTTTTTTTAATGATTTTTAAAGGAAAATGGGAGGAAAAACCTTTATATGATTTAATAAATTCAAATACTATCTGAAAATATTTATGTGCTTATAAGAGATTTATGAGAAATAATAGACCTCTATAAGCATATAATTTTCAATTTGGTGATTTCTTTTTAACTTTACGTTATTTCTCTACATTCTCTTATCAGTGGGTAAGAGGAATTTTAAATATTGGCAAAGTAATTGTTATTAATCATTGTTATGAAATCGATAATTTTTTCATAACCTGTTTCTTCATGAAGAAGATTTGTAGAATACCTCCAGGGCTTTTCATTTATCATTTGAAGACATTTGTTTTGTATAATTTGTAAGCGTTTTAGGTGGCAGTTGGCAGCGTCACTCCAAATAGGACACGCGTATGTTAATACCGGCCTTACAACACTTTTGAAGAGTAGATTTTTGTTTTTGGGGTTTAGAAATGACCTTCTATTTAGTAGTGGCCATAATACTTTAAATGATTTTATTGCTTTTTGACACGTAGCCATAATATGTTGTTTAAATGTTAGCTTTTTGTCCAAGACAACTCCGAGATATTTGACATGATTAAGTACATTTATGGTATTATTTCCAATAAGAAGATGACGTCTTGGCAGTCTTTTGGAAGATTTGTTGAATGGAAAAATTATTGCTTGGGTCTTCTTTGGATTAATTTTGATTTTCCATTTGTGAAAATATTTACTGCAATTTACAAGTCCCTTTTCCATTTTCTTCAGGAGTGCACTTTTAAGTTTGTTTGAAGAAATTAACGCAGTATAATCAGTAAGCAATTTTCATATATTTCGGGACTTTGAAATCGGATGTATATATCGAGTAAAGCAATGGCGACAAGACTGATCATTGAGGTCACCCTGTGGTAATGGTTTTTGGAGATGATGTTTCATTATTAATCGCAACTTTAAAGCTTCTGCCGTGAATCTGAAATAAGTTTGCATAAATATTTTGGTATATTTGCATCAAGAAGTTTAAATACTAGGCCATTATGCCAAACGGTGTCAAATGCTTTTTCGATATCTAACAATATTAGACCCGTTGAACGTTTATTGTTTTTATTGGTCATTATTTGATTTTTAATTCTGTTTATTTGGTGAGTAGTGCTATGCCCTTTTTTAAATCCAAATTGTTCTTTAGCAACAATAGAATTGGTCGCTACAAATTCACTAAGACGAGAATGTAGTATTTTTTCAAATATTTTACCTATGTTACTTAATGGACTAATAGGTCTATAGCTATTTGGGTTATTTTTTGGCTTACTAGGTTTGTTGATAGCTATAACCTTAGCATTTTTGAAATGGTTTGGGAAATAGTTGAGTTTGATGCAGCTGTTAAATATTATAACCAGTAATTTTAGAGCTTTGAGTGGTAGTTCCTTTAAAAGCAGGTTGGGAACATTCTCAAAACCAGGATATTTTGAGGGTATTATTGATTAGACAATATTTATTACTTCTTCTAGAGATGTATAAATTGCTGATTCAGAACAAGGATTTTCCTTCTTAAATTTATTTACTGTTGTATTTATTACTGTATCCGCTGAGTTGTTGTAGTTCGAAGTGAGGTTATTTGCTTGGACAAATGTATTTGCCAGTACTTCAGCCTTGTTCTTATAAGATGTTATTTGTGTATTTCCAACTTTAAAGTGAGTGATTTGATTTGTCCCTTTTCCTCGCAAGTTCCTGCTTATTTTCCACCATTTCTTATTGCGTTCCGAATTAATACTTTTATCAATCATGTTACTTAGAAACTTAGTACATTGATTATAAAAGATTTGCTCGGCTATATTTGAAGATCGTTGGCTTTTTATTTTAAAACTTCTTCTTAGTTTAGTATATTTCGCAGTACTTTCTGGTAATGTGTAAATTTTTTGTTGAGTTATTTTAGGTGTAGACACATCCCTTGCTTCGAAAACTACATTTATAAATTTTTGTACTTCCTGATCAATTATTACCTTGGTATTGTATATATCCGAATTTAACGTGATTTTATTGTCTAAAAATGCATATAAATGTTCCAGTTGGTTGCACTATAATCATAATAATTGAGGTCAACCTGCAAGGATATTGATCTTTTAAGTGCACATATAATGGGGCGATGGTCTGATGGTATTTCGTAATCCATTGTTTTACGTCTATATTTAAAGCGGAATTGCTTAAAATAATATCGACTGTGGATGCTTCGCGATTGTGTTGATGGGGGAATAGGGTTGGACTATTAGGATAGTGAATAAGAAAATTGCTTGATTGATGTAGGTTGTTGAGTGCGATTCCTGCAGCATTATTTGAACGGCAATTCCAAGAATGTTTGGCATTTAGGTCACCAAAAACTATAAATTCTTTGGTGGAAGGTGTTAGGTTCAAGATATCAGCGCAGAAGTTATGGGTATATCTTGGTGAATATATCGAAGATACAACAATAGGTCTATTATATATAATAACTTCAATTGAGATGTTTTCGATTGATGAGGTGTTTGATATAAAGAGGTTTTTTTGTGCGACCGATTTATGAATTAACAGAGCTACTCCTCCTCCTCTAGCATCTGTTCTGTCACTTCTTTATAAATAATAATTTTTAAACTATGGTCTATGATTTTCTGAAAAAAATGTTTCATTCAAAGACGCTATTTTACAATTTTCTCGTTCAATTAGTATCTCAAATTGTTTTAATTTAGAAAAGTTTGAAATGCCATTAGCATTCAAGTGCAGCATTTTGAATTCGTTTAAATTAGTATAATCCATGGGCGTATATCACCATTGACATTACAACTTTGATTTGTTGTACTTTTAAAGTGCACCTTTACAAATCATCCATAGCTGTAGTGAAAATATCAAAAAGCTCATCGATGCTAAATAAATCGTTGTTTGTTTTCAACTGGTTAGCATATGTAGCTTTGCTGTTATTATTGATGTTATTGTTACAATTTGTATTGTTGTTTCTTAAATTAGGGACATCTCCCACTTAAAATTGAAATGAGTTATTTTGTTGTCTGCTTTTATTCTGACTTTTAGAAGTAACTCTTGTTCTAGTTTCCAAATAGAGAGAACTTAACGGACAGTTGATGTCGTTTGCAGAGTGATCAGTTCTCTCTTTTCCAGGTTTTTTGCAATTAAAGCCTGAAAAACAGCTGGTCTTTTTTCATTTGTGTTAAACGGACACACACTTGTATGATGTTGTTCTGCACATATCATACACGCAGCACTACGATGACAATGTTCACCGCCATGGCCATACATTAAGCAGTTCCAGCATCGAGTTGGTTTGTTTCTGGATTTAGATATGTATTTTTTCCAAGAAATTATAATATTGGAAATTGTTCGAATAAATTTTTACGAACAAATTGAACTTTGTAAACTGCATTATTGTTTGAACTGAATTTGGTGACTATTTCAGTTACGGAAGAAGGGGACAGGTTGTAGTTTTTTAGCTCTGCGGTGATGACCTCAGTTTTTATGCGGGGTAAACCGTGTAAAAAAGTGGTGTATAACCTATTTTCTTTGGAGCCATAAGAATGAAACACTCCATCTTACTCTACTTTAAGTATTTGCTTGTAGCATTCGAACATTTTTTTACTTGGAGCAAAAATTTTGGTACCAATTGAAGTACGTTTGAAAATACAATCCTTACCAAGCAGCCTTTGTATTTCTGTAAATGAAGCGTTAGCTTCTACAACAATGGGCGGAGGTTTGTGTTCCTTAACATCGTTAATATTTGATACGGGAGTTACGTCCATATCATTGAGGTCAGCAAGCAGGCTAAATCTGTTGCTTGAAGTTGACGCAATGTTCGGGTTAACAAAACCCAGAGGAAGTTTTGTCATCTTCTTGTTGGCAAGGAGCTTTCTTTTTGATGAAGATCGCTAAATTTTTATTCCTGTTTTAAGCTAGATTGTCTACCACGTGAGTTCAAATGAGATCAAGAATAGTCAATTCCAAATGTTGGATGGGATAGATGTAGAGTTTTCGATGGTACAAATATAATTCAATCTTTTAAATGTCAAGCATATAATCATAAATCGTCGGAATGCAAAAATGAAGAAATATGTTACAAGTGCCATGGAAAACATAAGAGTAAAGTTTGTAAAAAGGAAATAATAATAAAATGTGTTAACTGTATAAATGAAAATAGAGGACTTAACTTAGGACGTAACCGGGAACGTCCGGTATATCAAAATCAACTTAGTGTAAGAAAGAGAAGAATAGGTTTAACAACCGAACAATCACAGAAAATACATGGAATATATACTAACATTCAAGGGCTAATAAACAACTTTAATCAACTTGCTGAAACCGTTTAACCAGTAGCTATGTTCTGTAACTCTCACATCGGAAAGTTTTCACATGGAACGTATAAAAATGAAACAAAAACGTTGCGAACTGACACAAAATATTGTTTCTCGCATTCGACTGGTTCTGTAACTTTATTTTGTGAGAACTATCTGTCACGTAACGTTTTTTCTCACATTTATTGGAAAAATGAGAAAAAAGTGTTTCTGTAAAGTAGGCATGTGAAAAGATTTGAAATCGAACTGTCAAATTCACTCACAACTGAAATCTATGCGAGATAAGTTTTTAAATTCAGTTGCTTTAAAAAAAAAATATATATATATATATATATATAATGGCATCGAATATTGGAGAAAAGGTAAAAAAAAATATGTTAATTTTTTATTTATATTTTACTTTTAGTATTTACATTTAAATTTTATTTTTGCAATTATTCAGAAAGTGCAACGAATTTCCCAAATTAAAAAAAAAAAAAAACTTGTGGAATTTGCCAGAGGTCAGTTTGGAGGCATTAACTCCAATAATAGTTGTAAGGAGAAGTGGGAAGCTCTACGAGTATCTTTAAATTCCGTGGGAGGCAGCGATAAGTCTGTAGAGCAGTGGAAAAAGGTAGGTTAAAATTTGTTTAGTATTGGCAGAGAAGATTATAAAAGTTTTTTTCGTAGTGTTGGCGTGACTTAAAATCTGCCGTAAAAAAGCAAGTTAATGCAAGAAGAAGCTTTATGAATAAAACCGGTGGCGGTTCATTCAAGGACGTACCCCGAGAGTTGAACTCTTTTGAGGAGCAAATTCTCGGCATTATTACGGTGGAGGAGTAGAATTTCAATGTCTTAATGTAAAATAATTTTAAAAATATTAAATGTATGTACATATATTTTAATTTATTGAAAAACTTTTTTAGGAATCTGTGATGTCTATAGAGATTCTAGATGGTGAGGAAATTTTTCAGCCGCCAATAGAAAAAAAAGATAAAGTTGGCGTCTAATGAATCACCAATTTCAACATCATCCAAATATAAAGAGGCCTTGCACGAATCGAGGCAGATGCATGCTGAACTCGTTTCCAAATTGGCAAGAATTGAAAGACAAAATGAGGAAATTTTGGAAGGTTATCCAAGCTGGAACAAAAGTTCAACTAGTTTTAAAATTAACAACATATGTATATATATAATATAAATATGGATTATTTTTTTGTTTTGTTATCTTTATTTTTTTTTATTGTTGTTAAATTAAATTAGAATTGAAAAAAAAAAACGCTTAACTAGTTTTTAAGGTATAATAAGAAAATGAATTCTTTTTGTTTTGTTGTCTTTATTTTTTTATTTATTAAATACAATTGTTATTGTTACGTTAATTCAAATTGCATTTTTATTGAAAATTGAATTCATGGTCTGCTCCAGAAGTTATGGCAGAAGTTGTTAAAACTAGCAAATATACGTATAAATGTTTTTTTTTTTATTAATTTTTTTTTAATACCAAGTAATTTTTGTAAGTCAGGCGGATTTGAAAAGAGTTTAGTGAACATGAAATTTGTATGATTCAACGGATCACACTTAAACTGATCCTTTTTAAGGCTGATTCTTAATTTTTTCCTAACAGATAATAAAAGCAAAACAGATAAAGCGCATGTGTAGTAAAAGTTTTGTCACAATGACAAATTTTATTGTATCAATTTTGAAAATATGTATTAAATTTTTAAGTTGTTCCAATGATTTTTTAGTAAATGTTGTATAATTTCAATAACAAAAAAAATAGTAATTCAAGAACTAAAAAAAAAATTCGTTAAAGTAGTAATTAATTTAAGGCAGAAGTAAGCCTTTTCTCGTTTACTACATTTCTACTACAAAAAGTTGGAAAAATAAATAAAATCTGTTGAAAAAAATATTTAATGAATAAATTTATTAATAAAATGATAAATTGTTTAAATAAATGATTAATTTTATTATTATCTAATATTATTAATAAATTTATGTATTTATTTATTTCATTAATAAGCTAATTTTGTAAATTCATGTATACGTAAAAATTTAAACAAAACTGTATAAACTGTATAATATAGTACTAATATAATAATTATGAAATTATATTTTTATAGTATAATAATAAAAATATAATTTCATAAATCCATTTTTTGATAAAGTTAAAAATTATTCCTATGTGATCCATAGGTTCTTTACGCGGGGTAAAATTAATTAACATGTTTTCTTGATATATAATTTTTAATTTTTGAATTATTGAAAATATATTGAATTTAATTAATCTTTATTTCATAAATAGATTATTATTTAAAATAAATTATTGAGTTTATAATAAAACTCAATTTTCTAATTATTTTTTTTTTTTAAATTAAATTGTTTTTAAATTAAACAATCAATTGATTATTTGAATCAATAAAGTTATTTTTTAAATAGTATTTTATTAAAGGTATAAACAAATTTATTAACTTATTTAGTTATTTGTATTTTAATTAATCGAAATAATATTTTTTAATGAATAAATTATTTTTTTAACAAATCAATCATTATAATTGAACTCTAATGGCTTTTTAATTATAAATTGTTTGGTTTTTTAATTAACCAATTCAGTTAATTGTCTTATCAATTAATAAAATGTTTTTTTAATTAATCAATTTTTTTAAGTTAAACAATTGCATTATTAATTTAACATTTAATTGATGTTTTTATTAATCAATCAACTGACTATTTGAAGCGATTAATAGCTTTAATAGCATAGCGTTGGTACACACACCTTAAACTTGAATGATACTGAAACTGTAAAAATATCGGACTATGATGATAAGGATAAAGATAAATCATTCTGAGATAATATTCACTTATATATGCACTTTTTAAGTACTTACATATGCACTTTTTAAGTACTTATATGCACTTTTTAAGTAATTTTATTAAAGTTTCAGACAGCTTCATAACGAGCTCTTGCGTCTCCTGGATTTTAACATTTGATCTAAATCATGTGGCAAATTGTGTTCCAATACCGCCGCTATAGCTTCTTCACTAGAAGCACACCGAGATGAAAGCCATCTAATAAAACCAGTGCCCAATCCAATATCATAGCAATTTCTAACTCAACATCTCTCTTCGCAGGGTTTTTAGTGTTGTTTTTTGTAACCTTTTCTTTCAGCTCAATTTTAGGATCCGTTTTGATGGTTTTAGCATTCGTATCAATAATTACTTGATGTTTTGTTAGATTTTGTAAATCATTTATGGTTTCCATCGTAGCATTTTTATAACCTTGTACTATAACGTTGGCTTTAATAGAATCTCTAGAAAACAAATATATTGAGACATTTTTTTAAAATTTATAATGCATACTCACAAATCACTGCAAGCTTGCTTTAATATTTCTATATCTAAACCCACGGAATAATGACGTTCATAATCGACCACAAATCCAGCTCCCTCAAATCCTTCATTCTCTATTTGGGTTTGTATAGAACGAAAGGCAGCACGAAAAAAGGATAAAACTGTTATTATAAGTCAAATAGCCTTGGTACTGAAATGCAGCATATTATGTGCATAACTAAATTGAGTATAGATTCATAAAGATCTTGGGTATGATCAATAGGAGGATTTGTGCATATGTTTATATAAAAAGGAGTTGTTTTTTGCAGAAAGGACACCACAGAACCCAAGGCGGATTTCCGATAAAACATATAAGACCAAAATCTAAAAAACGGGATTTGCAGATCAACGCAGTAGGAAAATATATTAACTTACTCATAATGTGTAAGATTCAAAAGAAATTCCAAATCAATTTTAAAGTTATCAGCCTCATGGTGCCATTCTTGTAAAGCTGCACCGTATTTAAAGTGTCCCCCTGCCACCACTAAAGTAGTATAATTGGTAAATATTTAGCGAGGAGCCCAATGTTTATCCTGTAAAGAAAACCAATAAACATTATAGCATTTATAAAACTAACAAAAAAAAAAAACAATAATTACCAAAGCCGGTACATTCTTCTTAACACCATCATCTGTTACTACTGTAAAATTTTTAAAGGATTTTTTTTTCGGATTCTGACGAACATACGCAAGTTTTAATATAACATTAAGATAAGATATTTTAGAGTTTACCTTTAGTACTTTGACAATATTCGTAATATTGGTAATCTTTTGAAATAGTCAGTTTTGACGACAAAAGCTATCTCTAAGTCTGTCCCGCAGACGTGAAGCTTCTCGGAGTACTCAGCAGTACTGCAGTACTCAGCTTCATCGCTATTTCCAATATCGTTGGAAACTTGATATTGGTCTAGAATAACATCCTCCACTAATAATCCATGGGCCTGTCTAAAATTATGTAGTGTAATGCAAGCATTAATAATTTTTCCAGCAGTCTGTGTTGTGTGTAGCCCAATTGACAAACATCTAAATGTTGATTTTAACACACCGTTAAGTCGTTCAACACAATTTCTTGCTTTGGCGTGTATTGTGTTGAATCGCTTTTGGTCTTCGTTTGTTGAAGACCGATAAGGTGTAATTACCCAAGGGCGTAGGGCATAACCTGAATCACCTTTAAACAATAAAAAGAATATAAAACATGTATACATTTTTTATGTGAACGTAAACTTGACTTAAGCGACATACATACCTAACAACCAAGAATTATTCGCATTGTTCGTCTCATGTCATGTGCTGCTCCACCAAATCTTGCAAATCCACCAAGAATTTTTAAATTAAAATCGCAAATCTAAATATAAGTTAATTAATTTCTTTTTTTTTCTTATATAAAAACGCTTAGGTAAGAATAGGACTAACCAACTGCACATTTTTGGAATGATATCCTTTTTGGTTAAGATAACAGCTCTCCACTTCTCCTTTTCGTCGCTTGATACGCACATGTGTACAATCCAAAGCGCCAATCACTCCAGGAAAACCGGTCTCCTCATAAAACCTTTAAAGTCATTTAAGTATTATACTCGTATGTATAATTCAATGAAATATAAACTACACACTTACCTTTCTTTGATGGCATCATATGCGTCAATATTTGGAAACTTACTCCACTTCGGCATCAGTTTTTGCTCCAGAATGTCTGCTACTTCTTGGACAGCCCGACATACCACTGATCTACTTACAGAAGCTGCAAAGTCCTGTCCGATGTCTCTATGAAATGAGCCCGTTGCAAAAAAATTTAGGGCTGCACACATTCGAAGCGGCTGTGGAATAAAGGTCTTCCTTAAGCCCTTGTTCATGTGCGGGCTTAATTCTGTCAGCAAAATATTTGCTGTTGTTTTGGTTAGCCGGTAAAGTTCACGGAACCTATTATCCGGCATATCAAAGGGATCAGTTGCATCCCGAAGTCTTCTCCGATGAACCCGCAACATATTACGTCGGTCGTGTTCTTCCGCAGTTAAAAGAAGTATATTGAACATTTTTCACAAATTTAAATTACAATTATTTAAATTTCTTATATTATTATGCACACAATTTTTTGTTTACTTTTGTTTGCTTTGTTTGTTTTTATTTTTTGACAGCTGACTTGGAATATTCCAATAACAACGTAACCAGTGTTGTAACTTTTCACATTAAGATACAGACACAGTTTTTAGTCACAAATCGAGAAACAGTGGGATTTTTTGTTTCATACTTTTTCGATGTGAGAACTTTTCACATAAAATACAGAACACGGGTACAGATTTCATAATTCTGACTGAAACCCATCTGACTAAGAAAATAGATGAAAAGGAGATTGAAATAAATCAATATGACCATTATATAACATTATCAAATTCATCTAAAACTGGCGGAGTAATTATTTATTTCAAAAAACAATGGAATTTAAATAAAATTAAAGACAATGTTAATGACTCAAATTATTGGATTAGTGCATATATGGCAAAACGTGTAAAAACTTCTTTTATAATAGTAATAGTATATAGATCACCGAGCAGTCATAAAGCGGAATTTTGTGAAGCGTTTCAAGACTTTTTAGAAGAAATATGTAAAAAAAATTACGATATTATAATAGCTGGAGATTTCAACATAGATTGGTTTAAAGATTTTTATAAAAATAAATTGGAAAGTATATTAAATGATAATGGCTTAAAGCAAATAATGAATGAATATACCAAAATAACACAAAACTCAAAAACCTTAATAGACTATATTATAACAAATAATGAAAGGATTTCGGCAAAAAATAATACAAATAATAAAATAGCGGATCATGAATCCATAGACATTTTTATTGAATACGAAAATATAGACCGGGAAACAGAAACTAAAGAAATAGAAATTTTTAAATACAATAAAAATAAAATTAATAATGAACTAAGTGCAATACTACAATGTAATGAAATAAATGATTTGAATGAATGTCAACAATTTTGATACCTGTTTAGAAAATATAATAAAAAAATTAACTATTAAAAAAAAAATAAATGAAAGCAACAATAATAAATGGTTTAATAACGAACTCAGAATACTGAAAAGAGAGAAAGTTCTTAAATACCAGAAGGCAATTATTGAAAACACCATTGCTGCATGGAATAGTTATAAATTAATAAGAAATACATATAAAGTTAAGATTGACAACGAAAAAAATAATTATATAAACAATAAAATAACCAACACAAATAACCATAAAGAAATGTGGAGCAAAATAAAAGAACTGGTATTAAGAAAACCTCGAAATGTGAAATAAACTGTGATATTTCATAAAATAGAGTATAAGGACAATTTTGAAATATCCGAAAATTTTAATAATTATTTTGTAAATAGTATTAAGGAAATAAGAAACTCCATTGAAAATGTGCAATATAACAATAACATATCTGTGATAGACTCAAAATTCAAATTTCGTGCAATATCTTTACAAGAACTAAAAATTATATGTAAAAATATGAAAAACAAACCGGACTACAATAAAATATCAAACAAAATAATCTTAGATAATTGGAACATAACGGGCAATATTATGCTCAATATTATAAATAAGTCGCTTAGAAATGGAGTTTTCCCTAACAACTGGAAGGAATCGATGATTACACCAATAGAAAAAGTTAAAAATACTACCAAATGTGAGGAATACCGTCCAATTAACACATTAAAAACATGTGAAAAATTATTGAAAATATTAAGGTTAAAAATCAATTGGAATACTATATGGAACAACACAAGTTACTGCCAAAGTATCAATCTGGTTTTAGAAAGAGATATTCATGTGAAACAGCGGTCAACTATGTTATTAATAGATGGAAATATAAGATGAGGAATAATAAAGTATTGGCTATTTTCCTAGACTTCAAGAGAGCGTTCGAAACAATTGATAGAAGTATCTTGCTGCAGAAACTCCATAAGTATGGTATTCAAGATAAAGAATTAGAATGGTTTAAGTCATATTTAACTAACCGCAGACAAATTACAAAAGTTAATAATGTTGAATCTAATGCAATAGCGAATGATTTTGGAGTGCGCCAAGGCTCAATTTTAGGAGCTCTTTTATTTATTATATACATTAATGATATGGAAAGTTTTAAACAAATGCGAAATTGTTCTATATGCAGACGACACTCTGATTTTTACAGAAGCAGCAACTGAAGAAATGTGCCATGAAAATTTAACAACGGATATGTCTAATATCAATAATTGGATAAAAATGAATAAACTAAAATTAAACGAAAGTAAAACGAAATTAATGGAAATAAATATGAACACTAACATAACATTTAAAATAAATAATGTAACAATAGAAAAAGTTAACAACATTAAATATCTGGGTTTCTTAATAGACAAAGACTTAAATTTCAAGGAACATCTTGAATATGTATGTAAAAAAATAGGTAAAAAAAAATCGGATTTTTCAAACGAATAAGAAATAAACTATCAATTGCAACTGCAATAAACATATATAATACAATAATTAAACCACATTTTGAATATGGATCAACTGTGTTAAACACATCGCACCTGTACCTCTAAAGTGAGTGAACTCAAAATTTACAAATTTTCAGTAGAGGCAAAAAACGGGTTTTTTTTTAAATATTTACTATAAAATTTAAAAACAGTTATTTCATTGTAAAGAATTGCGAATAATAAGTATACAACTGTAACAACTTTATTTTTTTCTTATTTGTCTTTATTAGAAATTACCAAGTGTGGTTTCTTTGACGGAAATGAAAAACTATCGGTATCATTTATGTCAAACAGGTGTCTGTCATCCCTGGACCAGGGTTGCCAGACTGCAGATCACTACAATCTCGGCCTATCTGACCCTACAATCGACTCCGATTGTTCTTCATTTTCCAAAAATTCATCTTCCAAAAATTCATAATCTTCGTAATCGCTAGTGTTGCCTTCAGATTCCACAGAACTACCATCCTTATCTACTCTAGGTTCCAACCATTTCTTTAAACGACTAGAATCAACTATGCCATTGTAGGGCATTTGTGTAACTTGGTAGTTCTCCACATCGGATATTTCATAACGATCATTACCCAACTGTTTCTGAATTATATATGGACGCGGTACTTCGGTATTAATTTTTTGTTCACTCCCGCGGTTGTATCAACGTTCTTCAAAACTACTAAATCTCCCACTTCGAAAGACTTAGCTGGTACGTGATGCTCATTAAAATAACTTAAGTTCTTCAATTGAGACTTTTCGATAGCTTCTGAAGCTTTTTCCCCTATTAAGTTTAAATCAATTCCCTTTTCAGCATATGTATCTTGCAAGTGTTCGGTAAGCTCATCTATGGTTTCACCGCGCTGTTCGATGCCAAACAGCATTTTACATGGTGACTGACCCGTACTATTGTGAACTGTATTATTAACAGCAAATTCTACTTGTGTCAACATGTTGACCCAATCGGCATGTTCGATGGGCTCAGTAAGTTTAGCAAGCATAGCTCGTAAGTCGCGATTTACCCTTTCTACTTGCCCGTTGGACTGCGGCGACGCCACTGAATTTTTCACATGCGCAATGTTTCTGTCTGACACGAATTTTTCAAATTCGTTAGATGTAAAGCAAGTCCCCCGGTCGCTAATGATTCTTCTCGGACGGCTGTAATATTCAAAATATTTTCGCAATGCGCAGCAGGCTTCCCTTGTGCCCGGTGAATTGACTGCATATAGTTTTGGTAAATTTTATAAATGCATCAACAACCACTAATATGTGCTTTCGTTTTGATTTGCATGACGGCAAAGGACCGAAGTGATCGATATGCAGTGTATCAAAAGGAACCGGTTTTTTTTTATGTTATACAGATTTCTTTCATTTTTCTTGTTTGAGTTTGAATAATAAATACATTTCAGGCAATTTCTTATAAACCGATTCAGTTTGTCTCTCATATTCGGAAACCAATAAAACTGTTTTATCTGTTTCGCGCACTTCTCAATTCCTACATGGAAGTATTTTTCATGAGCTAGCCGCATTATATTCTCTTCTAACTCCGCCGGCACATACAGCTGCTTTTGGCTCTGAGGACCTAAACGAAAAATCAGTCCATTATCTGAAACATAACCCTCTAAATCTCCTTCCTCCAATCTACTTCTAATATCCTGAATATTTTTATCCCTAGTCTGTGTAATTTGGATATTTCTATCTACCTCGTCTGCGTCGATTACTGCAATAATAGGTGCTCTGCTTAAAGCGTCCGCATGTGCCATTAATTCGCCCTTACGGTGTCGGATGCTATAGTCGTAGTTCTCCAACTCTAATGCCCACCTTGCTATTCTCGGGTTCATTAATTTTTTACTTAACGTCAACGTAAGTGAGTTGCAGTCAGTCACTATAGTAAACGGAATCCCTTCCAAGTATACCCGGAATCTCCTCATTGCATATATCATAGCTAGCGTTTCCAGTTCAAAACTGCGATATATAGGCTCTGCAGCAGACGTACACTTTGAATAATAAGCCACTGGATGTAACTTATCGTCCTGCCTCTGCAGCAGTACTGACCCATATCCCTTAGCACTGGCGTCGGTATGTAGTTCCGTTTCCCGGCGGGGGTTATACACTGATAATACTGGTGAATTTATCAGCCTGTTTTTCAAAGTTGAAAATGCCTCGTTGCATTCACTCGACCAGCTAAAAGTTTTGCTTTTCTTCAACTCTGTTAGTGGCCTCGCTATTCTTGAAAAATCTAACACAAATCGACGGAAAAAGGAGAACAACCCTAAACAGCGTTCTAGCCCCTCGTGGTCCTCAGGCATAGGATATTCTTTAATGGTTCTAATATGGTCGTTATTGGGGCGAATTCCGTCTTTGTTTACTCTATATCCCAAATAGTCAAGCTCTCTATATGCAAATTTGCATTTCGTTAAGTTTAATGTCAAATCAGCCCTTTTCAATGTTTTTAAAACATCCGCTACTAATTGAAAATGTTCCGCAAGCGTCTCAGTGGCTATGCTTATGTCATCTAAATATACTACTATCTTTCCTGCATCAACAAATTCTCTTAAAACCCTATTAATAAAGCGCTGAAATACGGCCCCTGCATTTTTTATGCCGAAAGGCATATAACAATACTCAAATTGTCCCATGGGGGTAACAAACGCGGTGTGTTTAATTGAATCCTTATGCATTGGGACTTGGTGAAAACTATTTTCCAAGTCGAGAGTCGAGAAATATTTTTTATTGCCTAAGTAGTCCAAGCAGTCTTCAATCACTGGCAGAGGATAATTATCTTTAAAATTAATTTTATTCAACGATCGATAATCAATACACATTCTTAAATTTCCATTTTTTCTTCGCACTAACACGATTGGTGAGGCATAGGGTGACTCACTAGGGCGTATTATGCCCTTCTCTAATAATTCGTCTAACTTCGCTTTAACTTCGCATCACTCGCGGTATGAAAGTCGCCTAGGACCGCAATATACCGGCACGTCATTTACCAAATTAATTTTCATATTATAGTCTGTTGGCTCTGTAATGTTGTCCGAATCGATTAAATAAATTTTCTCAATTATCGATCTGAGAGCACACACATCTTTCGCGTCTAAATTCTCATTGATATCTACTTTCGCCTCAGTCCCAATTGCACAAACATCATTTCCTCGCACTCCCCGTTTTCTTCAACGATTTCTAAATTACACATATTTTGACGATCGCCCCACTCTAATTCAGAAACAATTGCGTTTTTTTCGTTTAAATACCCTACTTCATTTGCAATATTTTTTTTATCAACTACTTTATAATCTTCGATATCATTTCCATCGAAGGGTAACACACTAAATAAGTTTAAATTATCTTTTATGGTTGGAACTTCGACTAACTGATGAGGATCTCTATATAAATTAAACAGCATAAGCGCACTAACATCTTTTTTTTTTATATTTTTATTTAAGTCTTTCAAATTCATATTTAATAGTTCATTTATTTTATAACGTTTTCTTATTTTACACAAATGAATGTTTAATTTTATTAAGAGGTCACGACCGAATATCAATGGCACCACAGCATCTTCATCTGGCAAAATAAACAGATTGTGTATAACTTTTTGATTTTTAAAAAAATTTCGCATTCGACACTGCCAAACATATTAATTATTTTATTTCCAACACCACGGTATTTTGATAAAATTTCTTAATTTTTAATTAAAAACGGCACCATTGATTTTTTTATACAGCTAATAGGGCTACCCGTATCAAACAAAGAAAAGAACTTTATTAAGTCAGTGCGCTTACCCTGATTTAAAAAGGCAACACTTACCGATTGGAACGCATCCAATTGTTGATCGTCATTTACTATTGCAGCGACTACAGTCTTCTTTTTAGGGCAGTTTTGGTGAAAGTGTCCAACTTCGGCACATATAAAGCATGAATTGGCAGGACGCTTCGGCTTCGGACATTTGCTTTGGTAATGTCCAAATTGCGAGCAGTTATAGCAGCGGATTTCGGCATCGGATGTGTTGGCAACATTGTTGCTACCCAGTGCAGCTGTTTTTTGTTTGTTGGCCGCTGTAGCACTTGTCGATTTTATAGTAGTTGCACGTGTCTGATGTCGTCGATACTCATATCGATCCAACTTTGTGATCAATTCGTCGATAGTTTTTGCCCCATACAACATATTGATATTTTTATCGTCAGGCATGCCGTCAATTATTATGTCGACCAACTCTTTCCCTACGATGTCCGAATTTGCCGCAATTGCCGACACCAAGTAGCTGAGGCACGACTCTTCCGGTTTTAGTCTTCTCAAGTTAAGCTGTCTGTAGATCTCCCAAATTTATCACGTGCTGTTTAGCCGTTCCCACTAGTCGCCGACGGACACCCACACATTTTTCTCTGTCGGTATACTTGGTGGCATAGTCCTCGAATTGTGTCAACCAATTTGATATGTCTTGGTGATTGTCTCCACTGAATGTGGGTACGGCGGCATCCAACTCGTTCAGATCTATATGGTTGATGGGGCGTTGCAGACTTTGTCGATCCTCTAAAACTCGGATTTGCTCTTGTAGCTGCAGCATCTTCAATCTTATTTCCACATTTTTTAGTTCTTCTTCTGCTGACGCATTAGCGGAGAGCCTTGGAGCAGCGGCCTCGGATGAAAACATGTTTTTTGCAAGGATGTTGACCGCAGAAATATTTGCAGCAGGCACGTGGACAGCGGAAATATTTGCGGCAGGCATGTTGACGGCAGATAAGTTTTCAGCAGGCACGTTGGCGGCAGATGAAAAATCGTATGCGTTTACGTTAGGCACGTTGGTGGCAGTTAAGACAGCGGATGCGTTTTCGGCAGGCTCGTTGACACTTCCAGCATTCTCGGATGTTTCCTCAATAGCAGCCACATCACTATTGGTCTCATTAATTTCAGCCATCTTGTCGGCATCAGCACTTACCGCTTGGCTGACCTCGCATTTACCAGCAGTATCTTTAACTTCGTTGCTCGGTATTCCATCTCCAACCATAGTTTCCTCCTTTACCAGCGCTTCGTGCAATGTACGAAGCTGTGTTAAGGTGGCTGATGGAGGGAAGTCGATGCCGGCCGCAGTAAGTGATTCGATTATTGATTGACGGCTTGGCCGTAAATCCATCTTTCCACTATTATTTTACATTCCGAACAATTATTATTTTTTTTTTATAATATACTAAGTTGTACCCCACACCTGATGTGTAACAACTTTATTTTTTTCTTATTTGTCTTTATTAGAAATTACAAGTGTGGTTTCTTTGACGTACAAAAAAAAGGGAGACCTCAAATGCAACGGAAATGAAAAACTATCGGTTGCATTTATGTCAAACAGGTGTCTGTCATCCCTGGACCAGGGTTGCCAGACTGCAGATCACTACACAACAGTAGTTGTTTTTGCGATTTTTGCAGTGATCATCAAAAATAACAAGTTTTTTGGGTGCAACTCAAAATATGTCTCTTTAGTGAATTTTAAAGAAGCTACTCTTATAACACAAACAGGGTTACAACTGTATTTATACCCTATACCACTATGTGGTTTGGGTATAATGACTTTGTGCTGCTGTTTGTAACTACCAAAAATATTTGACCTAGACCCATCTTTAATTATACCGATCGAATCAGAATCACTATCTAATTCGATTTAACGATGTCCGTCCGTCTGTGTGTCCATGTAAAGCTTGTAATCAAACTACAGGTCGCAAATATGAATATATTTTGATGAAATATGGTATATAAGCTTTTATCGGCCATAGGATGAACGCTATTGAAATTGGTGAGAATCGGTCCATGTTCAGACCTAGCCCCCATACAAATGAACCCTATGAAATCGACTTAAATTGCCGTAGGATCCAAATTATCACATAAATCTTAGTCAAATTGGGTTTGTATGCGTTTATTACATCCATTAATCAGTAGTCCAAAAATTATCCCTATGGGACAACTCTTAGTCATAGGCCCCATATAGAGCTGCTTCCCGATCTTCACTTAAATCTATAAAAAAAAACAAAAATATTGCACTGATTCTTCTCAAATTTTGTTTGGATATATATTTTGCAAAATACAAGAGACCTTACCAAACATGGTTACGATCGGTCCATTTTTGGGCCTAGTCCTCATATAGATATTGCATCCGATATGAACTTTTTCATATCTGCAGACAATAAAATTTATAAAAATCCCACTCAAATTTGGTTTATGCTTATTTTCTATGCCCAGTTAGTTGGGCCTATGAGGTAGGGTCTCTAAACGCATGGTATAGGGTATCATATAGTCGGTCTAGACCGACTATAATTTTCTTACTTGTTTTTTTTTGCGAAAGACTAGAAAAATCGATGTAAGATTTTAACAGTTGATAGATATGACCACTGTGTATCGTTTTCTTGCAAAAAGTGAAAATTGTGAAATTTTGAGTTGACTCACTTTAGAGGTACAGGTGCGACATGTTGTTCAGAGCGGCAAATAACAAGACTGCAAAAACTACAAAATAAGGCGATGCGTACAATTTTGAAATGCAATCGACTTAACTCTATAAATTTTTACTCTATAAATGGCTGAATATACAACAAAGATTAGAACTAAATACAATAAATTTCATACAGAAAATGAAGAATGGAGATGCACCCGAATAATTGATCGAACAAATAAGGTACGTTGGTGATGTTCAACCGTACAGCCTGAGGAATGCAACGGATTTCAGGCTTCAACGAGCAAATACTAATGATGTGCAAAAATCACTATATTATAAAGGATTAAGACTACAATATGATGCCAAATAGTATTAAAAATGAATTAAATGCAAATATTTTTAGAAGAATAAGAAATATTAATATAAACCCGAGCTTATATATGTAATTTATTAAATACAATGTCATGAAAAAGTATTCAAAATACTACTTAAAATTAAATAAATTATTCCAAAACCATAGTTCATACAGCTTATGCTGCAACAGAGCTTATCCCGTGGTTCGTGCCAGGGATGAGTAATCTCTAGCATATGCGGACCTATGCAGGGGTGGATTTATATCTATAATATAATATTTGTTGAAATTATTAATCAAGCCTTGAATGTTTGTGTATATACCATGAATCTGGTTTGGTTGCTAGATTGATAAACCGACCCTTCTCTTTCGAAGATTCAATTTATTTTGATACACCGGACACTCCCGGTTATTGGTGACATGATTCAAAGTCCTAGATTTTGTCTTTTATTCTCTTTCATGCAGTTAATTCATTCCATGATTATTTCAGTATTACATTCTTTACCTCTGTGGTTTCCATGGCATTTGTAGCATACAATGTCATTCTTACATTCCGACGCTTTATGGTTATATCCTTGGCACTTGAAGCATTGCATAATGTCCGTACCATCAGAAACCCTACATCTGTCCCATCCTGAATTAAGCTTTTGACCTGTTATTATTTTCGGATACGATTCATTTTTTATTTTCAATTTTGCATTAAATATTGTTCTATTACATCTTTTTGTTTCATATATTTTAATAACGTCTATATTGCTAATTTTTAGTATGTATTTCATTCTGTTTTTTTTAATTTTTTTATTAATTCTTTATCAGACATTTTAAAGTTTAAGTCAGTGATTACAATTTGCATGTCAACATTTTTTGAGATTTTTATTTCATAATCTTCACTAATTTCACCTTGTATCGCATTTTTAATTTTTTTCCCGTTCTTCTATATTTTCACTCTGGATCACCACCGCACAGTGGACCATATTTTGAGAAGGCGGCCAAAAATCATTTTTTTTTGTTACCGATTTTAATGTTATGTTATTCATTTGAAAGTAAATACCAGTAAACCTCGGGAGCCAAAAAATTGCGACTCTATCTCTGCTATATCACAGCGAACAGGGTCTTCGAAAATGGGCTTTCTCAGTATTTTGCTAAAATTAAAAATTTCTTTGTAAATTTTTATTTTTGAATGACTGTAACTTTTTTGATTTAAAAGATTTTGAAGTGTACATGGGATCCAATTAATTTTAAAATAAAAAATGTTGAAAATAGAAAAAATGGTACTTTGGTTATTCAAAGCGAAACTATTGAAGAACGAGATAAAATTAAGGAGGCAATACAAAATGAAATAAGTGAAAATTATGAAATAAAAGTTCCAAAAAAGATCGATATGAAAATTATTATAACTGATATGAATTTTAAAATTTATTTCTCTACATTCTCTTATCAGTGGGTAAGAGGAATTTTAAATATTGGCAAAGTAATTGTTATTAATCCTTGTTATGAAATCGATAATTTTTTCATAACCTGTTTCTTCATGAAGAAGATTTGTAGAATACCTCCAGGGCTTTTCATTTATCATTTGAAGACATTTGTTTTGTATAATTTGTAAGCGTTTTAGGTGGCAGTTGGCAGGCAGCGTCACTCCAAATAGGACACGCGTATGTTAATACCGGCCTTACAACACTTTTGAAGAGTAGATTTTTGTTTTTGGGGTTTAGAAATGACCTTCTATTTAGTAGTGGCCATAATACTTTAAATGATTTTATTGCTTTTTGACACGTAGCCATAATATGTTGTTTAAATGTTAGCTTTTTGTCCAAGACAACTCCGAGATATTTGACATGATTAAGTACATTTATGGTATTATTTCCAATAAGAAGATGACGTCTTGGCAGTCTTTTGGAAGATTTGTTGAATGGAAAAATTATTGCTTTGGTCTTCTTTGGATTAATTTTGATTTTCCATTTGTGAAAATATTTACTGCAATTTACAAGTCCCTTTTCCATTTTCTTCAGGAGTGCACTTTTAAGTTTGTTTGAAGAAATTAACGCAGTATAATCAGTAAGCAATTTTCATATATTTCGGGACTTTGAAATCGGATGTATATATCGAGTAAAGCAATGGCGACAAGACTGATCATTGAGGTCACCCTGTGGCAATGGTTTTTGGAGATGATGTTTCATTATTAATCGCAACTTTAAAGCTTCTGCCGTGAATCTGAAATAAGTTTGCATAAATATTTTGGTATATTTGCATCAAGAAGTTTAAATACTAGGCCATTATGCCAAACGGTGTCAAATGCTTTTTCGATATCTAACAATATTAGACCCGTTGAACGTTTATTGTTTTTATTGGTCATTATTTGATTTTTAATTCTGTTTATTTGGTGAGTAGTGCTATGCCCTTTTTTAAATCCAAATTGTTCTTTAGCAACAATAGAATTGGTCGCTACAAATTCACTAAGACGAGAATGTAGTATTTTTTCAAATATTTTACCTATGTTACTTAATGGACTAATAGGTCTATAGCTATTTGGGTTATTTTTTGGCTTACTAGGTTTGTTGATAGCTATAACCTTAGCATTTTTGAAATGGTTTGGGAAATAGTTGAGTTTGATGCAGCTGTTAAATATTATAACCAGTAATTTTAGAGCTTTGAGTGGTAGTTCCTTTAAAAGCAGGTTGGGAACATTCTCAAAACCAGGATATTTTGAGGGTATTATTGATTAGACAATATTTATTACTTCTTCTAGAGATGTATAAATTGCTGATTCAGAACAAGGATTTTCCTTCTTAAATTTATTTACTGTTGTATTTATTACTGTATCCGCTGAGTTGTTGTAGTTCGAAGTGAGGTTATTTGCTTGGACAAATGTATTTGCCAGTACTTCAGCCTTGTTCTTATAAGATGTTATTTGTGTATTTCCAACTTTAAAGTGAGTGATTTGATTTGTCCCTTTTCCTCGCAAGTTCCTGCTTATTTTCCACCATTTCTTATTGCGTTCCGAATTAATACTTTTATCAATCATGTTACTTAGAAACTTAGTACATTGATTATAAAAGATTTGCTCGGCTATATTTGAAGATCGTTGGCTTTTTATTTTAAAACTTCTTCTTAGTTTAGTATATTTCGCAGTACTTTCTGGTAATGTGTAAATTTTTTGTTGAGTTATTTTAGGTGTAGACACATCCCTTGCTTCGAAAACTACATTTATAAATTTTTGTACTTCCTGATCAATTATTACCTTGGTATTGTATATATCCGAATTTAACGTGATTTTATTGTCTAAAAATGCATATAAATGTTCCAGTTGGTTGCACTATAATCATAATAATTGAGGTCAACCTGCAAGGATATTGATCTTTTAAGTGCACATATAATGGGGCGATGGTCTGATGGTATTTCGTAATCCATTGTTTTACGTCTATATTTAAAGCGGAATTGCTTAAAATAATATCGACTGTGGATGCTTCGCGATTGTGTTGATGGGGGAATAGGGTTGGACTATTAGGATAGTGAATAAGAAAATTGCTTGATTGATGTAGGTTGTTGAGTGCGATTCCTGCAGCATTATTTGAACGGCAATTCCAAGAATGTTTGGCATTTAGGTCACCAAAAACTATAAATTCTTTGGTGGAAGGTGTTAGGTTCAAGATATCAGCGCAGAAGTTATGGGTATATCTTGGTGAATATATCGAAGATACAACAATAGGTCTATTATATATAATAACTTCAATTGAGATGTTTTCGATTGATGAGGTGTTTGATATAAAGAGGTTTTTATGTGCGACCGATTTATGAATTAACAGAGCTACTCCTCCTCCTCTAGCATCTGTTCTGTCACTTCTTTATAAATAATAATTTTTAAACTATGGTCCATGATTTTCTGAAAAAAATGTTTCATTCAAAGACGCTATTTTACAATTTTCTCGTTCAATTAGTATCTCAAATTGTTTTAATTTAGAAAAGTTTGAAATGCCATTAGCATTCAAGTGCAGCATTTTGAATTCGTTTAAATTAGTATAATCCATGGGCGTATATCACCATTGACATTACAACTTTGATTTGTTGTACTTTTAAAGTGCACCTTTACAAATCATCCATAGCTGGAGTGAAAATATCAAAAAGCTCATCGATGCTAAATAAATCGTTGTTTGTTTTCAACTGGTTAGCATATGTAGCTTTGCTGTTATTATTGATGTTATTGTTACAATTTGTATTGTTGTTTCTTAAATTAGGGAAATCTCCCACTTAAAATTGAAATGAGTTATTTTGTTGTCTGCTTTTATTCTGACTTTTAGAAGTAACTCTTGTTCTAGTTTCCAAATAGAGAGAACTTAACGGACAGTTGATGTCGTTTGCAGAGTGATCAGTTCTCTCTTTTCCAGGTTTTTTGCAATTAAAGCCTGAAAAACAGCTGGTCTTTTTTCATTTGTGTTAAACGGACACACACTTGTATGATGTTGTTCTGCACATATCATACACGCAGCACTACGATGACAATGTTCACCGCCATGGCCATACATTAAGCAGTTCCAGCATCGAGTTGGTTTGTTTCTGGATTTAGATATGTATTTTTTCCAAGAAATTATAATATTGGAAATTGTTCGAATAAATTTTTACGAACAAATTGAACTTTGTAAACTGCATTATTGTTTGAACTGAATTTGGTGACTATTTCAGTTACGGAAGAAGGGGACAGGTTGTAGTTTTTTAGCTCTGCGGTGATGACCTCAGTTTTTATGCGGGGTAAACCGTGTAAAAAAGTGGTGTATAACCTATTTTCTTTGGAGCCATAAGAATGAAACACTCCATCTTACTCTACTTTAAGTATTTGCTTGTAGCATTCGAACATTTTTTTACTTGGAGCAAAAATTTTGGTACCAATTGAAGTACGTTTGAAAATACAATCCTTACCAAGCAGCCTTTGTATTTCTGTAAATGAAGCGTTAGCTTCTACAACAATGGGCGGAGGTTTGTGTTCCTTAACATCGTTAATATTTGATACGGGAGTTACGTCCATATCATTGAGGTCAGCAAGCAGGCTAAATCTGTTGCTTGAAGTTGACGCAATGTTCGGGTTAACAAAACCAAGAGGAAGTTTTGTCATCTTCTTGTTGGCAAGGAGCTTTCTTTTTGATGAAGATCGCTAAATTTTTATTCCTGTTTTAAGCTAGATTGTCTACCACGTGAGTTCAAATGAGATCAAGAATAGTCAATTCCAAATGTTGGATGGGATAGATGTAGAGTTTTCGATGGTACAAATATAATTCAATCTTTTAAATGTCAAGCATATAATCATAAATCGTCGGAATGCAAAAATGAAGAAATATGTTACAAGTGCCATGGAAAACATAAGAGTAAAGTTTGTAAAAAGGAAATAATAATAAAATGTGTTAACTGTATAAATGAAAATAGAGGACTTAACTTAGGACGTAACCGGGAACGTCCGGTATATCAAAATCAACTTAGTGTAAGAAAGAGAAGAATAGGTTTAACAACCGAACAATCACAGAAAATACATGGAATATATACTAACATTCAAGGGCTAATAAACAACTTTAATCAACTTGCTGAAACCGTTTAACCAGTAGCTATGTTCTGTAACTCTCACATCGGAAAGTTTTCACATGGAACGTATAAAAATGAAACAAAAACGTTGCGAACTGACACAAAATATTGTTTCTCGCATTCGACTGGTTCTGTAACTTTATTTTGTGAGAACTATCTGTCACGTAACGTTTTTTCTCACATTTATTGGAAAAATGAGAAAAAAGTGTTTCTGTAAAGTAGGCATGTGAAAAGATTTGAAATCGAACTGTCAAATTCACTCACAACTGAAATCTATGCGAGATAAGTTTTTAAATTCAGTTGCTTTAAAAAAAATATATATATATATATATATATATAATGGCATCGAATATTGGAGAAAAGGTAAAAAAAAATATGTTAATTTTTTATTTATATTTTACTTTTAGTATTTACATTTAAATTTTATTTTTGCAATTATTCAGAAAGTGCAACGAATTTCCCAAATTAAAAAAAAAAAAAAACTTGTGGAATTTGCCAGAGGTCAGTTTGGAGGCATTAACTCCAATAATAGTTGTAAGGAGAAGTGGGAAGCTCTACGAGTATCTTTAAATTCCGTGGGAGGCAGCGATAAGTCTGTAGAGCAGTGGAAAAAGGTAGGTTAAAATTTGTTTAGTATTGGCAGAGAAGATTATAAAAGTTTTTTTCGTAGTGTTGGCGTGACTTAAAATCTGCCGTAAAAAAGCAAGTTAATGCAAGAAGAAGCTTTATGAATAAAACCGGTGGCGGTTCATTCAAGGACGTACCCCGAGAGTTGAACTCTTTTGAGGAGCAAATTCTCGGCATTATTACGGTGGAGGAGTAGAATTTCAATGTCTTAATGTAAAATAATTTTAAAAATATTAAATGTATGTACATATATTTTAATTTATTGAAAAACTTTTTTAGGAATCTGTGATGTCTATAGAGATTCTAGATGGTGAGGAAATTTTTCAGCCGCCAATAGAAAAAAAAGATAAAGTTGGCGTCTAATGAATCACCAATTTCAACATCATCCAAATATAAAGAGGCCTTGCACGAATCGAGGCAGATGCATGCTGAACTCGTTTCCAAATTGGCAAGAATTGAAAGACAAAATGAGGAAATTTTGGAAGGTTATCCAAGCTGGAACAAAAGTTCAACTAGTTTTAAAATTAACAACATATGTATATATATAATATAAATATGGATTATTTTTTTGTTTTGTTATCTTTATTTTTTTTTATTGTTGTTAAATTAAATTAGAATTGAAAAAAAAAAAACGCTTAACTAGTTTTTAAGGTATAATAAGAAAATGAATTCTTTTTGTTTTGTTGTCTTTATTTTTTTATTTATTAAATACAATTGTTATTGTTACGTTAATTCAAATTGCATTTTTATTGAAAATTGAATTCATGGTCTGCTCCAGAAGTTATGGCAGAAGTTGTTAAAACTAGCAAATATACGTATAAATGTTTTTTTTTTTATTAATTTTTTTTTAATACCAAGTAATTTTTGTAAGTCAGGCGGATTTGAAAAGAGTTTAGTGAACATGAAATTTGTATGATTCAACGGATCACACTTAAACTGATCCTTTTTAAGGCTGATTCTTAATTTTTTCCTAACAGATAATAAAAGCAAAACAGATAAAGCGCATGTGTAGTAAAAGTTTTGTCACAATGACAAATTTTATTGTATCAATTTTGAAAATATGTATTAAATTTTTAAGTTGTTCCAATGATTTTTTAGTAAATGTTGTATAATTTCAATAACAAAAAAAATAGTAATTCAAGAACTAAAAAAAAAATTCGTTAAAGTAGTAATTAATTTAAGGCAGAAGTAAGCCTTTTCTCGTTTACTACATTTCTACTACAAAAAGTTGGAAAAATAAATAAAATCTGTTGAAAAAAATATTTAATGAATAAATTTATTAATAAAATGATAAATTGTTTAAATAAATGATTAATTTTATTATTATCTAATATTATTAATAAATTTATGTATTTATTTATTTCATTAATAAGCTAATTTTGTAAATTCATGTATACGTAAAAATTTAAACAAAACTGTATAAACTGTATAATATAGTACTAATATAATAATTATGAAATTATATTTTTATAGTATAATAATAAAAATATAATTTCATAAATCCATTTTTTGATAAAGTTAAAAATTATTCCTATGTGATCCATAGGTTCTTTACGCGGGGTAAAATTAATTAACATGTTTTCTTGATATATAATTTTTAATTTTTGAATTATTGAAAATATATTGAATTTAATTAATCTTTATTTCATAAATAGATTATTATTTAAAATAAATTATTGAGTTTATAATAAAACTCAATTTTCTAATTATTTTTTTTTTTTTAATTAAATTGTTTTTAAATTAAACAATCAATTGATTATTTGAATCAATAAAGTTATTTTTTAAATAGTATTTTATTAAAGGTATAAACAAATTTATTAACTTATTTAGTTATTTGTATTTTAATTAATCGAATTAATAATATTTAATGAATAAATTATTTTTTTAACAAATCAATCATTATAATTGAACTCTAATGGCTTTTTAATTATAAATTGTTTGGTTTTTTAATTAACCAATTCAGTTAATTGTCTTATCAATTAATAAAATGTTTTTTTAATTAATCAATTTTTTTAAGTTAAACAATTGCATTATTAATTTAACATTTAATTGATGTTTTTATTAATCAATCAACTGACTATTTGAAGCGATTAATAGCTTTAATAGCATAGCGTTGGTACACACACCTTAAACTTGAATGATACTGAAACTGTAAAAATATCGGACTATGATGATAAGGATAAAGATAAATCATTCTGAGACAATATTCACTTATATATGCACTTTTTAAGTACTTACATATGCACTTTTTAAGTACTTATATGCACTTTTTAAGTAATTTTATTAAAGTTTCAGACAGCTTCATAACGAGCTCTTGCGTCTCCTGGATTTTAACATTTGATCTAAATCATGTGGCAAATTGTGTTCCAATACCGCCGCTATAGCTTCTTCACTAGAAGCACACCGAGATGAAAGCCATCTAATAAAACCAGTGCCCAATCCAATATCATAGCAATTTCTAACTCAACATCTCTCTTCGCAGGGTTTTTAGTGTTGTTTTTTGTAACCTTTTCTTTCAGCTCAATTTTAGGATCCGTTTTGATGGTTTTAGCATTCGTATCAATAATTACTTGATGTTTTGTTAGATTTTGTAAATCATTTATGGTTTCCATCGTAGCATTTTTATAACCTTGTACTATAACGTTGGCTTTAATAGAATCTCTAGAAAACAAATATATTGAGACATTTTTTTAAAATTTATAATGCATACTCACAAATCACTGCAAGCTTGCTTTAATATTTCTATATCTAAACCCACGGAATAATGACGTTCATAATCGACCACAAATCCAGCTCCCTCAAATCCTTCATTCTCTATTTGGGTTTGTATAGAACGAAAGGCAGCACGAAAAAAGGATAAAACTGTTATTATAAGTCAAATAGCATTGGTACTGAAATGCAGCATATTATGTGCATAACTAAATTGAGTATAGATTCATAAAGATCTTGGGTATGATCAATAGGAGGATTTGTGCATATGTTTATATAAAAAGGAGTTGTTTTTTGCAGAAAGGACACCACAGAACCCAAGGCGGATTTCCGATAAAACATATAAGACCAAAATCTAAAAAACGGGATTTGCAGATCAACGCAGTAGGAAAATATATTAACTTACTCATAATGTGTAAGATTCAAAAGAAATTCCAAATCAATTTTAAAGTTATCAGCCTCATGGTGCCATTCTTGTAAAGCTGCACCGTATTTAAAGTGTCCCCCTGCCACCACTAAAGTAGTATAATTGGTAAATATTTAGCGAGGAGCCCAATGTTTATCCTGTAAAGAAAACCAATAAACATTATAGCATTTATAAAACTAACAAAAAAAAAAAACAATAATTACCAAAGCCGGTACATTCTTCTTAACACCATCATCTGTTACTACTGTAAAATTTTTAAAGGATTTTTTTTTCGGATTCTGACGAACATACGCAAGTTTTAATATAACATTAAGATAAGATATTTTAGAGTTTACCTTTAGTACTTTGACAATATTCGTAATATTGGTAATCTTTTGAAATAGTCAGTTTTGACGACAAAAGCTATCTCTAAGTCTGTCCCGCAGACGTGAAGCTTCTCGGAGTACTCAGCAGTACTGCAGTACTCAGCTTCATCGCTATTTCCAATATCGTTGGAAACTTGATATTGGTCTAGAATAACATCCTCCACTAATAATCCATGGGCCTGTCTAAAATTATGTAGTGTAATGCAAGCATTAATAATTTTTCCAGCAGTCTGTGTTGTGTGTAGCCCAATTGACAAACATCTAAATGTTGATTTTAACACACCGTTAAGTCGTTCAACACAATTTCTTGCTTTGGCGTGTATTGTGTTGAATCGCTTTTGGTCTTCGTTTGTTGAAGACCGATAAGGTGTAATTACCCAAGGGCGTAGGGCATAACCTGAATCACCTTTAAACAATAAAAAGAATATAAAACATGTATACATTTTTTATGTGAACGTAAACTTGACTTAAGCGACATACATACCTAACAACCAAGAATTATTCGCATTGTTCGTCTCATGTCATGTGCTGCTCCACCAAATCTTGCAAATCCACCAAGAATTTTTAAATTAAAATCGCAAATCTAAATATAAGTTAATTAATTTCTTTTTTTTTCTTATATAAAAACGCTTAGGTAAGAATAGGACTAACCAACTGCACATTTTTGGAATGATATCCTTTTTGGTTAAGATAACAGCTCTCCACTTCTCCTTTTCGTCGCTTGATACGCACATGTGTACAATCCAAAGCGCCAATCACTCCAGGAAAACCGGTCTCCTCATAAAACCTTTAAAGTCATTTAAGTATTATACTCGTATGTATAATTCAATGAAATATAAACTACACACTTACCTTTCTTTGATGGCATCATATGCGTCAATATTTGGAAACTTACTCCACTTCGGCATCAGTTTTTGCTCCAGAATGTCTGCTACTTCTTGGACAGCCCGACATACCACTGATCTACTTACAGAAGCTGCAAAGTCCTGTCCGATGTCTCTATGAAATGAGCCCGTTGCAAAAAAATTTAGGGCTGCACACATTCGAAGCGGCTGTGGAATAAAGGTCTTCCTTAAGCCCTTGTTCATGTGCGGGCTTAATTCTGTCAGCAAAATATTTGCTGTTGTTTTGGTTAGCCGGTAAAGTTCACGGAACCTATTATCCGGCATATCAAAGGGATCAGTTGCATCCCGAAGTCTTCTCCGATGAACCCGCAACATATTACGTCGGTCGTGTTCTTCCGCAGTTAAAAGAAGTATATTGAACATTTTTCACAAATTTAAATTACAATTATTTAAATTTCTTATATTATTATGCACACAATTTTTTGTTTACTTTTGTTTGCTTTGTTTGTTTTTATTTTTTGACAGCTGACTTGGAATATTCCAATAACAACGTAACCAGTGTTGTAACTTTTCACATTAAGATACAGACACAGTTTTTAGTCACAAATCGAGAAACAGTGGGATTTTTTGTTTCATACTTTTTCGATGTGAGAACTTTTCACATAAAATACAGAACACGGGTACAGATTTCATAATTCTGACTGAAACCCATCTGACTAAGAAAATAGATGAAAAGGAGATTGAAATAAATCAATATGACCATTATATAACATTATCAAATTCATCTAAAACTGGCGGAGTAATTATTTATTTCAAAAAACAATGGAATTTAAATAAAATTAAAGACAATGTTAATGACTCAAATTATTGGATTAGTGCATATATGGCAAAACGTGTAAAAACTTCTTTTATAATAGTAATAGTATATAGATCACCGAGCAGTCATAAAGCGGAATTTTGTGAAGCGTTTCAAGACTTTTTAGAAGAAATATGTAAAAAAAATTACGATATTATAATAGCTGGAGATTTCAACATAGATTGGTTTAAAGATTTTTATAAAAATAAATTGGAAAGTATATTAAATGATAATGGCTTAAAGCAAATAATGAATGAATATACCAAAATAACACAAAACTCAAAAACCTTAATAGACTATATTATAACAAATAATGAAAGGATTTCGGCAAAAAATAATACAAATAATAAAATAGCGGATCATGAATCCATAGACATTTTTATTGAATACGAAAATATAGACCGGGAAACAGAAACTAAAGAAATAGAAATTTTTAAATACAATAAAAATAATTTTAATAATGAACTAAGTGCAATACTACAATGTAATGAAATAAATGATTTGAATGAATGTCAACAATTTTGATACCTGTTTAGAAAATATAATAAAAAAATTAACTATTAAAAAAAAAATAAATGAAAGCAACAATAATAAATGGTTTAATAACGAACTCAGAATACTGAAAAGAGAGAAAGTTCTTAAATACCAGAAGGCAATTATTGAAAACACCATTGCTGCATGGAATAGTTATAAATTAATAAGAAATACATATAAAGTTAAGATTGACAACGAAAAAAATAATTATATAAACAATAAAATAACCAACACAAATAACCATAAAGAAATGTGGAGCAAAATAAAAGAACTGGTATTAAGAAAACCTCGAAATGTGAAATAAACTGTGATATTTCATAAAATAGAGTATAAGGACAATTTTGAAATATCCGAAAATTTTAATAATTATTTTGTAAATAGTATTAAGGAAATAAGAAACTCCATTGAAAATGTGCAATATAACAATAACATATCTGTGATAGACTCAAAATTCAAATTTCGTGCAATATCTTTACAAGAACTAAAAATTATATGTAAAAATATGAAAAACAAACCGGACTACAATAAAATATCAAACAAAATAATCTTAGATAATTGGAACATAACGGGCAATATTATGCTCAATATTATAAATAAGTCGCTTAGAAATGGAGTTTTCCCTAACAACTGGAAGGAATCGATGATTACACCAATAGAAAAAGTTAAAAATACTACCAAATGTGAGGAATACCGTCCAATTAACACATTAAAAACATGTGAAAAATTATTGAAAATATTAAGGTTAAAAATCAATTGGAATACTATATGGAACAACACAAGTTACTGCCAAAGTATCAATCTGGTTTTAGAAAGAGATATTCATGTGAAACAGCGGTCAACTATGTTATTAATAGATGGAAATATAAGATGAGGAATAATAAAGTATTGGCTATTTTCCTAGACTTCAAGAGAGCGTTCGAAACAATTGATAGAAGTATCTTGCTGCAGAAACTCCATAAGTATGGTATTCAAGATAAAGAATTAGAATGGTTTAAGTCATATTTAACTAACCGCAGACAAATTACAAAAGTTAATAATGTTGAATCTAATGCAATAGCGAATGATTTTGGAGTGCGCCAAGGCTCAATTTTAGGAGCTCTTTTATTTATTATATACATTAATGATATGGAAAGTTTTAAACAAATGCGAAATTGTTCTATATGCAGACGACACTCTGATTTTTACAGAAGCAGCAACTGAAGAAATGTGCCATGAAAATTTAACAACGGATATGTCTAATATCAATAATTGGATAAAAATGAATAAACTAAAATTAAACGAAAGTAAAACGAAATTAATGGAAATAAATATGAACACTAACATAACATATAAAATAAATAATGTAACAATAGAAAAAGTTAACATCATTAAATATCTGGGTTTCTTAATAGACAAAGACTTAAATTTCAAGGAACATCTTGAATATGTATGTAAAAAAATAGGTAAAAAAAATCGGATTTTTCAAACGAATAAGAAATAAACTATCAATTGCAACTGCAATAAACATATATAATACAATAATTAAACCACATTTTGAATATGGATCAACTGTGTTAAACACATCGCACCTGTACCTCTAAAGTGAGTGAACTCAAAATTTACAAATTTTCAGTAGAGGCAAAAAACGGGTTTTTTTTTAAATATTTACTATAAAATTTAAAAACAGTTATTTCATTGTAAAGAATTGCGAATAATAAGTATACAACTGTAACAACTTTATTTTTTTCTTATTTGTCTTTATTAGAAATTACCAAGTGTGGTTTCTTTGACGGAAATGAAAAACTATCGGTATCATTTATGTCAAACAGGTGTCTGTCATCCCTGGACCAGGGTTGCCAGACTGCAGATCACTACAATCTCGGCCTATCTGACCCTACAATCGACTCCGATTGTTCTTCATTTTCCAAAAATTCATCTTCCAAAAATTCATAATCTTCGTAATCGCTAGTGTTGCCTTCAGATTCCACAGAACTACCATCCTTATCTACTCTAGGTTCCAACCATTTCTTTAAACGACTAGAATCAACTATGCCATTGTAGGGCATTTGTGTAACTTGGTAGTTCTCCACATCGGATATTTCATAACGATCATTACCCAACTGTTTCTGAATTATATATGGACGCGGTACTTCGGTATTAATTTTTTGTTCACTCCCGCGGTTGTATCAACGTTCTTCAAAACTACTAAATCTCCCACTTCGAAAGACTTAGCTGGTACGTGATGCTCATTAAAATAACTTAAGTTCTTCAATTGAGACTTTTCGATAGCTTCTGAAGCTTTTTCCCCTATTAAGTTTAAATCAATTCCCTTTTCAGCATATGTATCTTGCAAGTGTTCGGTAAGCTCATCTATGGTTTCACCGCGCTGTTCGATGCCAAACAGCATTTTACATGGTGACTGACCCGTACTATTGTGAACTGTATTATTAACAGCAAATTCTACTTGTGTCAACATGTTGACCCAATCGGCATGTTCGATGGGCTCAGTAAGTTTAGCAAGCATAGCTCGTAAGTCGCGATTTACCCTTTCTACTTGCCCGTTGGACTGCGGCGACGCCACTGAATTTTTCACATGCGCAATGTTTCTGTCTGACACGAATTTTTCAAATTCGTTAGATGTAAAGCAAGTCCCCCGGTCGCTAATGATTCTTCTCGGACGGCTGTAATATTCAAAATATTTTCGCAATGCGCAGCAGGCTTCCCTTGTGCCCGGTGAATTGACTGCATATAGTTTTGGTAAATTTTATAAATGCATCAACAACCACTAATATGTGCTTTCGTTTTGATTTGCATGACGGCAAAGGACCGAAGTGATCGATATGCAGTGTATCAAAAGGAACCGGTTTTTTTTTTATGTTATACAGATTTCTTTCATTTTTCTTGTTTGAGTTTGAATAATAAATACATTTCAGGCAATTTCTTATAAACCGATTCAGTTTGTCTCTCATATTCGGAAACCAATAAAACTGTTTTATCTGTTTCGCGCACTTCTCAATTCCTACATGGAAGTATTTTTCATGAGCTAGCCGCATTATATTCTCTTCTAACTCCGCCGGCACATACAGCTGCTTTTGGCTCTGAGGACCTAAACGAAAAATCAGTCCATTATCTGAAACATAACCCTCTAAATCTCCTTCCTCCAATCTACTTCTAATATCCTGAATATTTTTATCCCTAGTCTGTGTAATTTGGATATTTCTATCTACCTCGTCTGCGTCGATTACTGCAATAATAGGTGCTCTGCTTAAAGCGTCCGCATGTGCCATTAATTCGCCCTTACGGTGTCGGATGCTATAGTCGTAGTTCTCCAACTCTAATGCCCACCTTGCTATTCTCGGGTTCATTAATTTTTTACTTAACGTCAACGTAAGTGAGTTGCAGTCAGTCACTATAGTAAACGGAATCCCTTCCAAGTATACCCGGAATCTCCTCATTGCATATATCATAGCTAGCGTTTCCAGTTCAAAACTGCGATATATAGGCTCTGCAGCAGACGTACACTTTGAATAATAAGCCACTGGATGTAACTTATCGTCCTGCCTCTGCAGCAGTACTGACCCATATCCCTTAGCACTGGCGTCGGTATGTAGTTCCGTTTCCCGGCGGGGGTTATACACTGATAACACTGGTGAATTTATCAGCCTGTTTTTCAAAGTTGAAAATGCCTCGTTGCATTCACTCGACCAGCTAAAAGTTTTGCTTTTCTTCAACTCTGTTAGTGGCCTCGCTATTCTTGAAAAATCTAACACAAATCGACGGAAAAAGGAGAACAACCCTAAACAGCGTTCTAGCCCCTCGTGGTCCTCAGGCATAGGATATTCTTTAATGGTTCTAATATGGTCGTTATTGGGGCGAATTCCGTCTTTGTTTACTCTATATCCCAAATAGTCAAGCTCTCTATATGCAAATTTGCATTTCGTTAAGTTTAATGTCAAATCAGCCCTTTTCAATGTTTTTAAAACATCCGCTACTAATTGAAAATGTTCCGCAAGCGTCTCAGTGGCTATGCTTATGTCATCTAAATATACTACTATCTTTCCTGCATCAACAAATTCTCTTAAAACCCTATTAATAAAGCGCTGAAATACGGCCCCTGCATTTTTTATGCCGAAAGGCATATAACAATACTCAAATTGTCCCATGGGGGTAACAAACGCGGTGTGTTTAATTGAATCCTTATGCATTGGGACTTGGTGAAAACTATTTTCCAAGTCGAGAGTCGAGAAATATTTTTTATTGCCTAAGTAGTCCAAGCAGTCTTCAATCACTGGCAGAGGATAATTATCTTTAAAAGTAATTTTATTCAACGATCGATAATCAATACACATTCTTAAATTTCCATTTTTTCTTCGCACTAACACGATTGGTGAGGCATAGGGTGACTCACTAGGGCGTATTATGCCCTTCTCTAATAATTCGTCTAACTTCGCTTTAACTTCGCATCGCTCGCGGTATGAAAGTCGCCTAGGACCGCAATATACCGGCACGTCATTTACCAAATTAATTTTCATATTATAGTCTGTTGGCTCTGTAATGTTGTCCGAATCGATTAAATAAATTTTCTCAATTATCGATCTGAGAGCACACACATCTTTCGCGTCTAAATTCTCATTGATATCTACTTTCGCCTCAGTCCCAATTGCACAAACATCATTTCCTCGCACTCCCCGTTTTCTTCAACGATTTCTAAATTACACATATTTTGACGATCGCCCCACTCTAATTCAGAAACAATTGCGTTTTTTTCGTTTAAATACCCTACTTCATTTGCAATATTTTTTTTATCAACTACTTTATAATCTTCGATATCATTTCCATCGAAGGGTAACACACTAAATAAGTTTAAATTATCTTTTATGGTTGGAACTTCGACTAACTGATGAGGATCTCTATATAAATTAAACAGCATAAGCGCACTAACATCTTTTTTTTTTATATTTTTATTTAAGTCTTTCAAATTCATATTTAATAGTTCATTTTTTTTATAACGTTTTCTTATTTTACACAAATGAATGTTTAATTTTATTAAGAGGTCACGACCGAATATCAATGGCACCACAGCATCTTCATCTGGCAAAATAAACAGATTGTGTATAACTTTTTGATTTTTAAAAAAATTTCGCATTCGACACTGCCAAACATATTAATTATTTTATTTCCAACACCACGGTATTTTGATAAAATTTCTTAATTTTTAATTAAAAACGGCACCATTGATTTTTTTATACAGCTAATAGGGCTACCCGTATCAAACAAAGAAAAGAACTTTATTAAGTCAGTGCGCTTACCCTGATTTAAAAAGGCAACACTTACCGATTGGAACGCATCCAATTGTTGATCGTCATTTACTATTGCAGCGACTACAGTCTTCTTTTTAGGGCAGTTTTGGTGAAAGTGTCCAACTTCGGCACATATAAAGCATGAATTGGCAGGACGCTTCGGCTTCGGACATTTGCTTTGGTAATGTCCAAATTGCGAGCAGTTATAGCAGCGGATTTCGGCATCGGATGTGTTGGCAACATTGTTGCTACCCAGTGCAGCTGTTTTTTGTTTGTTGGCCGCTGTAGCACTTGTCGATTTTATAGTAGTTGCACGTGTCTGATGTCGTCGATACTCATATCGATCCAACTTTGTGATCAATTCGTCGATAGTTTTTGCCCCATACAACATATTGATATTTTTATCGTCAGGCATGCCGTCAATTATTATGTCGACCAACTCTTTCCCTACGATGTCCGAATTTGCCGCAATTGCCGACACCAAGTAGCTGAGGCACGACTCTTCCGGTTTTAGTCTTCTCAAGTTAAGCTGTCTGTAGATCTCCCAAATTTATCACGTGCTGTTTAGCCGTTCCCACTAGTCGCCGACGGACACCCACACATTTTTCTCTGTCGGTATACTTGGTGGCATAGTCCTCGAATTGTGTCAACCAATTTGATATGTCTTGGTGATTGTCTCCACTGAATGTGGGTACGGCGGCATCCAACTCGTTCAGATCTATATGGCTGATGGGGCGTTGCAGACTTTGTCGATCCTCTAAAACTCGGATTTGCTCTTGTAGCTGCAGCATCTTCAATCTTATTTCCACATTTTTTAGTTCTTCTTCTGCTGACGCATTAGCGGAGAGCCTTGGAGCAGCGGCCTCGGATGAAAACATGTTTTTTGCAAGGATGTTGACCGCAGAAATATTTGCAGCAGGCACGTGGACAGCGGAAATATTTGCGGCAGGCATGTTGACGGCAGATAAGTTTTCAGCAGGCACGTTGGCGGCAGATGAAAAATCGTATGCGTTTACGTTAGGCACGTTGGTGGCAGTTAAGACAGCGGATGCGTTTTCGGCAGGCTCGTTGACACTTCCAGCATTCTCGGATGTTTCCTCAATAGCAGCCACATCACTATTGGTCTCATTAATTTCAGCCATCTTGTCGGCATCAGCACTTACCGCTTGGCTGACCTCGCATTTACCAGCAGTATCTTTAACTTCGTTGCTCGGTATTCCATCTCCAACCATAGTTTCCTCCTTTACCAGCGCTTCGTGCAATGTACGAAGCTGTGTTAAGGTGGCTGATGGAGGGAAGTCGATGCCGGCCGCAGTAAGTGATTCGATTATTGATTGACGGCTTGGCCGTAAATCCATCTTTCCACTATTATTTTACATTCCGAACAATTATTATTTTTTTTTTATAATATACTAAGTTGTACCCCACACCTGATGTGTAACAACTTTATTTTTTTCTTATTTGTCTTTATTAGAAATTACAAGTGTGGTTTCTTTGACGTACAAAAAAAAGGGAGACCTCAAATGCAACGGAAATGAAAAACTATCGGTTGCATTTATGTCAAACAGGTGTCTGTCATCCCTGGACCAGGGTTGCCAGACTGCAGATCACTACACAACAGTAGTTGTTTTTGCGATTTTTGCAGTGATCATCAAAAATAACAAGTTTTTTGGGTGCAACTCAAAATATGTCTCTTTAGTGAATTTTAAAGAAGCTACTCTTATAACACAAACAGGGTTACAACTGTATTTATACCCTATACCACTATGTGGTTTGGGTATAATGACTTTGTGCTGCTGTTTGTAACTACCAAAAATATTTGACCTAGACCCATCTTTAATTATACCGATCGAATCAGAATCACTATCTAATTCGATTTAACGATGTCCGTCCGTCTGTGTGTCCATGTAAAGCTTGTAATCAAACTACAGGTCGCAAATATGAATATATTTTGATGAAATATGGTATATAAGCTTTTATCGGCCATAGGATGAACGCTATTGAAATTGGTGAGAATCGGTCCATGTTCAGACCTAGCCCCCATACAAATGACCCCTATGAAATCGACTTAAATTGCCGTAGGATCCAAATTATCACATAAATCTTAGTCAAATTGGGTTTGTATGCGTTTATTACATCCATTAATCAGTAGTCCAAAAATTATCCCTATGGGACAACTCTTAGTCATAGGCCCCATATAGAGCTGCTTCCCGATCTATAAAAAAAAAACAAAAATATTGCACTGATTCTTCTCAAATTTTGTTTGGATATATATTTTGCAAAATACAAGAGACCTTACCAAACATGGTTACGATCGGTCCATTTTTGGGCCTAGTCCTCATATAGATATTGCATCCGATATGAACTTTTTCATATCTGCAGACAATAAAATTTATAAAAATCCCACTCAAATTTGGTTTATGCTTATTTTCTATGCCCAGTTAGTTGGGCCTATGAGGTAGGGTCTCTAAACGCATGGTATAGGGTATCATATAGTCGGTCTAGACCGACTATAATTTTCTTACTTGTTTTTTTTTGCGAAAGACTAGAAAAATCGATGTAAGATTTTAACAGTTGATAGATATGACCACTGTGTATCGTTTTCTTGCAAAAAGTGAAAATTGTGAAATTTTGAGTTGACTCACTTTAGAGGTACAGGTGCGACATGTTGTTCAGAGCGGCAAATAACAAGACTGCAAAAACTACAAAATAAGGCGATGCGTACAATTTTGAAATGCAATCGACTTAACTCTATAAATTTTTACTCTATAAATGGCTGAATATACAACAAAGATTAGAACTAAATACAATAAATTTCATACAGAAAATGAAGAATGGAGATGCACCCGAATAATTGATCGAACAAATAAGGTACGTTGGTGATGTTCAACCGTACAGCCTGAGGAATGCAACGGATTTCAGGCTTCAACGAGCAAATACTAATGATGTGCAAAAATCACTATATTATAAAGGATTAAGACTACAATATGATGCCAAATAGTATTAAAAATGAATTAAATGCAAATATTTTTAGAAGAATAAGAAATATTAATATAAACCCGAGCTTATATATGTAATTTATTAAATACAATGTCATGAAAAAGTATTCAAAATACTACTTAAAATTAAATAAATTATTCCAAAACCATAGTTCATACAGCTTATGCTGCAACAGAGCTTATCCCGTGGTTCGTGCCAGGGATGAGTAATCTCTAGCATATGCGGACCTATGCAGGGGTGGATTTATATCTATAATATAATATTTGTTGAAATTATTAATCAAGCCTTGAATGTTTGTGTATATACCATGAATCTGGTTTGGTTGCTAGATTGATAAACCGATCCTTCTCTTTCGAAGATTCAATTTATTTTGATACACCGGACACTCCCGGTTATTGGTGACATGATTCAAAGTCCTAGATTTTGTCTTTTATTCTCTTTCATGCAGTTAATTCATTCCATGATTATTTCAGTATTACATTCTTTACCTCTGTGGTTTCCATGGCATTTGTAGCATACAATGTCATTCTTACATTCCGACGCTTTATGGTTATATCCTTGGCACTTGAAGCATTGCATAATGTCCGTACCATCAGAAACCCTACATCTGTCCCATCCTGAATTAAGCTTTTGACCTGTTATTATTTTCGGATACGATTCATTTTTTATTTTCAATTTTGCATTAAATATTGTTCTATTACATCTTTTTGTTTCATATATTTTAATAACGTCTATATTGCTAATTTTTAGTATGTATTTCATTCTGTTTTTTTTTAATTTTTTTATTAATTCTTTATCAGACATTTTAAAGTTTAAGTCAGTGATTACAATTTGCATGTCAACATTTTTTGAGATTTTTATTTCATAATCTTCACTAATTTCACCTTGTATCGCATTTTTAATTTTTTTCCCGTTCTTCTATATTTTCACTCTGGATCACCACCGCACAGTGGACCATATTTTGAGAAGGCGGCCAAAAATCATTTTTTTTTGTTACCGATTTTAATGTTATGTTATTCATTTGAAAGTAAATACCAGTAAACCTCGGGAGCCAAAAAATTGCGACTCTATCTCTGCTATATCACAGCGAACAGGGTCTTCGAAAATGGGCTTTCTCAGTATTTTGCTAAAATTAAAAATTTCTTTGTAAATTTTTATTTTTGAATGACTGTAACTTTTTTGATTTAAAAGATTTTGAAGTGTACATGGGATCCAATTAATTTTAAAATAAAAAATGTTGAAAATAGAAAAAATGGTACTTTGGTTATTCAAAGCGAAACTATTGAAGAACGAGATAAAATTAAGGAGGCAATACAAAATGAAATAAGTGAAAATTATGAAATAAAAGTTCCAAAAAAGATCGATATGAAAATTATTATAACTGATATGAATTTTAAAATTTATTTCTCTACATTCTCTTATCAGTGGGTAAGAGGAATTTTAAATATTGGCAAAGTAATTGTTATTAATCCTTGTTATGAAATCGATAATTTTTTCATAACCTGTTTCTTCATGAAGAAGATTTGTAGAATACCTCCAGGGCTTTTCATTTATCATTTGAAGACATTTGTTTTGTATAATTTGTAAGCGTTTTAGGTGGCAGTTGGCAGGCAGCGTCACTCCAAATAGGACACGCGTATGTTAATACCGGCCTTACAACACTTTTGAAGAGTAGATTTTTGTTTTTGGGGTTTAGAAATGACCTTCTATTTAGTAGTGGCCATAATACTTTAAATGATTTTATTGCTTTTTGACACGTAGCCATAATATGTTGTTTAAATGTTAGCTTTTTGTCCAAGACAACTCCGAGATATTTGACATGATTAAGTACATTTATGGTATTATTTCCAATAAGAAGATGACGTCTTGGCAGTCTTTTGGAAGATTTGTTGAATGGAAAAATTATTGCTTGGGTCTTCTTTGGATTAATTTTGATTTTCCATTTGTGAAAATATTTACTGCAATTTACAAGTCCCTTTTCCATTTTCTTCAGGAGTGCACTTTTAAGTTTGTTTGAAGAAATTAACGCAGTATAATCAGTAAGCAATTTTCATATATTTCGGGACTTTGAAATCGGATGTATATATCGAGTAAAGCAATGGCGACAAGACTGATCATTGAGGTCACCCTGTGGTAATGGTTTTTGGAGATGATGTTTCATTATTAATCGCAACTTTAAAGCTTCTGCCGTGAATCTGAAATAAGTTTGCATAAATATTTTGGTATATTTGCATCAAGAAGTTTAAATACTAGGCCATTATGCCAAACGGTGTCAAACGCTTTTTCGATATCTAACAATATTAGACCCGTTGAACTTTTATTGTTTTTATTGGTCATTATTTGATTTTTAATTCTGTTTATTTGGTGAGTAGTGCTATGCCCTTTTTTAAATCCAAATTGTTCTTTAGCAACAATAGAATTGGTCGTTACAAATTCACTAAGACGAGAATGTAGTATTTTTTCAAATATTTTACCTATGTTACTTAATGGACTAATAGGTCTATAGCTATTTGGGTTATTTTTTGGCTTACTAGGTTTGTTGATAGCTATAACCTTAGAATTTTTGAAATGGTTTAGGAAATAGTTGAGTTTGATGCAGCTGTTAAATATTATAACCAGTAATTTTAGAGCTTTGAGTGGTAGTTCCTTTAAAAGCAGGTTGGGAACATTCTCAAAACCAGGATATTTTGAGGGTATTATTGATTAGACAATATTTATTACTTCTTCTAGAGATGTATAAATTGCTGATTCAGAACAAGGATTTTCCTTCTTAAATTTATTTACTGTTGTATTTATTACTGTATCCGCTGAGTTGTTGTAGTTCGAAGTGAGGTTATTTGCTTGGACAAATGTATTTGCCAGGACTTCAGCCTTGTCCTTATAAGATGTTATTTGTGTATTTCCAACTTTAAAGTGAGTGATTTGATTTGTCCCTTTTCCTCGCAAGTTCCTGCTTATTTTCCAAAATGATTTATCACCTGGTTTTAAATTGGATAATAATTGACACCATTTCTTATTGCGTTCCGAATTAATACTTTTATCAATCATGTTACTTAGAAACTTAGTACATTGATTATAAAAAGTTTGCTCGGCTATATTTGAAGATCGTTGGCTTTTTATTTTAAAACTTCTTCTTAGTTTAGTATATTTCGCAGTACTTTCTGGTAATGTGTAAATTTTTTGTTGAGTTATTTTAGGTGTAGACACATCCCTTGCTTCGAAAACTACATTTATAAATTTTTGTACTTCCTGATCAATTATTACCTTGGTATTGTATATATCCGAATTTAACGTGATTTTATTGTCTAAAAAATGCATATAAATGTTCCAGTTGGTTGCACTATAATCATAATAATTGAGGTCAACCTGCAAGGATATTGATCTTTTAAGTGCACATATAATGGGGCGATGGTCTGATGGTATTTCGTAATCCATTGTTTTACGTCTATATTTAAAGCGGAATTGCTTAAAATAATATCGACTGTGGATGCTTCGCGATTGTGTTGATGGGGGAATAGGGTTGGACTATTAGGATAGTGAATAAGAAAATTGCTTGATTGATGTAGGTTGTTGAGTGCGATTCCTGCAGCATTATTTGAACGGCAATTCCAAGAATGTTTGACATTTAGGTCACCAAAAACTATAAATTCTTTGGTGGAAGATGTTAGGTTCAAGATATCAGCGCAGAAGTTATGGGTATATCTTGGTGAATATAACGAAGATACAACAATAGGTCTATTATATATAATAACTTCAATTGAGATGTTTTCGATTGATGAGGTGTTTGATATAAAGAGGTTTTTATGTGCGACCGATTTATGAATTAACAGAGCTACTCCTCCTCCTCTAGCATCTGTTCTGTCACTTCTTTATAAATAATAATTTTTAAACTATGGTCTATGATTTTCTGAAAAAAATGTTTCATTCAAAGACACTATTTTACAATTTTCTCGTTCAATTAGTATCTCAAATTGTTTTAATTTAGAAAAGTTTGAAATGCCATTAGCATTCAAGTGCAGCATTTTGAATTCGTTTAAATTAGTATAATCCATGGGCGTATATCACCATTGACATTACAACTTTGATTTGTTGTACTTTTAAAGTGCACCTTTGCAAATCATCTATAGCTGTATTGAAAATATCAAAAAGCTCATCAATGCTAAATAAATCGTTGTTTGTTTTCAACTTGTTAGCATATGTAGCTTTGCTGTTATTATTGATGTTATTGTTACAATTTGTGTTGTTGTTTCTTAAATTAGGGAAATCTCCCACTTAAAATTGAAATGAGTTATTTTGTTGTCTGCTTTTATTCTGACTTTTAGAAGTAACTCTTGTTCTAGTTTCCAAATAGAGAGAACGTAACGGACAGTTGATGTCGTTTGCAGAGTGATCAGTTCTCTCTTTTCCAGGTTTTTTGCAATTAAAGCCTGTAAAAACAGCTGGTCTTTTTTCATTTGTGTTAAACGGACACACACTTGTATGATGTTGTTCTGCACATATCATACACGCAGCACTACGATGACGATGTTCACCGCCATGGCCATACATTAAGCAGTTCCAGCATCGAGTTGGTTTGTTCCTGGATTTAGATATGTATTTTTTTCCAAGAAATTATAATATTGGAAATTGTTCGAATAAATTTTTACGAACAAATTGAACTTTGTAAACTGCATTATTGTTTGAACTGAATTTGGTGACTATTTCAGTTACGGAAGAAGGGGGCAGGTTGTAGTTTTTTAGCTCTGCGGTGATGTCCTCAGTTTTTATGCGGGGTAAACCGTGTAAAAAAGTGGTGTATAACCTATTTTCTTTGGAGCCATAAGAATGAAACACTCCATCTTACTCTACTTTAAGTATTTGCTTGTAGCATTCGAACATTTTTTTACTTGGAGCAAAAATTTTGGTACCAATTGAAGTACGTTTGAAAATACAATCCTTACCAAGCAGCCTTTGTATTTCTGTAAATGAAGCGTTAGCTTCTACAACAATGGGTGGAGGTTTGTGTTCCTTAACATCGTTAATATTTGATACGGGAGTTACGGCCATATCATTGAGGCCAGCAAGCAGGCTAAATCTGTTGCTTGAAGTTGACGCAATAGTCAATTCCAAATGTTGGATGGGATAGATGTAGAGTTTTCGATGGTACAAATATAATTCAATCTTTTAAATATCAAGGATATAATCATAAATCGTCGGAATGCAAAAATGAAGAAATATGTTACAAGTGCCATGGAAAACATAAAAGTAAAGTTTGTAAAAAGGAAATAATAATAAAATGTGTTAACTGTATAAATGAAAATAGAGGACTTAACTTAGGACTTAACCGGGAACGTCCGGTATATCAAAATAAACTTAGTGTAAGAAAGAGAAGAATAGGTTTAACAACCTAACAATCACAGAAAATACACGGAATATATACTAACATTCAAGGGCTAATAAACAACTTTAATCAACTGGAAGTTATTGCTGAAACCGTTAAACCAGATTTCATAATTCTGACTGAAACCCATCTGACTAAAAAAATAGATGAAAAGGAGATTGAAATAAATCAATATGACCATTATATAACATTATCAAATTCATCTAAAACTGGCGGAGTAATTATTTATTTCAAAAAACAATGGAATTTAAATAAAATTAAAGACAATGTTAATGACTCAAATTATTGGATTAGTGCATATATGGCAAAACGTGTAAAAACTTCTTTTATAATAGTAATAGTATATAGATCACCGAGCAGTCATAAAGCGGGATTTTATGAAGCGTTTCAAGAATTTTTAGAAGAAATATGTGAAAAAAAATTACGATATTATAATAGCTGGAGATTTCAACATAGATTGGTTTAAAGATTTTTATAAAAATAAATTGGAAAGTATATTAAATGATAATGGCTTAAAGCAAATAATACCAAAATAACACAAAACTCAAAAACCTTAATAGGCTATATTATAACAAATAATGAAAGGATTTCGGCAAAAAATAATACAAATAATAAAATAGCGGATCATGAATCCATAGACATTTTTATTGAATACGAAAATATAGACCGGGAAACACAAACTAAAGAAATAGAAATTTTTAAATACAATAAAAATAATTTTAATAATGAACTAAGTGCAATACTACAATGTAATGAAATAAATGATTTGAATGAATGTCAACAATTTTGATACCTGTTTAGAAAATATAATAAAAAAATTAACTATTAAAAAAAAAAAAATAAATGAAAGCAACAATAATAAATGGTTTAATAACGAACTCAGAATACTGAAAAGAGAGAAAGTTCTTAAATACCAGAAGGCAATTATTGAAAACACCATTGCTGCATGGAATAGTTATAAATTAATAAGAAATACATATAAAGTTAAGATTGACAACGAAAAAAATAATTATATAAACAATAAAATAACCAACACAAATAACCATAAAGAAATGTGGAGCAAAATAAAAGAACTGGTATTAAGAAAACCTCGAAATGTGAAATAAACTGTGATATTTCATCAAATAGAGTATAAGGACAATTTTGAAATATCCGAAAATTTTAATAATTATTTTGTAAATAGTATTAAGGAAATAAGAAACTCCATTGAAAATGTGCAATATAACAATAACATATCTGTGATAGACTCAAAATTCAAATTTCGTGCAATATCTTTACAAGAACTAAAAATTATATGTAAAAATATGAAAAACAAACCGGACTACAATAAAATATCAAACAAAATAATCTTAGATAATTGGAACATAACGGGCAATATTATGCTCAATATTATAAATAAGTCGCTTAGAAATGGAGTTTTCCCTAACAACTGGAAGGAATCGATGATTACACCAATAGAAAAAGTTAAAAATACTACCAAATGTGAGGAATACCGTCCAATTAACACATTAAAAACATGTGAAAAATTATTGAAAATATTAAGGTTAAAAATCAATTGGAATACTATATGGAACAACACAAGTTACTGCCAAAGTATCAATCTGGTTTTAGAAAGAGATATTCATGTGAAACAGCGGTCAACTATGTTATTAATAGATGGAAATATAAGATGAGGAATAATAAAGTATTGGCTATTTTCCTAGACTTCAAGAGAGCGTTCGAAACAATTGATAGAAGTATCTTGCTGCAGAAACTCCATAAGTATGGTATTCAAGATAAAGAATTAGAATGGTTTAAGTCATATTTAACTAACCGCAGACAAATTACAAAAGTTAATAATGTTGAATCTAATGCAATAGCGAATGATTTTGGAGTGCGCCAAGGCTCAATTTTAGGAGCTCTTTTATTTATTATATACATTAATGATATGGAAAGTTTTAAACAAATGCGAAATTGTTCTATATGCAGACGACACTCTGATTTTTACAGAAGCAGCAACTGAAGAAATGTGCCATGAAAATTTAACAACGGATATGTCTAATATCAATAATTGGATAAAAATGAATAAACTAAAATTAAACGAAAGTAAAACGAAATTAATGGAAATAAATATGAACACTAACATAACATTTAAAATAAATAATGTAATAATAGAAAAAGTTAACAACATTAAATATCTGGGTTTCTTAATAGACAAAGACTTAAATTTCAAGGAACATCTTGAATATGTATGTAAAAAAATAGGTAAAAAAATCGGATTTTTCAAACGAATAAGAAATAAACTATCAATTGCAACTGCAATAAACATATATAATACAATAATTAAACCACATTTTGAATATGGATCAACTGTGTTAAACACATCGCACCTGTACCTCTAAAGTGAGTGAACTCAAAATTTACAAATTTTCAGTAGAGGCAAAAAACGGTTTTTTTTTTAAATATTTACTATAAAATTTAAAAACAGTTATTTCATTATAAAGAATTGCGAATAATAAGTATACAAATGTAACAACTTTATTTTTTTCTTATTTGTCTTTATTAGAAATTACAAGTGTGGTTTCTTTAACGGAAATGAAAAACTATCGGTATCATTTATGTCAAACAGGTGTCTGTCATCCCTGGACCAGGGTTGCCAGACTGCAGATCACTACAATCTCGGCCTATCTGACCCTACAATCGACTCCGATTGTTCTTCATTTTCCAAAAATTCATCTTCCAAAAATTCATAATCTTCGTAATCGCTAGTGTTGCCTTCAGATTCCACAGAACTACCATCCTTATCTACTCTAGGTTCCAACCATTTCTTTAAACGACTAGAATCAACTATGCCATTGTAGGGCATTTGTGTAACTTGGTAGTTCTCCACATCGGATATTTCATAACGATCATTACCCAACTGTTTCTGAATTATATATGGACGCGGTACTTCGGTATTAATTTTTTGTTCACTCCCGCGGTTGTATCAACGTTCTTCAAAACTACTAAATCTCCCACTTCGAAAGACTTAGCTGGTACGTGATGCTCATTAAAATAACTTAAGTTCTTCAATTGAGACTTTTCGATAGCTTCTGAAGCTTTTTCCCCTATTAAGTTTAAATCAATGCCCTTTTCAGCGTATGTATCTTGCAAGTGTTCGGTAAGCTCATCTATGGTTTCACCGCGCTGTTCGATGCCAAACAGCATTTTACATGGTGACTGACCCGTACTATTGTGAACTGTATTATTAACAGCAAATTCTACTTGTGTCAACATGTTGACCCAATCGGCATGTTCGATGGGCTCAGTAAGTTTAGCAAGCATAGCTCGTAAGTCGCGGTTTACTCTTTTTACTTGCCCGTTGGACTGCGGCGACGCCACTGAATTATTCACATGCGCAATGTTTCTGTCTGACACGAATTTTTCAAATTCGTTAGATGTAAAGCAAGTCCCCCGGTCGCTAATGATTCTTCTCGGACGGCTGTAATATTCAAAATATTTTCGCAATGCGCAGCAGGCTTCCCTTGTGCCCGGTGAATTGACTGCATATAGTTTTGTAAATTTTGTAAATGCATCAACAACCACTAATATGTGCTTTCGTTTTGATTTGCATGACGGCAAAGGACCGAAGTGATCGATATGCAGTGTATCAAAAGGAACCGGTTTTTTTTCTATGTTATACAGATTTCTTTCATTTTTCTTGTTTGAGTTTGAATAATAAATACATTTCAGGCAATTTCTTATAAACCGATTCAGTTTGTCTCTCATATTCGGAAACCAATAAAACTTTTTTATCTGTTTCGCGCACTTCTCAACTCCTACATGGCCGTATTTTTCATGAGCTAGCCGCATTATATTCTCTTCTAACTCCGCCGGCACATACAGCTGCTTTTGGCTCTGAGGACCTAAATGAAAAATCAGTCCATTATCTAAAACATAACCCTCTAAATCTCCTTCCTCCAATCTACTTCTAATATCCTGAATATTTTTATCCCTAGTCTGTGTAATTTGGATATTTCTATCTACCTCGTCTGCGTCGATTACTGCAATAATAGGTGCTCTGCTTAAAGCGTCCACATGTGCCATTAATTCGCCCTTACGGTGTCGGATGCTATAGTCGTAGTTCTCCAACTCTAATGCCCACCTTACTATTCTCGGGTTCATTAATTTTTTACTTAACGTCAACGTAAGTGAGTTGCAGTCAGTCACTATAGTAACCGGAATCCCTTCCAAGTATACCCGGAATCCTCTCAATGCATATATCATAGCTAGCGTTTCCAGTTCAAAACTGTGATATCTAGACTCTGCAGCAGACGTACACTTTGAATAATAAGCCACTGGATGTAACTTATTATCGTCCTGCCTCTGCAGCAGTACTGACCCATATCCCTTAGCACTGGCGTAGGTATGTAGTTCCGTTTCCCGGCGGGGGTTATACACTGCTAATACTGGTGAATTTATCAGCCTGTTTTTCAAAGTTGAAAATGCCTCCTTGCATTCACTCGACAAGCTAAAAGTTTTGCTTTTCTTCAACTCTGTTAGTGGCCTCGCTATTCTTGAAAAATCTAACACAAATCGACGGAAAAAGGAGAACAACCCTAAACAGCGTTCTAGCCCCTCGTGGTCCTCAGGCATAGGATATTCTTTAATGGTTCTAAAATGGTCGTCATTGGGGCGAATTCCGTCTTTGTTTACTTTATATCCCAAATAGTCAAGCTCTCTATATGCAAATTTGCATTTCGTTAAGTTTAATGTCAACTCAGCCCTTTTCAATGTTTTTAAAACATCCGCTACTAATTGAAAATGTTCCGCAAGCGTCTCAGTGGCTATGCTTATGTCATCTAAATATACTACTATCTTTCCTGCATCAACAAATTCTCTTAAAACCCTATTAATAAAGCGCTGAAATACGGCCCCTGCATTTTTTATGCCGAAAGGCATATAACAATACTCAAATTGTCCCATGGGGGTAACAAACGCGGTGTGTTTAATTGAATCCTTATGCATTGGGACTTGGTGAAAACTATTTTCCAAGTCGAGAGTCGAGAAATATTTTTTATTGCCTAAGTAGTCCAAGCAGTCTTCAATCACTGGCAGAGGATAATTATCATTAAAAGTAATTTTATTCAACGATCGATAATCAATACACATTCTTAAATTTCCATTTTTTCTTCGCATTAACACGATTGGTGAGGCATAGGGTGACTCACTAGGGCGTATTATGCCCTTCTCTAATAATTCGTCTAACTTCGCTTTAACTTCGCATCGCTCGCGGTATGAAAGTCGCCTAGGACCGTAATATACCGGCACGTCATTTACCAAATTAATTTTCATATTATGGTCTGTTGGCTCTGTAATGTTGTCCGAATCGATTAAATAAATTTTCTCAATTATCGATCTGAGAGCACACACATCTTTCGCGTCTAAATTCTCATTGATATCTACTTTCGCCTCAGTCCCAATTGCACAAACCGCTTGCATGATTTCCTCGCACTCCCCGTTTTCTTCAACGATTTCTAAATTACACATATTTTGACGATCGCCCCACTCTAATTCAGAAACAATTGCGTTTTTTTCGTTTAAATACCCTACTTCATTTGCAATATTTTTTTTATCAACTACTTTATAATCTTCGATATCATTTCCATCGAAGGGTAACACACTAAATAAGTTTAAATTATCTTTTATGGTTGGAACTTCGACTAACTGATGAGGATCTCTATATAAACAGCATAAGCGCACTAACATCTTTTTTTTTATATTTTTATTTAAGTCTTTCAAATTCATATTTAATAGTTCATTTTTTTATAACGTTTTCTTATTTTACACAAATGAATGTTTAATTTTATTAAGAGGTCACGACCGAATATCAATGGCACCACAGCATCTTCATCTGGCAAAATAAACAGATTTTTGATTTTTAAAAAAAATTTCGCATTCGACACTGCCAAACATATTAATTATTTTATTTCCAACACCACGGTATTTTGATAAAATTTCTTAATTTTTAATTAAAAACGGCACCATTGATTTTTTTATACAGCTAATAGGGCTACCCGTATCAAACAAAGAAAAGAACTTTATTAAGTCAGTGCGCTTACCCTGATTTAAAAAGGCAACACTTACCGATTGGAACGCATCCAATTGTTGATCGTCATTTACTATTGCAGCGATTACAGTCTTCTTTTTAGGGCAGTTTTGGTGAAAGTGTCCAACTTCGGCACATATAAAGCATGAATTGGCAGGACGCTTCGGCTTCGGACATTTGCTTTGGTAATGTCCAAATTGCGAGCAGTTATAGCAGCGGATTTCGGCATCGGATGTGTTGGCAACATTGTTGCTACCCAGTGCAGCTGTTTTGTGTTTGTTGGCCGCTGTAGCACTTGTCGATTTTATAGTAGTTGCACGTGTCTGATGTCGTCGATACTCATATCGATCCAACTTTGTGATCAATTCGTCGATAGTTTTTGCCCCACACAACATATTGATATTTTTATCGTCAGGCATACCGTCAATTATTATGTCGACCAACTCTTTCCCTACGATGTCCGAATTTGCCGCAATTGCCGACACCAAGTAGCTGAGGCACGACTCTTCCGGTTTTAGTCTTCTCAAGTTAAGCTGTCTGTAGATCTCCTGGCGGGCAACCGTACGAGTGAAGACAGTCTTTAAGCTCGCCTTCAGATCCTTATATTCCACCAGACCCAAATTTATCACGTGCTGTTTAGCCGTTCCCACTAGTCGCCGACGGACACCCATACATTTTTCTCTGTCGGTATACTTGGTGGCATAGTCCTCGAATTGTGTCAACCATTTTGATATGTCTTGGTGATTGTCTCCACTGAATGTGGGTACGGCGGCATCCAACTCGTTCAGATCTATATGGCTGATGGGGCGTTGCAGACTTTGTCGATCCTCTAAAACTCGGATTTGCTCTTGTAGCTGCAGCATCTTCAATCTTATTTCCACATTTTTTAGTTCTTCTTCTGCTGACGCATTAGCGGAGAGCCTTGGAGCAGCGGCCTCGGATGAAAACATGTTTTTTGCAAGGATGTTGACCGCAGAAATATTTGCAGCAGGCACGTGGACAGCGGAAATATTTGCGGCAGGCATGTTGACGGCAGATAAGTTTTCAGCACGCACGTTGGCGGCAGATGAAAAATCGTATGCGTTTACGTTAGGCACGTTGGTGGCAGTTAAGACAGCGGATGCGTTTTCGGCAGGCTCGTTGACACTTCCAGCATTCTCGGATGTTTCCTCAATAGCAGCCACATCACTATTGGTCTCATTAATTTCAGCCATCTTGTCGGCATCAGCACTTACCGCTTGGCTGACCTCGCATTTACCAGCAGTATCTTTAACTTCGTTGCTCGGTATTCCATCTCCAACCATAGTTTCCTCCTTTACCAGCGCCTCGTGCAATGTACGAAGCTGTGTTAAGGTGGCTGATGGAGGGAAGTCGATGCCGGCCGCAGTAAGTGATTCGATTATTGATTGACGGCTTGGCCGTAAATCCATCTTTCCACTATTATTTTACATTCCGAACAATTATTATTTTTTTTTTATAATATACTAAGTTGTACCCCACACCTGATGTGTAACAACTTTATTTTTTTCTTATTTGTCTTTATTAGAAATTACAAGTGTGGTTTCTTTGACGTACAAAAAAAAGGGAGACCTCAAATGCAACGGAAATGAAAAACTATCGGTTGCATTTATGTCAAACAGGTGTCTGTCATCCCTGGACCAGGGTTGCCAGACTGCAGATCACTACACAACAGTAGTTGTTTTTGCGATTTTTTCAGTGATCATCAACTCAAAATATGTTTTTAGTGAATTCTAAAGAAGCTACACTTATAACACAAATAGGGTTACAACTGTATTTATACCCTATACCACTATGTGGTTTGGGTATAATGACTTTGTGCTGCTGTTTGTAACTACCAAAAATATTTGACCTAGACCCATCTTTAATTATACCGATCGAATCAGAATCACTATCTAATTCGATTTAACGATGTCCATCCGTCCGTCCGTCTGTGTGTCCATGTAAAGCTTGTAATCAAACTGCAGGTCGCAAATATGAATATATTTTGATGAAATTTGGTATATAAGCTTTTATCGGCCATAGGATGCACGCTATTGAAATTGGTGAGAATCGGTCCATGTTCAGACCTAGCCCCCATACAAATGACCCCTATGAAATCGACTTAAATTGCCGTAGGATCCAAATTATCACATAAATCTTAGTCAAATTGGGTTTGTATGCGTTTATTACATCCATTAATCAGTAGTCCAAAAATTATCCCTATGGGACAACTCTTAGTCATAGGCCCCATATAGAGCTGCTTCCCGATCTTCACTTAAATCTATAAAAAAAAACAAAAATATTGCACTGATTCTTCTCAAATTTTGTTTGTATATATATTTTGCAAAATACAAGAGACCTTACCAAACATGGTTACGATCGGTCCATTTTTGGGCCTAGTCCTCATATAGATATTGCATCCGATATGAACTTTTTCATATCTGCAGACAATAAAATTTATAAAAATCCCACTCAAATTTGGTTTATGCTTATTTTCTATGCCCAGTTAGTTGGGCCTATGAGGTAGGGTCTCTAAACGCATGGTATAGGGTATCATATAGTCGGTCTAGACCGACTATAATTTTCTTACTTGTTTTTTTTGCGAAAGACTAGAAAAATCGATGTAAGATTTTAACAGTTGGTAGATATGACCACTGTGTATCGTTTTCTTGCAAAAAGTGAAAATTGTGAAATTTTGAGTTGACTCACTTTAGAGGTACAGGTGCGACATGTTGTTCAGAGCGGCAAATAACAAGATTGCGAAAACTACAAAATAAGGCGATGCGTACAATTTTGAAATGCAATCGATTTAACTCTATAAATTTTTACTCTATAAATGGCTGAATATACAACAAAGATTAGAACTAAATACAATAAATTTCATACAGAAAATGAAGAATGGAGATGCACCCGAATGTTTGATCGAACAAATAAGGTACGTTGGTGATGTTCAACCGTACAGCCTGAGGAATGCAACGGATTTCAGGCTTCAACGAGCAAATACTAATGATATGCAAAAATCACTATATTATAAAGGATTAAGACTACAATATGATGCCAAATAGTATTAAAAATGAATTAAATGCAAATATTTTTAGAAGAATAAGAAATATTAATATAAACCCGAGCTTATATATGTAATTTATTAAATGCAATGTCATGAAAAAGTATTCAAAATACTACTTAAAATTAAATAAATTATTCCAAAACCATAGTTCATACAGCTTATCCCGTGGTTCGTGCCAGGGATGAGTAATCTCTAGCATATGCGGACCTATGCAGGGGTGGATTTATATCTATAATATAATATTTGTTGAAGTTATTAATCAAGCCTTGAATGTTTGTGTATATACCATGAATCTGGTTTGGTTGCTAGATTGATAAACCGATCCTTCTCTTTCGAAGATTCAATTTATTTTGATACACCGGACACTCCCGGTTATTGGTGACATGATTCAGAGTCCTAGATTTTGTCTTTTATTCTCTTTCATGCAGTTAATTCATTCTATGATTATTTCAGTATTACATTCTTTACCTCTGTGGTTTCCATGGCATTTGTAGCATACAATGTCATTCTTACAGTCCGACGCTTTATGGTTATATCCTTGGCACTTGAAGCATTGCATAATGTCCGTACCATCAAAAACCCTACATCTGTCCCATCCTGAATTAAGCTTTTGACCTGTTATTATTTTCGGATACGATTAATTTTTTATTTTCAATTTTGCATTAAATATTGTTCTATTACATCTTTTTGTTTCATATATTTTAATAACGTCTATATTGCTAATTTTTAGTATGTATTTCATTCTGTTTTTTTAATTTTTTATTAATTCTTTATCAGACATTTTAAAGTTTAAGTCATTGATTACAATTTGCATGTCAACATATTTTGAGATTTTTATTTCATAATCTTCACTAATTTCACCTTGTATCGCATTTTTAATTTTTTCCCGTTCTTCTATATTTTCACTCTGGATCACCACCGCACAGTGGACCATATTTTGAGAAGGCGGCCAAAAATCATTTTTTTTTGTTACCGATTTTAATGTTATGTTATTCATTTGAAAGTAAATACCAGTAAACCTCGGGAGCCAAAAAATTGCGACTCTATCTCTACTATATCACAGCGAACAGGGTCTTCGAAAATGGGCTTTCTCAGTATTTTGCTAAAATTAAAAATTTCTTTGTAAATTTTTATTTTTGAATGACTGTAACTTTTTTGATTTAAAAGATTTTGAAGTGTACATGGATCCAATTAATTTTAAAATAAAAAATGTTGAAAATAGAAAAAATGGTACTTTGGTTATTCAAAGCGAAACTATTGAAGAACGAGATAAAATTAAGGAGGCAATACAAAATGAAATAAGTGAAAATTATGAAATAAAAGTTCCAAAAAAGATCGATATGAAAATTATTATAACTGATATGAATTTTAAAATACCTGAAGAAGAATTAATAGAGAAAATAAAAAAACAAAATGAAATAATGAAAAATTGTGAAATGGAATTAGTATTTTTCAATGATATATTCTTCCATTATTTACATATTTTAACAAATTTGATATTCACATATGAGATCTTATCTTTACATATAGATATTGCAATAAATAATATATAGGATCTAAAGATATTAAATAGTTTTTGTTTTATTTTTTTTAATGATTTTTAAAGGAAAATGGGAGGAAAAAACGTTTATATGATTTAATAAATTCAAATACTATCTGAAAATATTTATGTGCTTATAGGAGATTTATGAGAAATAATAGACCTCTATAATCATATAATTTTCAATTTGGTGATTTCTTTTTAACTTTACGTTATTTCTCTACATTCTCTTATCAGTGGGTAAGAGGAATTTTAAATATTGGCAAAGTAATTGTTATTAATCCTTGTTATGAAATCGATAATTTTTTCATAACCTGTTTCTTCATGAAGAAGATTTGTAGAATACCTCCAGGGCTTTTCATTTATCATTTGAAGACATTTGGGACTTTGAAATCGGATGTATATATCGAGTAAAGCAATGGCGACAAGACTGATCATTGAGGTCACCCTGTGGTAATGGTTTTTGGAGATGATGTTTCATTATTAATCGCAACTTTAAAGCTTCTGCCGTGAATCTGAAATAAATTTGCATAAATATTTTGGTATATTTGCATCAAGAAGTTTAAATACTGGGCCATTATGCCAAACGGTGTCAAACGCTTTTTCGATATCTAACAATATTAGACCCGTTGAACGTTTATTGTTTTTATTGGTCATTATTTGATTTTTAATTCTGTTTATTTGGTGAGTAGTGCTATGCCCTTTTTTAAATCCAAATTGTTCTTTAGCAACAATAGAATTGGTCGTTACAAATTCACTAAGACGAGAATGTAGTATTTTTTCAAATATTTTACCTATGTTACTTAATGGACTAATAGGTCTATAGCTATTTGGGTTATTTTTTGGCTTACTAGGTTTGTTGATAGCTATAACCTTAGCATTTTTGAAATGGTTTGGGAAATAGTTGAGTTTGATGCAGCTGTTAAATATTATAACCAGTAATTTTAGAGCTTTGAGTGGTAGTTCTTTTAAAAGCAGGTTGGGAACATTCTCAAAACCAGGATATTTTGAGGGTATTATTGATTAGACAATATTTATTACTTCTTCTAGAGATGTATAAATTGCTGATTCAGAACAAGGATTTTCCTTCTTAAATTTATTTACTGTTGTATTTATTACTGTATCCGCTGAGTTGTTGTAGTTCGAAGTGAGGTTATTTGCTTGGACAAATGTATTTGCCAGGACTTCAGCCTTGTCCTTATAAGATGTTATTTGTGTATTTCCAACTTTAAAGTGAGTGATTTGATTTGTCCCTTTTCCTCGCAAGTTCCTGCTTATTTTCCAAAATGATTTATCACCTGGTTTTAAATTGGATAATAATTGACACCATTTCTTATTGCGTTCCGAATTAATACTTTTATCAATCATGTTACTTAGAAACTTAGTACATTGATTATAAAAAGTTTGCTCGGCTATATTTGAAGATCGTTGGCTTTTTATTTTAAAACTTCTTCTTAGTTTAGTATATTTCGCAGTACTTTCTGGTAATGTGTAAATTTTTTGTTGAGTTATTTTAGGTGTAGACACATCCCTTGCTTCGAAAACTACATTTATAAATTTTTGTACTTCCTGATCAATTATTACCTTGGTATTGTATATATCCGAATTTAACGTGATTTTATTGTCTAAAAAATGCATATAAATGTTCCAGTTGGTTGCACTATAATCATAATAATTGAGATCAACCTGCAAGGCCATTGATTTTTTAAGTGTACATATAATGGGGCGATGGTCTGATGGTATTTCGTAATTGTTTTTACGTCTATATTTAAAGCGGAATTGCTTAAAATAATATCGACTGTGGATGCTTCGCGATTGTGTTGATGGGGGAATAGGGTTGGACTATTAGGATAGTGAATAAGAAAATTGCTTGATTGATGTAGGTTGTTGAGTGCGATTCCTGCAGCATTATTTGAACGGCAATTCCAAGAATGTTTGGCATTTAGGTCACCAAAAACTATAAATTCTTTGGTGGAAGTTGTTAGGTTCAAGATATCAGCGCAGAAGTTATGGGTATATCTTGGTGAATATAACGAAGATACAACAATAGGTCTATTATATATAATAACTTCAATTGAGATGTTTTCGATTGATGAGGTGTTTGATATAAAGAGGTTTTTATGTGCGACCGATTTATGAATTAACAGAGCTACTCCTCCTCCTCTAGCATCTGTTCTGTCACTTCTTTATAAATAATAATTTTTAAACTATGGTCTATGATTTTCTGAAAAAAATGTTTCATTCAAAGACACTATTTTACAATTTTCTCGTTCAATTAGTATCTCAAATTGTTTTAATTTAGAAAAGTTTGAAATGCCATTAGCATTCAAGTGCAGCATTTTGAATTCGTTTAAATTAGTATAATCCATGGGCGTATATCACCATTGACATTACAACTTTGATTTGTTGTACTTTTAAAGTGCACCTTTGCAAATCATCTATAGCTGTATTGAAAATATCAAAAAGCTCATCAATGCTAAATAAATCGTTGTTTGTTTTCAACTTGTTAGCATATGTAGCTTTGCTGTTATTATTGATGTTATTGTTACAATTTGTGTTGTTGTTTCTTAAATTAGGGAAATCTCCCACTTAAAATTGAAATGAGTTATTTTGTTGTCTGCTTTTATTCTGACTTTTAGAAGTAACTCTTGTTCTAGTTTCCAAATAGAGAGAACGTAACGGACAGTTGATGTCGTTTGCAGAGTGATCAGTTCTCTCTTTTCCAGGTTTTTTGCAATTAAAGCCTGTAAAAACAGCTGGTCTTTTTTCATTTGTGTTAAACGGACACACACTTGTATGATGTTGTTCTGCACATATCATACACGCAGCACTACGATGACGATGTTCACCGCCATGGCCATACATTAAGCAGTTCCAGCATCGAGTTGGTTTGTTCCTGGATTTAGATATGTATTTTTTTCCAAGAAATTATAATATTGGAAATTGTTCGAATAAATTTTTACGAACAAATTGAACTTTGTAAACTGCATTATTGTTTGAACTGAATTTGGTGACTATTTCAGTTACGGAAGAAGGGGACAGGTTGTAGTTTTTTAGCTCTGCGGTGATGTCCTCAGTTTTTATGCGGGGTAAACCGTGTAAAAAAGTGGTGTATAACCTATTTTCTTTGGAGCCATAAGAATGAAACACTCCACCTTACTCTACTTTAAGTATTTGCTTGTAGCATTCGAACATTTTTTTACTTGGAGCAAAAATTTTGGTACCAATTGAAGTACGCTTGAATTTACAATCCTTACCAAGCAGCCTTTGTATTTCTGTAAATGAAGCTATAGCTTCTACAACAATGGGTGGAGGTTTGTGTTCCTTAACATCGTTAATATTTGATACGGGAGTTACGTCCATATCATTGAGGCCAGCAAGCAGGCTAAATCTGTTGCTTGAAGTTGACGCAATAGTCAATTCCAAATGTTGGATGGGATAGATGTAGAGTTTTCGATGGTACAAATATAATTCAATCTTTTAAATATCAAGGATATAATCATAAATCGTCGGAATGCAAAAATGAAGAAATATGTTACAAGTGCCATGGAAAACATAAAAGTAAAGTTTGTAAAAAGGAAATAATAATAAAATGTGTTAACTGTATAAATGAAAATAGAGGACTTAACTTAGGACTTAACCGGGAACGTCCGGTATATCAAAATAAACTTAGTGTAAGAAAGAGAAGAATAGGTTTAACAACCTAACAATCACAGAAAATACATGGAATATATACTAACATTCAAGGGCTAATAAACAACTTTAATCAACTGGAAGTTATTGCTGAAACTGTTAAACCAGATTTCATAATTCTGACTGAAACCCATCTGACTAAGAAAATAGATGAAAAGGAGATTGAAATAAATCAATATGACCATTATATAACATTATCAAATTCATCTAAAACTGGCGGAGTAATTATTTATTTCAAAAAACAATGGAATTTAAATAAAATTAAAGACAATGTTAATGACTCAAATTATTGGATTAGTGCATATATGGCAAAACGTGTAAAAACTTCTTTTATAATAGTAATAGTATATAGATCACCGAGCAGTCATAAAGCGGAATTTTGTGAAGCGTTTCAAGAATTTTTAGAAGAAATATGTGAAAAAAATTACGATATTATAATAGCTGGAGATTTCAACATAGATTGGTTTAAAGATTTTTATAAAAATAAATTGGAAAGTATATTAAATGATAATGGCTTAAAGCAACTAATGAATGAATATACCAAAATAACACAAAACTCAAAAACCTTAATAGACTATATTATAACAAATAATGAAAGGATTTCGGCAAAAAATAATACAAATAATAAAATAGCGGATCATGAATCCATAGACATTTTTATTGAATACGAAAATATAGACCGGGAAACACAAACTAAAGAAATAGAAATTTTTAAATACAATAAAAATAATTTTAATAATGAACTAAGGGCAATACTACAATGTAATGAAATAAATGATTTGAATGAATGTCAACAATTTTGATACCTGTTTAGAAAATATAATAAAAAAATTAACTATTAAAAAAAAAAAAATAAATGAAAGCAACAATAATAAATGGTTTAATAACGAACTCAGAATACTGAAAAGAGAGAAAGTTCTTAAATACCAGAAGGCAATTATTGAAAACACCATTGCTGCATAAAGTTAAGATTGACAACGAAAAAAATAATTATATAAACAATAAAATAACCAACACAAATAACCATAAAGAAATGTGGAGCAAAATAAAAGAACTGGTACTAAGAAAACCCCGAAATGTGAAATAAACTGTGATATTTCATCAAATAGAGTATAAGGACAATTTTGAAATATCCGAAAATTTTAATAATTATTTTGTAAATAGTATTAAGTAAATAAGAAACTCCATTGAAAATGTGCAATATAACAATAACATATCTGTGATAGACTCAAAATTCAAATTTCGTACAATATCTGTACAAGAACTAAAAATTATATGTAAAAATATGAAAAACAAACCGGACTACAATAAAATATCAAACAAAATAATCTTAGATAATTGGAACATAACGGGCAATATTATGCTCAATATTATAAATAAGTCGCTTAGAAATGGAGTTTTCCCTAACAACTGGAAGGAATCGATGATTACACCAATAGAAAAAGTTAAAAATACTACCAAATGTGAGGAATACCGTCCAATTAACACATTAAAAACATGTGAAAAATTCTTAAAAATATTAAGGTTAAAAATCAATTGGAATACTATATGGAACAACACTCTGCCAAAGTATCAATCTGGTTTTAGAAAGAGATATTCATGTGAAACAGCGGTCAACTATGTTATTAATAGATGGAAATATAAGATGAGGAATAATAAAGTATTGGCTATTTTCCTAGACTTCAAGAGAGCGTTCGAAACAATTGATAGAAGTATCTTGCTGCAGAAACTCCATAAGTATGGTATTCAAGATAAAGAATTAGAATGGCTTAAGTCATATTTAACTAACCGCAGACAAATTACAAAAGTTAATAATGTTGAATCTAATGCAATAGCGAATGATTTTGGAGTGCGCCAAGGCTCAATTTTAGGAGCTCTTTTATTTATTATATACATTAATGATATGGAAAGTTTTAAACAAATGCGAAATTGTTCTATATGCAGACGACACTCTGATTTTTACAGAAGCAGCAACTGAAGAAATGTGCCATGAAAATTTAACAACGGATATGTCTAATATCAATAATTGGATAAAAATGAATAAACTAAAATTAAACGAAAGTAAAACGAAATTAATGGAAATAAATATGAACACTAACATAACATTTAAAATAAATAATGTAATAATAGAAAAAGTTAACAACATTAAATATCTGGGTTTCTTAATAGACAAAGACTTAAATTTCAAGGAACATCTTGAATATGTATGTAAAAAAATAGGTAAAAAAATCGGATTTTTCAAACGAATAAGAAATAAACTATCAATTGCAACTGCAATAAACATATATAATACAATAATTAAACCACATTTTGAATATGGATCAACTGTGTTAAACACATCGCACCTGTACCTCTAAAGTGAGTGAACTCAAAATTTACAAATTTTCAGTAGAGGCAAAAAACGGTTTTTTTTTTAAATATTTACTATAAAATTTAAAAACAGTTATTTCATTGTAAAGAATTGCGAATAATAAGTATACAACTGTAACAACTTTATTTTTTTCTTATTTGTCTTTATTAGAAATTACCAAGTGTGGTTTCTTTGACGGAAATGAAAAACTATCGGTATCATTTATGTGAAACAGGTGTCTGTCATCCCTGGACCAGGGTTGCCAGACTGCAGATCACTACAATCTCGGCCTATCTGACCCTACAATCGACTCCGATTTTCCAAAAATTCATCTTCCAAAAATTCATAATCTTCGTAATCGCTAGTGTTGCCTTCAGATTCCACAGAACTACCATCCTTATCTACTCTAGGTTCCAACCATTTCTTTAAACGACTAGAATCAACTATGCCATTGTAGGGCATTTGTGTAACTTGGTAGTTCTCCACATCGGATATTTCATAACGATCATTACCCAACTGTTTCTGAATTATATATGGACCGCGGTACTTCGGTATTAATTTTTTGTTCACTCCCGCGGTTGTATCAACGTTCTTCAAAACTACTAAATCTCCCACTTCGAAAGACTTAGCTGGTACGTGATGCTCATTAAAATAACTTAAGTTCTTCAATTGAGACTTTTCGATAGCTTCTGAAGCTTTTTCCCCTATTAAGTTTAAATCAATTCCCTTTTCAGCGTATGTATCTTGCAAGTGTTCGGTAAGCTCATCTATGGTTTCACCGCGCTGTTCGATGCCAAACAGCATTTTAGATGGTGACTGACCCGTACTATTGTGAACTGTATTATTAACAGCAAATTCTACTTGTGTCAACATGTTGACCCAATCGGCATGTTCGATGGGCTCAGTAAGTTTAGCAAGCATAGCTCGTAAGTCGCGGTTTACCCTTTCTACTTGCCCGTTGGACTGCGGCGACGCCACTGAATTTTTCACATGCGCAATGTTTCTGTTTGACACGAATTTTTCAAATTCGTTAGATGTAAAGCAAGTCCCCCGGTCGCTAATGATTCTTCTCGGACGGCTGTAATATTAAAAATATTTTCGCAATGCGCAGCAGGCTTCCCTTGTGCCCGGTGAATTGACTGCATATAGTTTTGTAAATTTTATAAATGCATCAACAACCACTAATATGTGCTTTCGTTTTGATTTGCATGACGGCAAAGGACCGAAGTGATCGATATGCAGTGTATCAAAAGGAACTGGTTTTTTTTCTATGTTATACAGATTTCTTTCATTTTTCTTGTTTGAGTTTGACTAATAAATACATTTCAGGCAATTTCTTATAAACCGATTCAGTTTGTCTCTCATATTCGGAAACCAATAAAACTTTTTTATCGGTTTCGCGCACTTCTCAATTCCTACATGGAAGTATTTTTCATGAGCTAGCCGCATTATATTCTCTTCTAACTCCGCCGGCACATACAGCTGCTTTTAGCTCTGAGGACCTAAACGAAAAATCAGTCCATTATCTAAAACATAACCCTCTAAATCTCCTTCCTCCAATCTACTTCTAATATCCTGAATATTTTTATCCCTAGTCTGTGTAATTTGGATATTTCTATCTACCTCGTCTGCGTCGATTACTGCAATAATAGGTGCTCTGCTTAAAGCGTCCGCATGTGCCATTAATTCGCCCTTACGGTGTCGGATGCTATAGTCGTAGTTCTCCAACTCTAATGTCCACCTTGCTATTCTCGGGTTCATTAATTTTTTACTTAACGTCAACGTAAGTGAGTTGCAGTCAGTCACTATAGTAAACGGAATCCCTTCCAAGTATACCCGGAATCTCCTCATTGCATATATCATAGCTAGCGTTTCCAGTTCAAAACTGCGATATATAGGCTCTGCAGCAGACGTACACTTTGAATAATAAGCCACTGGATGTAACTTATTATCGTCCTGCCTCTGCAGCAGTACTGACCCATATCCCTTAGCACTGGCGTAGGTATGTAGTTCCGTTTCCCGGCGGGGGATATACACTGCTAATACTGGTGAATTTATCAGCCTGTTTTTCAAAGTTGAAAATGCCTCGTTGCATTCACTCGACCAGCTAAAAGTTTGGCTTTTCTTCAACTCTGTTAGTGGCCTCGCTATTCTTGAAAAATCTAACACAAATCGACGGAAAAAGGAGAACAACCCTAAACAGCGTTCTAGCCCCTCGTGGTCCTCAGGCATAGGATATTCTTTAATGGTTCTAAAATGGTCGTCATTGGGGCGAATTCCGTCTTTGTTTACTTTATATCCCAAATAGTCAAGCTCTCTATATGCAAATTTGCATTTCGTTAAGTTTAATGTCAAATCAGCCCTTTTCAATGTTTTTAAAACATCCGCTACTAATTGAAAATGTTCCGCAAGCGTCTCAGTGGCTATGCTTATGTCATCTAAATATACTACTATCTTTCCTGCATCAACAAATTCTCTTAAAACCCTATTAATAAAGCGCTGAAATACGGCCCCTGCATTTTTTATGCCGAAAGGCATATAACAATACTCAAATTGTCCCATGGGGGTAACAAACGCGGTGTGTTTAATTGAATCCTTATGCATTGGGACTTGGTGAAAACTATTTTCCAAGTCGAGAGTCGAGAAATATTTTTTATTGCCTAAGTAGTCCAAGCAGTCTTCAATCACTGGCAGAGGATAATTATCTTTAAAAGTAATTTTATTCAACGATCGATAATCAATACACATTCTTAAATTTCCATTTTTTCTTCGCACTAACACGATTGGTGAGGCATAGGGTGACTCACTAGGGCGTATTATGCCCTTCTCTAATAATTCGTCTAACTTCGCTTTAACTTCGCATCGCTCGCGGTATGAAAGTCGCCTAGGACCGCAATATACCGGCACGTCATTTACCAAATTAATTTTCATATTATAGTCTGTTGGCTCTGTAATGTTGTCCGAATCGATTAAATAAATTTTCTCAATTATCGATCCGAGAGCACACACATCTTTCGCGTCTAAATTCTCATTGATATCTACTTTCGCCTCAGTCCCAATTGCACAAACCGCTTGCATGATTTCCTCGCACTCCCCGTTTTCTTCAACGATTTCTAAATTACACATATTTTGACGATCGCCCCACTCTAATTCAGAAACAATTGCGTTTTTTTCGTTTAAATACCCTACTTCATTTGCAATATTTTTTTTATCAACTACTTTATAATCTTCGATATCATTTCCATCGAAGGGTAACACACTAAATAAGTTTAAATTATCTTTTATGGTTGGAACTTCGACTAACTGATGAGGATCTCTATATAAACAGCATAAGCGCACTAACATCTTTTTTTTATATTTTTATTTAAGTCTTTCAAATTCATATTTAATAGTTCATTTTTTTTATAACGTTTTCTTATTTTACACAAATGAATGTTTAATTTTATTAAGAGGTCACGACCGAATATCAATGGCACCACAGCATCTTCATCTGGCAAAATAAACAGATTTTTGATTTTTAAAAAAAATTTCGCATTCGACACTGCCAAACATATTAATTATTTTATTTCCAACACCACGGTATTTTGATAAAATTTCTTAATTTTTAATTAAAAACGGCACCATTGATTTTTTTATACAGCTAATAGGGCTACCCGTATCAAACAAAGAAAAGAACTTTATTAAGTCAGTGCGCTTACCCTGATTTAAAAAGGCAACACTTACCGATTGGAACGCATCCAATTGTTGATCGTCATTTACTATTGCAGCGACTACAGTCTTCTTTTTAGGGCAGTTTTGGTGAAAGTGTCCAACTTCGGCACATATAAAGCATGAATTGGCAGGACGCTTCGGCTTCGGACATTTGCTTTGGTAATGTCCAAATTGCGAGCAGTTATAGCAGCGGATTTCGGCATCGGATGTGTTGGCAACATTGTTGCTACCCAGTGCAGCTGTTTTGTGTTTGTTGGCCGCTGTAGCACTTGTCGATTTTATAGTAGTTGCACGTGTCTGATGTCGTCGATACTCATATCGATCCAACTTTGTGATCAATTCGTCGATAGTTTTTGCCCCACACAACATATTGATATTTTTATCGTCAGGCATGCCGTCAATTATTATGTCGACCAACTCTTTCCCTACGATGTCCGAATTTGCCGCAATTGCCGACACCAAGTAGCTGAGGCACGACTCTTCCGGTTTTAGTCTTCTCAAGTTAAGCTGTCTGTAGATCTCCTGGCGGGCAACCGTACGAGTGAAGACAGTCTTTAAGCTCGCCTTCAGATCCTTATATTCCACCAGACCCAAATTTATCACGTGCTGTTTAGCCGTTCCCACTAGTCGCCGACGGACACCCATACATTTTTCTCTGTCGGTATACTTGGTGGCATAGTCCTCGAATTGTGTCAACCATTTTGATATGTCTTGGTGATTGTCTCCACTGAATGTGGGTACGGCGGCATCCAACTCGTTCAGATCTATATGGCTGATGGGGCGTTGCAGACTTTGTCGATCCTCTAAAACTCGGATTTGCTCTTGTAGCTGCAGCATCTTCAATCTTATTTCCACATTTTTTAGTTCTTCTTCTGCTGACGCATTAGCGGAGAGCCTTGGAGCAGCGGCCTCGGATGAAAACATGTTTTTTGCAAGGATGTTGACCGCAGAAATATTTGCAGCAGGCACGTGGACAGCGGAAATATTTGCGGCAGGCATGTTGACGGCAGATAAGTTTTCAGCACGCACGTTGGCGGCAGATGAAAAATCGTATGCGTTTACGTTAGGCACGTTGGTGGCAGTTAAGACAGCGGATGCGTTTTCGGCAGGCTCGTTGACACTTCCAGCATTCTCGGATGTTTCCTCAATAGCAGCCACATCACTATTGGTCTCATTAATTTCAGCCATCTTGTCGGCATCAGCACTTACCGTTTGGCTGACCTCGCATTTACCAGCAGTATCTTTAACTTCGTTGCTCGGTATTCCATCTCCAACCATAGTTTCCTCTTTTACCAGCGCCTCGTGCAATGTACGAAGCTGTGTTAAGGTGGCTGATGGAGGGAAGTCGATGCCGGCCGCAGTAAGTGATTCGATTATTGATTGACGGCTTGGCCGTAAATCCATCTTTCCACTATTATTTTCCATTCCGAACAATTATTATTTTTTTTTTATAATATACTAAGTTGTACCCCACACCTGATGTGTAACAACTTTATTTTTTTCTTATTTGTCTTTATTAGAAATTACAAGTGTGGTTTCTTTGACGTACAAAAAAAAGGGAGACCTCAAATGCAACGGAAATGAAAAACTATCGGTTGCATTTATGTCAAACAGGTGTCTGTCATCCCTGGACCAGGGTTGCCAGACTGCAGATCACTACACAACAGTAGTTGTTTTTGCGATTTTTTCAGTGATCATCAAAAATAACAAGTTTTTTGGGTGCAACTCAAAATATGTTTTTAGTGAATTCTAAAGAAGCTACACTTATAACACAAATAGGGTTACAACTGTATTTATACCCTATACCACTATGTGGTTTGGGTATAATGACTTTGTGCTGCTGTTTGTAACTACCAAAAATATTTGACATAGACCCATCTTTAATTATACCGATCGAATCAGAATCACTATCTAATTCGATTTAACGATGTCCGTCCGTCCGTCCGTCTGTGTGTCCATGTAAAGCTTGTAATCAAACTGCAGGTCGCAAATATGAATATATTTTGATGAAATTTGGTATATAAGCTTTTATCGGCCATAGGATGAACGCTATTGAAATTGGTGAGAATCGGTCCATGTTCAGACCTAGCCCCCATACAAATGACCCCTATGAAATCGACTTAAATTGCCGTAGGATCCAAATTATCACATAAATCTTAGTCAAATTGGGTTTGTATGCGTTTATTACATCCATTAATCAGTAGTCCAAAAATTATCCCTATGGGACAACTCTTAGTCATAGGCCCCATATAGAGCTGCTTCCCGATCTTCACTTAAATCTATAAAAAAAAACAAAAATATTGCACTGATTCTTCTCAAATTTTGTTTGTATATATATTTTGCAAAATACAAGAGACCTTACCAAACATGGTTACGATCGGTCCATTTTTGGGCCTAGTCCTCATATAGATATTGCATCCGATATGAACTTTTTCATATTTGCAGACAATAAAATTTATAAAAATCCCACTCAAATTTGGTTTATGCTTATTTTCTATGCCCAGTTAGTTGGGCCTATGAGGTAGGGTCTCTAAACGCATGGTATAGGGTATCATATAGTCGGTCTAGACCGACTATAATTTTCTTACTTGTTTTTTTTGCGAAAGACTAGAAAAATCGATGTAAGATTTTAACAGTTGGTAGATATGACCACTGTGTATCGTTTTCTTGCAAAAAGTGAAAATTGTGAAATTTTGAGTTGACTCACTTTAGAGGTACAGGTGCGACATGTTGTTCAGAGCGGCAAATAACAAGACTGCAAAAACTACAAAATAAGGCGATGCGTACAATTTTGAAATGCAATCGATTTAACTCTATAAATTTTTACTCTATAAATGGCTGAATATACAACAAAGATTAGAACTAAATACAATAAATTTCATACAGAAAATGAAGAATGGAGATGCACCCGAATGTTTGATCGAACAAATAAGGTACGTTGGTGATGTTCAACCGTACAGCCTGAGGAATGCAACGGATTTCAGGCTTCAACGAGCAAATACTAATGATTTGCAAAAATCACTATATTATAAAGGATTAAGACTACAATATGATGCCAAATAGTATTAAAAATGAATTAAATGCAAAAATTTTTAGAAGAATAAGAAATATTAATATAAACCCGAGCTTATATATGTAATTTATTAAATGCAATGTCATGAAAAAGTATTCAAAATACTACTTAAAATTAAATAAATTATTCCAAAACCATAGTTCATACAGCTTATCCCGTGGTTCGTGCCAGGGATGAGTAATCTCTAGCATATGCGGACCTATGCAGGGGTGGATTTATATCTATAATATAATATTTGTTGAAGTTATTAATCAAGCCTTGAATGTTTGTGTATATACCATGAATCTGGTTTGGTTGCTAGATTGATAAACCGATCCTTCTCTTTCGAAGATTCAATTTATTTTGATACACCGGACACTCCCGGTTATTGGTGACATGATTCAAAGTCCTAGATTTTGTCTTTTATTCTCTTTCATGCAGTTAATTCATTCCATGATTATTTCAGTATTACATTCTTTACCTCTGTGGTTTCCATGGCATTTGTAGCATACAATGTCATTCTTACAGTCCGACGCTTTATGGTTATATCCTTGGCACTTGAAGCATTGCATAATGTCCGTACCATCAAAAACCCTACATCTGTCCCATCCTGAATTAAGCTTTTGACCTGTTATTATTTTCGGATACGATTCATTTTTTATTTTCAATTTTGCATTAAATATTGTTCTATTACATCTTTTTGTTTCATATATTTTAATAACGTCTATATTGCTAATTTTTAGTATGTATTTCATTCTGTTTTTTTAATTTTTTATTAATTCTTTATCAGACATTTTAAAGTTTAAGTCATTGATTACAATTTGCATGTCAACATATTTTGAGATTTTTATTTCATAATCTTCACTAATTTCACCTTGTATCGCATTTTTAATTTTTTCCCGTTCTTCTATATTTTCACTCTGGATCGCCACCGCACAGTGGACCATATTTTGAGAAGGCGGCCAAAAATCATTTTTTTTTTTTGTTACCGATTTTAATGTTATGTTATTCATTTGAAAGTAAATACCAGTAAACCTCGGGAGCCAAAAAATTGCGACTCTATCTCTACTATATCACAGCGAACAGGGTCTTCGAAAATGGGCTTTCTCAGTATTTTGCTAATATTAAAAATTTCTTTGTAAATTTTTATTTTTGAATGACTGTAACTTTTTTGATTTAAAAGATTTTGAAGTGTACATGGGATCCAATTAATTTTAAAATAAAAAATGTTGAAAATAGAAAAAATGGTGCTTTGGTTATTCAAAGCGAAACTATTGAAGAACGAGATAAAATTAAGGAGGCAATACAAAATGAAATAAGTGAAAATTATGAAATAAAAGTTCCAAAAAAGATCGATATGAAAATTATTATAACTGATATGAATTTTAAAATACCTGAAGAAGAATTAATAGAGAAAATAAAAAAACAAAATGAAATAATGAAAAATTGTGAAATGGAATTAGTATTTTTCAATGATATATTCTTCCATTATTTACATATTTTAACAAATTTGATATTCACATATGAGATCTTATCTTTACATATAGATATTGCAATAAATAATATATAGGATCTAAAGATATTAAATAGTTTTTGTTTTATTTTTTTTAATGATTTTTAAAGGAAAATGGGAGGAAAAAACCTTTATATGATTTAATAAATTCAAATACTATCTGAAAATATTTATGTGCTTATAGGAGATTTATGAGAAATAATAGACCTCTATAATCATATAATTTTCAATTTGGTGATTTCTTTTTAACTTTACGTTATTTCTCTACATTCTCTTATCAGTGGGTAAGAGGAATTTTAAATATTGGCAAAGTAATTGTTAGTAATCCTTGTTATGAAATCGATAATTTTTTCATAACCTGTTTCTTCATGAAGAAGATTTGTAGAATACCTCCAGGGCTTTTCATTTATCATTTGAAGACATTTGGGACTTTGAAATCGGATGTATATATCGAGTAAAGCAATGGCGACAAGACTGATCATTGAGGTCACCCTGTGGTAATGGTTTTTGGAGATGATGTTTCATTATTAATCGCAACTTTAAAGCTTCTGCCGTGAATCTGAAATAAGTTTGCATAAATATTTTGGTATATTTGCATCAAGAAGTTTAAATACTAGGCCATTATGCCAAACGGTGTCAAACGCTTTTTCGATATCTAACAATATTAGACCCGTTGAACGTTTATTGTTTTTATTGGTCATTATTTGATTTTTAATTCTGTTTATTTGGTGAGTAGTGCTATGCCCTTTTTTAAATCCAAATTGTTCTTTAGCAATAATAGAATTGGTCGTTACAAATTCACTAAGACGAGAATGTAGTATTTTTTCAAATATTTTACCTATGTTACTTAATGGACTAATAGGTCTATAGCTATTTGGGTTATTTTTTGGCTTACTAGGTTTGTTGATAGCTATAACCGTAGAATTTTTGAAATGGTTTAGGAAATAGTTGAGTTTGATGCAGCTGTTAAATATTATAACCAGTAATTTTAGAGCTTTGAGTGGTAGTTCCTTTAAAAGCAGGTTGGGAACATTCTCAAAACCAGGATATTTTGAGGGTATTATTGATTAGACAATATTTATTACTTCTTCTAGAGATGTATAAATTGCTGATTCAGAACAAGGATTTTCCTTCTTAAATTTATTTACTGTTGTATTTATTACTGTATCCGCTGAGTTGTTGTAGTTCGAAGTGAGGTTATTTGCTTGGACAAATGTATTTGCCAGGACTTCAGCCTTGTCCTTATAAGATGTTATTTGTGTATTTCCAACTTTAAAGTGAGTGATTTGATTTGTCCCTTTTCCTCGCAAGTTCCTGCTTATTTTCCAAAATGATTTATCACCTGGTTTTAAATTGGATAATAATTGACACCATTTCTTATTGCGTTCCGAATTAATACTTTTATCAATCATGTTACTTAGAAACTTAGTACATTGATTATAAAAAGTTTGCTCGGCTATATTTGAAGATCGTTGGCTTTTTATTTTAAAACTTCTTCTTAGTTTAGTATATTTCGCAGTACTTTCTGGTAATGTGTAAATTTTTTGTTGAGTTATTTTAGGTGTAGACACATCCCTTGCTTCGAAAACTACATTTATAAATTTTTGTACTTCCTGATCAATTATTACCTTGGTATTGTATATATCCGAATTTAACGTGATTTTATTGTCTAAAAAATGCATATAAATGTTCCAGTTGGTTGCACTATAATCATAATAATTGAGGTCAACCTGCAAGGATATTGATCTTTTAAGTGCACATATAATGGGGCGATGGTCTGATGGTATTTCGTAATCCATTGTTTTACGTCTATATTTAAAGCGGAATTGCTTAAAATAATATCGACTGTGGATGCTTCGCGATTGTGTTGATGGGGGAATAGGGTTGGACTATTAGGATAGTGAATAAGAAAATTGCTTGATTGATGTAGGTTGTTGAGTGCGATTCCTGCAGCATTATTTGAACGGCAATTCCAAGAATGTTTGGCATTTAGGTCACCAAAAACTATAAATTCTTTGGTGGAAGGTGTTAGGTTCAAGATATCAGCGCAGAAGTTATGGGTATATCTTGGTGAATATAACGAAGATACAACAATAGGTCTATTATGGGTAAAAACATATGAAATCAACCGAAAATATTAACATTTGTGACCTCATCACCTCCAAATTTGTACACATGATCTATGGATCGGCACAATAATATTTGCCAACTTTCAGACATATAGCCTTCGAACTTTCAGAATTATGGCCATTCCAAGTTGGCAAAAATCAATAAAAATGCACTCAGATGCCTTAACACAATTTTTAATATCTCGAAAAGTATTCATTGCACGTTAATAATCAAGGGCTCATTTTACAGACTAAAACATGCGCCATTCCAAAAAAATTTTCGATCAAGGGTAATATAAATAAAAAAGGACTAAAATTTCCAAAGGATATTTCTCGAAAATCAATATTTTTAAAAATTTCAAAAAAATATATGTTAATTCTTATTATGTTTTGTACAAGTCTGTCAAATTTCAATGTGGAGTCTTTATTACAACATGAGTTATTAAGAAAAAAGCAGGCGAAGGTTTATGTATTTCATGAAATGTACCAAAATACAAAAAGGTGACAAATTACAAAAAGAAGGACAAATCAAATGTAACGGAACTTTTTCGACTTTTCTTTGCTTAAACTCTTTTTCTCCATTGCTAAACCTTTAATAAAAAGTGCAACATAATGTATTATCATTATTAAACACTTTATTACAGCATATTTATTTATTTCTGAAGGATTTCAATTAAAAAATCTGCATCTGCCGCGTATCGCTTGACTTTAATTTTTTTTTTATCTACAGGTTCAATAGAATGCAGCTTTTGAGTTCCAGGAATAGTACGCAAATCTTTAAAACGAATTTGAAGGAACCGTGCTTCTTCTTCGTGGTCTTCTAGAGTTAAAAACTCGAAATTACAGTTCAAAAGATTTTGCAGGCACCATTCATATAATTGTTTTGGAGTAGTTATTTGACCTTGTAATGGACGCTGTAAACTAACTCGACGTGCCTCTCTCTTTACGGTACCTCCAAGACCGTCACTTGGGCCTTTTCCATGGCTTGTTGTAAAAAAATGCATCCAAAATCTTCCATATGATAACATAAATTGATAAAGTTCTTTTTATTTTTAAACTGGGCAGCACTACCGTCTGAAAAATACGTGATTTTCTTCGGGGTTGTTTTAAACTTTTTTCTCAAAAATACATTCAGGTGGCGATGGAACAGGTGAACAGCTACAGAATCGTGTACAAGACAATCAGATATTATTATGAAGTTTGTATGTTGTGTTTTTCCATCTGATTTAAAATAAATAGCAATTGGGTATAAAGTGGCCTGAGAGTTGTTCCAGTGAAATCCCTGGACTGCATCCTGAATAGTAAAAGAAGCATTTTCTGAAAAATCGCAAACTGCTATATACTCATTTTCTTCCAAATTTGATTTTCTTTTGCTCAGATATGCTGCCTGCTGTTTTGCAATAAATGAATGAGGTAATAGAATTTCAAGTTTTTCACATAGGGAATCCACAAAAACGTCGGCTTGGCCAATCATGGTCTCCAAATTATCCCTATCTACACTTACCCATTGTTTATATGTTATTTCATCAATATCATTTTGCTCTAGTAATTGATTTAGTTTTGCTTTTAAATTTTCAATTCCTGGACACTTGTTACATTTACGTAGGTGACACTTTGAAGAAGATGGAATGCATGTCATTTGTTTCAAACAATCTTTGTAACATTCAAGCTGATAATTCGGAACACCAGCAGTTAATTTTTTTAAATTTATGGCATCAATCATCAGCTTCACATTTTGATGCTTTGTACAAACACACACGTTATGAGATCCACTCGCATTTGCTAGAATTATATTCCTCGGACGAAGTTGGCAAAACTTGGAAATACCTATTTTTATTCCATCATGTCGTTCCTTGAATAAGGCGTACATTTCTCTTAAGTTTCCAAGCAAAAGTCTTTTATTTTTCCTGACTTTTGTACCATTTTCAAAAAAAGACACGAAATCTTTCTGTCCGGGCATACACCTGCTGACGTCATCGGATTCATAAAAGGATTTTACTAAATTGCTTGTCACTGGTGAAATTGGACTTCCCAGTTTTGGGTTAGGCGTACTCATCACACCCTTTGTTTCAACCAAATGCTTAACTTTTCGCGCGATATAGTTTGTAACCAGGAATTCTTCCTCAATTTTATGTATTGCCCAGCTTTTTGGTAAAATTGTTAGCAGTTGGATTTTCTCGCTATTTTTTGTTAATGTTTTAAACTTTTCTTTTAATTGTTCTATTATTTCGGATTGTGGGCACATATGCGAAGTTGATTGTGCTGAACCGTGGAAAATTTTGTCTTGAATCGAATCACTTATTTTCCTGAATTTTCCATCTCTGTACCGTTTTTGATGTAACTTCTTCTTTTTTATCGGAGATTGTTCCAGATACGGTAAAGATTGGTTTAATTTTGAAATAGCAACTTCTTCCGTGCCTGACGCAATGTCATCTTCTTCCGTGCCTGACGCAATGTCATCGAAAGTATCTACATTTTCGTTTATGTCTGAACCTTCTTCCAAATTAGATTTATTAGATTTCTTCAGATGCGAAAATTTTATTCTACATGTCCCACAAATTTTATTTGAGATCGTAATGTTTTTATCCTTAGTATACTGTAGTATCCATTCTTGGACTTGTCTTAAACTTTTATTGCACCCAGTGTGACCGGATTTTTTAAAAGGATTACAGCAAAATGTTGAATGGAATGGCATATTTTTTTTTTAAATACCACAACCGAATGAATTGTGCACGACTTTTTTGTATTGACAATAATTATAATTTATTTAAATATTTAGTCTCTTTTTTTTTGTTTTTTCAAACGATCAAGTCACTTTAACACTATAACACTTTGACGTTTGGCACTTATGAAATCTAGTATTCAACTGAAGTTTGACTTACAGTCTCTGAACGATTTATACTGTTTTTTTTTGGTACAAAAAATAGATTACAGGTAAAAAAATACACGCCTTGCTTTTCTTGAATTGGAAAATTTGCGTGAACTACGGGTCATAAAATGTTTTTTAAATAGGGACTGAATTTGCTACTGCCAATAAGCCGACCACAGGTCATAAAATATTTGTAAATTTTTTGTGTGAACAGGCAATAAATATTTCGTCTAGGTTGTAAAGTCGAAAAAGTTCCGTTACATTTGATTTGTCCTTCTTTTTGTAATTTGTCACCTTTTTGTATTTTGGTACATTTCATGAAATACATAAACCTTCGCCTGCTTTTTTCTTAATAACTCATGTTGTAATAAAGACTCCACATTGAAATTTGACAGACTTGTACAAAACATAATAAGAATTAACATATATTTTTTTGAAATTTTTAAAATTATTGATTTTCGAGAAATATCCTTTGGAAATTTTAGTCCTTTTTTATTTACATTATCCTTGATCGAAAATTTGAAAAAAATTTTTTTTTGGAATGGCGCATGTTTTATTCTGTAAAATGAGCCCTTGATTATTAACGTACAATGAATACTTTTCGAGATATTAAAAATTGTGTTAAGGTATCTGAGTGCATTTTTATTGATTTTTGCCAACTTGGAATGGCCATAATTCTGAAAATACGAGAGCTACGACACTGAAAGTTGGCAAACGCTATTATTATGTTTAACTTTCCCTTCGTACCAAAATTCATCCAATTCGAAATCGGTGCGGTCAACTCATTGGTTGATTTCATATGTTTTTACCCTTATATATAATAACTTCAATTGAGATGTTTTCGATTGATGAGGTGTTTGATATAAAGAGGTTTTTATGTGCGATCGATTTATGAATTAACAGAGCTACTCCTCCTCCTCTAGCATCTGTTCTGTCACTTCTTTATAAATAATAATTTTTAAACTATGGTCTATGATTTTCTGAAAAAAATGTTTCATTCAAAGACACTATTTTACAATTTTCTCGTTCAATTAGTATCTCAAATTGTTTTAATTTAGAAAAGTTTGAAATGCCATTAGCATTCAAGTGCAGCATTTTGAATTCGTTTAAATTAGTATAATCCATGGGCGTATATCACCATTGACATTACAACTTTGATTTGTTGTACTTTTAAAGTGCACCTTTGCAAATCATCCATAGCTGTATTGAAAATATCAAAAAGCTCATCAATGCTAAATAAATCGTTGTTTGTTTTCAACTTGTTAGCATATGTAGCTTTGCTGTTATTATTGATGTTATTGTTACAATTTGTGTTGTTGTTTCTTAAATTAGGGAAATCTCCCACTTAAAATTGAAATGAGTTATTTTGTTGTCTGCTTTTATTCTGACTTTTAGAAGTAACTCTTGTTCTAGTTTCCAAATAGAGAGAACGTAACGGACAGTTGATGTCGTTTGCAGAGTGATCAGTTCTCTCTTTTCCAGGTTTTTTGCAATTAAAGCCTGTAAAAACAGCTGGTCTTTTTTCATTTGTGTTAAACGGACACACACTTGTATGATGTTGTTCTGCACATATCATACACGCAGCACTACGATGACGATGTTCACCGCCATGGCCATACATTAAGCAGTTCCAGCATCGAGTTGGTTTGTTCCTGGATTTAGATATGTATTTTTTTCCAAGAAATTATAATATTGGAAATTGTTCGAATAAATTTTTACGAACAAATTGAACTTTGTAAACTGCATTATTGTTTGAACTGAATTTGGTGACTATTTCAGTTACGGAAGAAGGGGGCAGGTTGTAGTTTTTTAGCTCTGCGGTGATGTCCTCAGTTTTTATGCGGGGTAAACCGTGTAAAAAAGTGGTGTATAACCTATTTTCTTTGGAGCCATAAGAATGAAACACTCCATCTTACTCTACTTTAAGTATTTGCTTGTAGCATTCGAACATTTTTTTACTTGGAGCAAAAATTTTGGTACCAATTGAAGTACGTTTGAAAATACAATCCTTACCAAGCAGCCTTTGTATTTCTGTAAATGAAGCGTTAGCTTCTACAACAATGGGTGGAGGTTTGTGTTCCTTAACATCGTTAATATTTGATACGGGAGTTACGTCCATATCATTGAGGCCAGCAAGCAGGCTAAATCTGTTGCTTGAAGTTGACGCAATAGTCAATTCCAAATGTTGGATGGGATAGATGTAGAGTTTTCGATGGTACAAATATAATTCAATCTTTTAAATATCAAGGATATAATCATAAATCGTCGGAATGCAAAAATGAAGAAATATGTTACAAGTTTCATGGAAAACATAAAAGTAAAGTTTGTAAAAAGGAAATAATAATAAAATGTGTTAACTGTATAAATGAAAATAGAGGACTTAACTTAGGACTTAACCGGGAACGTCCGGTATATCAAAATAAACTTAGTGTAAGAAAGAGAAGAATAGGTTTAACAACCTAACAATCACAGAAAATACACGGAATATATACTAACATTCAAGGGCTAATAAACAACTTTAATCAACTGGAAGTTATTGCTGAAACCGTTAAACCAGATTTCATAATTCTGACTGAAACCCATCTGACTAAGAAAATAGATGAAAAGGAGATTGAAATAAATCAATATGACCATTATATAACATTATCAAATTCATCTAAAACTGGCGGAGTAATTATTTATTTCAAAAAACAATGGAATTTAAATAAAATTAAAGACAATGTTAATGACTCAAATTATTGGATTAGTGCATATATGGCAAAACGTGTAAAAAACTTCTTTTATAATAGTAATAGTATATAGATCACCGAGCAGTCATAAAGCGGAATTTTGTGAAGCGTTTCAAGAATTTTTAGAAGAAATATGTGAAAAAAATTACGATATTATAATAGCTGGAGATTTCAACATAGATTGGTTTAAAGATTTTTATAAAAATAAATTGGAAAGTATATTAAATGATAATGGCTTAAAGCAAATAATGAATGAATATACCAAAATAACACAAAACTCAAAAACCTTAATAGACTATATTATAACAAATAATGAAAGGATTTCGGCAAAAAATAATACAAATAATAAAATAGCGGATCATGAATCCATAGACATTTTTATTGAATACGAAAATATAGACCGGGAAACACAAACTAAAGAAATAGAAATTTTTAAATACAATAAAAATAATTTTAATAATGAACTAAGTGCAATACTACAATGTAATGAAATAAATGATTTGAATGAATGTCAACAATTTTGATACCTGTTTAGAAAATATAATAAAAAAATTAACTATTAAAAAAAAAAAATAAATGAAAGCAACAATAATAAATGGTTTAATAACGAACTCAGAATACTGAAAAGAGAGAAAGTTCTTAAATACCAGAAGGCAATTATTGAAAACACCATTGCTGCATGGAATAGTTATAAATTAATAAGAAATACATATAAAGTTAAGATTGACAACGAAAAAAATAATTATATAAACAATAAAATAACCAACACAAATAACCATAAAGAAATGTGGAGCAAAATAAAAGAACTGGTACTAAGAAAACCCCGAAATGTGAAATAAACTGTGATATTTCATCAAATAGAGTATAAGGACAATTTTGAAATATCCGAAAATTTTAATAATTATTTTGTAAATAGTATTAAGGAAATAAGAAACTCCATTGAAAATGTGCAATATAACAATAACATATCTGTGATAGACTCAAAATTCGAATTTCGTACAATATCTTTACAAGAACTAAAAATTATATGTAAAAATATGAAAAACAAATCGGACTACAATAAAATATCAAACAAAATAATCTTAGATAATTGGAAAATAACGGGCAATATTATGCTCAATATTATAAATAAGTCGCTTAGAAATGGAGTTTTCCCTAACAACTGGAAGGAATTGATGATTACACCAATAGAAAAAGTTAAAAATACTACCAAATGTGAGGAATACCGTCCAATTAACACATTAAAAACATGTGAAATATTATTGAAAATATTAAGGTTAAAAATCAATTGGAATACTATATGGAACAACACAAGTTACTGCCAAAGTATCAATCTGGTTTTAGAAAGAGATATTCATGTGAAACAGCGGTCAACTATGTTATTAATAGATGGAAATATAAGATGAGGAATAATAAAGTATTGGCTATTTTCCTAGACTTCAAGAGAGCGTTCGAAACAATTGATAGAAGTATCTTGCTGCAGAAACTCCATAAGTATGGTATTCAAGATAAAGAATTAGAATGGTTTAAGTCATATTTAACTAACCGCAGACAAATTACAAAAGTTAATAATGTTGAATCTAATGCAATAGCGAATGATTTTGGAGTGCGCCAAGGCTCAATTTTAGGAGCTCTTTTATTTATTATATACATTAATGATATGGAAAGTTTTAAACAAATGCGAAATTGTTCTATATGCAGACGACACTCTGATTTTTACAGAAGCAGCAACTGAAGAAATGTGCCATGAAAATTTAACAACGGATATGTCTAATATCAATAATTGGATAAAAATGAATAAACTAAAATTAAACGAAAGTAAAACGAAATTAATGGAAATAAATATGAACACTAACATAACATTTAAAATAAATAATGTAATAATAGAAAAAGTTAACAACATTAAATATCTGGGTTTCTTAATAGACAAAGACTTAAATTTCAAGGAACATCTTGAATATGTATGTAAAAAAATAGGTAAAAAAATCGGATTTTTCAAACGAATAAGAAATAAACTATCAATTGCAACTGCAATAAACATATATAATACAATAATTAAACCACATTTTGAATATGCATCAACTGTGTTAAACACATCGCACCTGTACCTCTAAAGTGAGTGAACTCAAAATTTACAAATTTTCAGTAGAGGCAAAAAACGGTTTTTTTTTTTTTAAATATTTACTATAAAATTTAAAAACAGTTATTTCATTATAAAGAATTGCGAATAATAAGTATACAACTGTAACAACTTTATTTTTTTCTTATTTGTCTTTATTAGAAATTACCAAGTGTGGTTTCTTTGACGGAAATGAAAAACCCTGGACCAGGGTTGCCAGACTGCAGATCACTACAATCTCGGCCTATCTGACCCTACAATCGACTCCGATTGTTCTTCATTTTCCAAAAATTCATCTTCCAAAAATTCATAATCTTCGTAATCGCTAGTGTTGCCTTCAGATTCCACAGAACTACCATCCTTATCTACTCTAGGTTCCAACCATTTCTTTAAACGACTAGAATCAACTATGCCATTGTAGGGCATTTGTGTAACTTGGTAGTTCTCCACATCGGATATTTCATAACGATCATTACCCAACTGTTTCTGAATTATATATGGACCGCGGTACTTCGGTATTAATTTTTTGTTCACTCCCGCGGTTGTATCAACGTTCTTCAAAACTACTAAATCTCCCACTTCGAAAGACTTAGCTGGTACGTGATGCTCATTAAAATAACTTAAGTTCTTCAATTGAGACTTTTCGATAGCTTCTGAAGCTTTTTCCCCTATTAAGTTTAAATCAATTCCCTTTTCAGCGTATGTATCTTGCAAGTGTTCGGTAAGCTCATCTATGGTTTCACCGCGCTGTTCGATGCCAAACAGCATTTTACATGGTGACTGACCCGTACTATTGTGAACTGTATTATTAACAGCAAATTCTACTTGTGTCAACATGTTGACCCAATCGGCATGTTCGATGGGCTCAGTAAGTTTAGCTAGCATAGCTCGTAAGTCGCGGTTTACTCTTTTTACTTGCCCGTTGGACTGCGGCGACGCCACTGAATTATTCACATGCGCAATGTTTCTGTCTGACACGAATTTTTCAAATTCGTTAGATGTAAAGCAAGTCCCCCGGTCGCTAATGATTCTTCTCGGACGGCTGTAATATTCAAAATATTTTCGCAATGCGCAGCAGGCTTCCCTTGTGCCCGGTGAATTGACTGCATATAGTTTTGTAAATTTTGTAAATGCATCAACAACCACTAATATGTGCGTTCGTTTTGATTTGCATGACGGCAAAGGACCGAAGTGATCGATATGCAGTGTATCAAAAGAAACCGGTTTTTTTTCTATGTTATACAGATTTCTTTCATTTTTCTTGTTTGAGTTTGAATAATAAATACATTTCAGGCAATTTCTTATAAACCGATTCAGTTTGTCTCTCATATTCGGAAACCAATAAAACTTTTTTATCTGTTTCGCGCACTTCTCAATTCCTACATGGCCGTATTTTTCATGAGCTAGCCGCATTATATTCTCTTCTAACTCCGCCGGCACATACAGCTGCTTTTGGCTCTGAGGACCTAAATGAAAAATCAGTCCATTATCTAAAACATAACCCTCTAAATCTCCTTCCTCCAATCTACTTCTAATATCCTGAATATTTTTATCCCTAGTCTGTGTAATTTGGATATTTCTATCTACCTCGTCTGCGTCGATTACTGCAATAATAGGTGCTCTGCTTAAAGCGTCCACATGTGCCATTAATTCGCCCTTACGGTGTCGGATGCTATAGTCGTAGTTCTCCAACTCTAATGCCCACCTTGCTATTCTCGGGTTCATTAATTTTTTACTTAAAGTCAACGTAAGTGAGTTGCAGTCAGTCACTATAGTAACCGGAATCCCTTCCAAGTATACCCGGAATCTCCTCAATGCATATATCATAGCTAGCGTTTCCAGTGCAAAACTGTGATATCTAGACTCTGCAGCAGACGTACACTTTGAATAATAAGCCACTGGATGTAACTTATTATCGTCCTGCCTCTGCAGCAGTACTGACCCATATCCCTTAGCACTGGCGTAGGTATGTAGTTCCGTTTCCCGGCGGGGGTTATACACTGCTAATACTGGTGAATTTATCAGCCTGTTTTTCAAAGTTGAAAATGCCTCGTTGCATTCACTCGACCAGCTAAAAGTTTTGCTTTTCTTCAACTCTGTTAGTGGCCTCGCTATTCTTGAAAAATCTAACACAAATCGACGGAAAAAGGAGAACAACCCTAAACAGCGTTCTAGCCCCTCGTGGTCCTCAGGCATAGATATTCTTTAATGGTTCTAAAATGGTCGTCATTGGGGCGAATTCCGTCTTTGTTTACTTTATATCCCAAATAGTCAAGCTCTCTGTATGCAAATTTGCATTTCGTTAAGTTTAATGTCAAATCAGCCCTTTTCAATGTTTTTAAAACATCCGCTACTAATTGAAAATGTTCCGCAAGCGTCTCAGTGGCTATGCTTATGTCATCTAAATATACTACTATCTTTCCTGCATCAACAAATTCTCTTAAAACCCTATTAATAAAGCGCTGAAATACGGCCCCTGCATTTTTTATGCCGAAAGGCATATAACAATACTCAAATTGTCCCATGGGGGTAACAAACGCGGTGTGTTTAATTGAATCCTTATGCATTGGGACTTGGTGAAAACTATTTTCCAAGTCGAGAGTCGAGAAATATTTTTTATTGCCTAAGTAGTCCAAGCAGTCTTCAATCACTGGCAGAGGATAATTATCTTTAAAAGTAATTTTATTCAACGATCGATAATCAATACACATTCTTAAATTTCCATTTTTTCTTCGCACTAACACGATTGGTGAGGCATAGGGTGACTCACTAGGGCGTATTATGCCCTTCTCTAATAATTCGTCTAACTTCGCTTTAACTTCGCATCGCTCGCGGTATGAAAGTCGCCTAGGACCGCAATATATCGGCACGTCATTTACCAAATTAATTTTCAGATTATAGTCTGTTGGCTCTGTAATGTTGTCCGAATCGATTAAATAAATTTTCTCAATTATCGATCTGAGAGCACACACATCTTTCGCGTCTAAATTCTCATTGATATCTACTTTCGCCTCAGTCCCAATTGCACAAACCGCTTGCATCATTTCCTCGCACTCCCCGTTTTCTTCAACGATTTCTAAATTACACATATTTTGACGATCGCCCCACTCTAATTCAGAAACAATTGCGTTTTTTTCGTTTAAATACCCTACTTCATTTGCAATATTTTTTTTATCAACTACTTTATAATCTTCGATATCATTTCCATCGAAGGGTAACACACTAAATAAGTTTAAATTATCTTTTATGGTTGGAACTTCGACTAACTGATGAGGATCTCTATATAAATTAAACAGCATAAGCGCACTAACATCTTTTTTTTTATATTTTTATTTAAGTCTTTCAAATTCATATTTAATAGTTCATTTTTTTTATAACGTTTTATTATTTTACACAAATGAATGTTTAATTTTATTAAGAGGTCACGACCGAATATCAATGGCATCACAGCATCTTCATCTGGCAAAATAAACAGATTGTGTATAACTTTTTGATTTTTAAAAAAAATTTCGTTTCGACACTGCCAAACATATTAATTATTTTATTTCCAACACCACGGTATTTTGATAAAATTTCTTCATTTTTAATTAAAAACGGCACCATTGATTTTTTTATACAGCTAATAGGGCTACCCGTATCAAACAAAGAAATGAACTTTATTAAGTCAGTGCGCTTACCCTGATTTAAAAAGGCAACACTTACCGATTGGAACGCATCCAATTGTTGATCGTCATTTACTATTGCAGCGACTACAGTCTTCTTTTTAGGGCAGTTTTGGTGAAAGTGTCCAACTTCGGCACATATAAAGCATGAATTGGCAGGACGCTTCGGCTTCGGACATTTGCTTTGGTAATGTCCAAATTGCGAGCAGTTATAGCAGCGGATTTCGGCATCGGATGTGTTGGCAACATTGTTGCTACCCAGTGCAGCTGTTTTGTGTTTGTTGGCCGCTGTAGCACTTGTCGATTTTATAGTAGTTGCACGTGTCTGATGTCGTCGATACTCATATCGATCCAACTTTGTGATCAATTCGTCGATAGTTTTTGCCCCACACAACATATTGATATTTTTATCGTCAGGCATGCCGTCAATTATTATGTCGACCAACTCTTTCCCTACGATGTCCGAATTTGCCGCAATTGCCGACACCAAGTAGCTGAGGCACGACTCTTCCGGTTTTAGTCTTCTCAAGTTAAGCTGTCTGTAGATCTCCTGGCGGGCAACCGTACGAGTGAAGACAGTCTTTAAGCTCGCCTTCAGATCCTTATATTCCACCAGACCCAAATTTATCACGTGCTGTTTAGCCGTTCCCACTAGTCGCCGACGGACACCCATACATTTTTCTCTGTCGGTATACTTGGTGGCATAGTCCTCGAATTGTGTCAACCATTTTGATATGTCTTGGTGATTGTCTCCACTGAATGTGGGTACGGCGGCATCCAACTCGTTCAGATCTATATGGCTGATGGGGCGTTGCAGACTTTGTCGATCCTCTAAAACTCGGATTTGCTCTTGTAGCTGCAGCATCTTCAATCTTATTTCCACATTTTTTAGTTCTTCTTCTGCTGACGCATTAGCGGAGAGCCTTGGAGCAGCGGCCTCGGATGAAAACATGTTTTTTGCAAGGATGTTGACCGCAGAAATATTTGCAGCAGGCACGTGGACAGCGGAAATATTTGCGGCAGGCATGTTGACGGCAGATAAGTTTTCAGCACGCACGTTGGCGGCAGATGAAAAATCGTATGCGTTTACGTTAGGCACGTTGGTGGCAGTTAAGACAGCGGATGCGTTTTCGGCAGGCTCGTTGACACTTCCAGCATTCTCGGATGTTTCCTCAATAGCAGCCACATCACTATTGGTCTCATTAATTTCAGCCATCTTGTCGGCATCAGCACTTACCGTTTGGCTGACCTCGCATTTACCAGCAGTATCTTTAACTTCGTTGCTCGGTATTCCATCTCCAACCATAGTTTCCTCTTTTACCAGCGCCTCGTGCAATGTACGAAGCTGTGTTAAGGTGGCTGATGGAGGGAAGTCGATGCCGGCCGCAGTAAGTGATTCGATTATTGATTGACGGCTTGGCCGTAAATCCATCTTTCCACTATTATTTTCCATTCCGAACAATTATTATTTTTTTTTTATAATATACTAAGTTGTACCCCACACCTGATGTGTAACAACTTTATTTTTTTCTTATTTGTCTTTATTAGAAATTACAAGTGTGGTTTCTTTGACGTACAAAAAAAAGGGAGACCTCAAATGCAACGGAAATGAAAAACTATCGGTTGCATTTATGTCAAACAGGTGTCTGTCATCCCTGGACCAGGGTTGCCAGACTGCAGATCACTACACAACAGTAGTTGTTTTTGCGATTTTTGCAGTGATCATCAAAAATAACAAGTTTTTTGGGTGCAACTCAAAATATGTCTCTTTAGTGAATTTTAAAGAAGCTACTCTTATAACACAAACAGGGTTACAACTGTATTTATACCCTATACCACTATGTGGTTTGGGTATAATGACTTTGTGCTGCTGTTTGTAACTACCAAAAATATTTGACCTAGACCCATCTTTAATTATACCGATCGAATCAGAATCACTATCTAATTCGATTTAACGATGTCCGTCCGTCTGTGTGTCCATGTAAAGCTTGTAATCAAACTACAGGTCGCAAATATGAATATATTTTGATGAAATATGGTATATAAGCTTTTATCGGCCATAGGATGAACGCTATTGAAATTGGTGAGAATCGGTCCATGTTCAGACCTAGCCCCCATACAAATGACCCCTATGAAATCGACTTAAATTGCCGTAGGATCCAAATTATCACATAAATCTTAGTCAAATTGGGTTTGTATGCGTTTATTACATCCATTAATCAGTAGTCCAAAAATTATCCCTATGGGACAACTCTTAGTCATAGGCCCCATATAGAGCTGCTTCCCGATCTATAAAAAAAAAACAAAAATATTGCACTGATTCTTCTCAAATTTTGTTTGGATATATATTTTGCAAAATACAAGAGACCTTACCAAACATGGTTACGATCGGTCCATTTTTGGGCCTAGTCCTCATATAGATATTGCATCCGATATGAACTTTTTCATATCTGCAGACAATAAAATTTATAAAAATCCCACTCAAATTTGGTTTATGCTTATTTTCTATGCCCAGTTAGTTGGGCCTATGAGGTAGGGTCTCTAAACGCATGGTATAGGGTATCATATAGTCGGTCTAGACCGACTATAATTTTCTTACTTGTTTTTTTTTGCGAAAGACTAGAAAAATCGATGTAAGATTTTAACAGTTGATAGATATGACCACTGTGTATCGTTTTCTTGCAAAAAGTGAAAATTGTGAAATTTTGAGTTGACTCACTTTAGAGGTACAGGTGCGACATGTTGTTCAGAGCGGCAAATAACAAGACTGCAAAAACTACAAAATAAGGCGATGCGTACAATTTTGAAATGCAATCGACTTAACTCTATAAATTTTTACTCTATAAATGGCTGAATATACAACAAAGATTAGAACTAAATACAATAAATTTCATACAGAAAATGAAGAATGGAGATGCACCCGAATATTTGATCGAACAAATAAGGTACGTTGGTGATGTTCAACCGTACAGCCTGAGGAATGCAACGGATTTCAGGCTTCAACGAGCAAATACTAATGATATGCAAAAATCACCATATTATAAAGGATTAAGACTACAATATGATGCCAAATAGTATTAAAAATGAATTAAATGCAAATATTTTTAGAAGAATAAGAAATATTAATATAAACCCGAGCTTATATATGTAATTTATTAAATGCAATGTCATGAAAAAGTATTCAAAATACTACTTAAAATTAAATAAATTATTCCAAAACTATAGTTCATACAGCTTATGCTGCAACAGAGCTTATCCCGTGGTTCGTGCCAGGGATGAGTAATCTCTAGCATATGCGGACCTATGCAGGGGTGGATTTATATCTATAATATAATATTTGTTGAAGTTATTAATCAAGCCTTGAATGTTTGTGTATATACCATGAATCTGTTTTGGTTGCTAGATTGATAAACCGATCCTTCTCTTTCGAAGATTCAATTTATTTTGATACACCGGACACTCCCGGTTATTGGTGACATGATTCTCATCAAGTCCTAGATTTTGTCTTTTATTCTCTTTCATGCAGTTAATTCATTCCATGATTATTTCAGTATTACATTCTTTACCTCTGTGGTTTCCATGGCATTTGTAGCATACAATGTCATTCTTACAGTCCGACGCTTTATGGTTATATCCTTGGCACTTGAAGCATTGCATAATGTCCGTACCATCAAAAACCCTACATCTGTCCCATCCTAAATTAAGCTTTTGACCTGTTATTATTTTCGGATACGATTCATTTTCTATTTTCAATTTTGCATTAAATATTGTTCTATTATATCTTTTTGTTTCATATATTTTAATAACGTCTATATTGCTAATTTTTAGTATGTATTTCGTTCTGTTTTTTTAATTTTTTTATTAATTCTTTATCAGACATTTTAAAGTTTAAGTCAGTGATTACAATTTGCATATCAACATATTTTGGGATTTTTATTTCATAATCTTCACTAATTTCACCTTGTATCGCATTTTTAATTTTTTCCCGTTCTTCTATATTTTCACTCTGGATCACCACCGCACAGTGGACCATATTTTGAGAAGGCGGCCAAAAATCATTTTTTTTTGTTACCGATTTTAAAGTTATGTTATTCATTTGAAAGTAAATACCAGTAAACCTCGGGAGCCAAAAAATTGCGACTCTATCTCTACTATATCACAGCGAACAGGGTCTTCGAAAATGGGCTTTCTCAGTATTTTGCTAAAATTAAAAATTTCTTTGTAAATTTTTATTTTTGAATGACTGTAACTTTTTTCATTTAAAAGATTTTGAAGTGAAATAAATTTTGTATAATTTTGTGACTTCCATACTATTAATGTTAAAAATGTAAAATCACTGAGTCATTCCAAAATTAAAAAAAAAAATTTTTTTTGAAAAAGGTCCAAATTTTCCGAAAATCTCCTACTTAATAGAGCATAACTCCTGCCAGTCAAAAGCAGTCAGAAACAATCTTACACTTTTCTATAGTCCGAACCCTCCCCTATACTCCTATACCCCATTATACACCCGCCAGTTTCCGCCCGTGTGCACCAGTTGTCCACTATGTGGTTAGGATATATTAAGTTTTAGGTGATTTTTGTAACTGCCAAAAATATTGGACCTTTATCCATCTCTTATTATACGGATCGACTCAACTACACTTTCTTAGTTGATTAAACGATGTCCGTCCGTCCGTCTGAGTGTTATGAATACAAAAGTTGGTCGTACCGGTGCACCGCGGTGTATTTTTTTGCGTGTCGGTAGAGTTGTCAGGAGTTGTTATATACTTATAAAAATGGGTTGAGATATAATGCGCTTAATTGTTACAGGTACATTTACATAGGTAGAGTTATATAGTTTAAATACCTGACAAAATGGGAAACAATTTAAATAACAGGTAAATGGTAAAAAAAAAAAACTATTGCGACATAGCCCTTTAAGATATGAGCAGGTATGCTTCACCTTTTAAAAGGGGTTAGGGTGTGGGGTTTTTATGCTTCTAAAAGTGGTAATAAAAGACAAAAATTTGTAAATGGTAAAAAAAAACTATTGCGACATAGCCCTTTAAGTTATGAGCAGGTATGCTTCACCTTTTAAAAGGGGTTAGGGTGTGGGTTTTTTATGCTTCTAAAAGTGGTAATAAAAGATAAAAATTTTTATTTTACATAATTGCCAGAAAGAGTATTTATAATAATGTTTCCACAATTATTATTCATTTCAATTTGTGCAATGGCTAAGTACTGTTACAGAGATCTGGCAGATATTTATTTTCAACGAAATGATGTAGACGATATAATTTTGCACATAGCGAGCAACGACTTCTTTAAGAATTGTAACCTAGAAGACATTGAAATGCACAAAGGAAAAATTATTAATTTTGCATCGAATTTGAAAAGACGGTACATTGAATACTCTCATAGCAAGGCAAAGATGTACAAACGTTGCCAAGACTGGTTAATAAAGGAACTTATTTTTGAGAGTGCATCTACAACTGCCAACGAAAGTGGAAAAAAGGGTCGACCAGCAAAACCAATTGACGGATGTAGTGAAAGATCTCGAAGGCGCAAGCTGGAGAATATCAATGAAGAAATTTCTCAAAGAATTATTAAGGATTCATTTTTGCACCAAATTCAACCAACCCAAAATACAATAATAAAATTGAAATAATTGAAAAAATAGTAGAAGCGAGCCCAAGGTGCACAAACAGGATTTTGAAAAGCATTCCTACACCAATTGAAGATAAGAAATTTACGCCGGAAGAAGCGTTCGCCCTATTTTTGGATTTGAAATTGACCAAAAATCAATATAAGGAATTGCGGAAGCGAGGCAATGAAAAGAATTGTGGGATTTTTCCAAAGTATCGAGATTTAGTTTCTGCCAAAATAGAATGCTTGCCTTCACAATCTGCTATTAGTGTCACTTCAACATCAGCAGAAATAAAATTGCAAGATCTCCTTGAACATACTGCAGAACGATTGCTAAATACGCTTGATACTGATCATTTAAAAAAAATGGCAGCATTACTTTAATTTCTAAATGGGGATGTGATGGATCCCCTGGTCAGAAACAATACAAGCAATTTAATGCCGAAAATTCATCAGATGCTAATTTATTTATGGTATCTTTGGTTCCACTGCCCTTAACAAAAGTTTATAGCTGCTTAGAGCCGTCAACTAGTAGAGCAATAGAAATTGGTGTATGCAAAAATGAAATTACTTCTTCCAGAAAGTATTGCAGACCAATAAAATTTGCATTCAGAAAGGAAACCAAAGATGTCATAACTGAAGAAGTTCAAAAAATAAAAGATCAAATTAAAGAACTTTAACCAGTAATAGTTAAATTTGATGACCAAGACATTAAAGTACATTTTAAAATGTGTCTCACAATGATTGATGGAAAAGTTGCACAAGCTTTAACTGGAACAAAGTCAAGTCAATTAAGCCAACCCCCACCAGAAGACGATAGTTTTAAGGAAGCCTACGAATATTGAATGTCCCCTCTTCATGCTAGAATACGTTCCGTGGAGTATATTCTTAAATTGGGTTATGATTTGGAATTTGGTCCGTTAGGCGAAACAGTGAGAAAAAACAAAGAAAATGAAGAAAAAAGAAAGCAAAAAAAAAACAATTCAACAAAAATATCTACAGCTAGGCCTCGTAATCGACCAACCAAAACAAGGGGAAGGAAACACAAATGATGGAAATACTGCAAGGAGATTTTTTTCCGATCCGGAAACTGCAGCATCTATCACAGGTGTAGATCATGAATTAATAAGACGATTCAAAATCATATTACAAGTTATAGCATGTAGCAGAAAGATAAATGCAAAAAAATTTGGAGAGTACGCCAATAAAACAGCTATACTTTATAATGAAAAATACTCTTGGAGATATATGACATCCACAGTTTATAAAATTTTGTACCATGGGGAACAAATAATTCAAAACAATATGCTACCAATAACAGATCTATCTGAAGAAGCGCAAGAAAAAAGGAACAATGACTACAGATTCTTTCGCGAGCACAACACAAGGAAAATGTCCAGATGTTGTACTAATGAAGACCTTATCATTATTTTGTTGTGCACTTCAGATCCATATATGTCCAACATTCGTCAAAAATGGAAAACTACCTCTATTGAATTAGACGAAGAAGCTAAACAACTTCTAGAAGATGAAAATCAAGGCTATTTAGAAGAAATTTTTACTAAAATTGGTTGATTTAAAGTACTTTTTCATTACACTAAAGGTGGATTCATCGTCTTGAACCGCAGTCTGCAGACTGTTTTTTTATATGAAGTTTACTCGTTAGAGAAGGAGAGGAAAGAATCGAGCAATTTTTACTCGTTAGACTGCAGACTAGTTTGATTTTGAAACGCAGTCTGCAGTCTGAAGACTAAATATTGTCATCTCTTGATTTTTTATTTTTTTCGTAAAGATTTTTAAGAAATGTTTATTTTTATGTGGTGCTTTGGCATCTCTGCGATCAAAAGCAATTTTTCCAATAGATAAAACTTCTTCACTTCTGATTTAGACAGCTGAACAGCTGTTAAAAAATATTTTCTGCAGTAACTCAACCTACAGACAATGAATCGAGCTGCGGGTTGCTCGTTATAATTCAACAAACGAGTCTTCAGTCTGCAGACTGCGGTTCGCGACGATGAATCCACCTTAACAATAAGTAACACTTTTTTTTATATAGTTAAAAAATTTTCTTGATTTAAAAATTTATATATTTTGTAAATTTACAATAAAAATTGTTATATTTCATAAATTTACCATAAAAATTGATATAGAAATATTTAAAAAGACAATAAAAAAAATTTAACTAAAGCAAAAACATACGAGTTTTTCATTGAAAATTCTCTATGTTGAACCAATATAAGGTAACTTTTACGTTCGCTGCTTAATAAATTATATTTTAACTCGGGATCTTTCAAAAAAAAAAAAAAAAAAAAACAACCTTTGGCCCTTGTGCACATTAGGACTATAAAGTTTACGGGGCCAAAGTTTGGCATTTTCTGAAAAAATTAACTTAAAAAATTGTTAAAAAGTATTAGTTGTAAATTTAACTGAAAAAATAAGACATTATATTTAAAAAAAAAACCCAAAAAATTTCATCGAAAGAGTCTTAACGCTTAGTGACGAAAAGTTTCACACATAAAATAAACAGAAAATACGACAGATACTTTTAGAAAATAGTTTTCCAAATAACATTATTAAAATGTTAATCGACGATATAACCCAGTGTTTAAAATATAACAAACAACGTGACAACATTAAAAACAAGGAGGATAAGCAATTTTACAGTGTGCAATACATCCCTGGGTTAACTGACAATAAGAATATGAGAACAACAATGAAGGAGAATAACCTAAGCTTTACTTATAAAGCAAATCAAACACTTAGCGCAATATTTACTAACGTAAAAACACCAGTAGAGAAACAACAATAAAGCAACGTTGTGTATGAGATAACGTGCAAGGGAGATGACAATCAGAAATGTGATATGATTTATATAGGCACAACAAAGAGAACACTAGCCACAAGGATGTTAGAATATAAAACAGACATAACGAAAGCGAAAGAGTCGACAGCATTGGCACAACATATTCTAAAAACAGGTCACACAGCTGACTTTGAAAAAGTAAAAATACTGGACAAGGAAAAGAATGAAAAGAAAAGGTATACAAAAGAAAGTTTACGAATTCAACAACAGATAATGAGAACACTAAATTTGAAAGAAGACACAAACAATATAAATGTAAGCTATAGAATTGCCATTAAATGAACTGTGATATTAAATTAAGTTGTGTTTATTATTATGTCAGTGTTTTTATGTTTTTCGTTATTTATTAAATGTAAAAAAAAATTTATATTTTAATGTAATAACGTCAACATTGTAAGTTTTTAAATGTTTTGGTGATAAATTATTGTATTAAATTGTTTTCATATTTTTATTAATAAATAGACGAGCTCCAGAGGAAGTCGACATATAATCGACGAAACGTCGAACAAAATTGTATTAAAATTTACTTTAATTACATAAAACTTTAGGCCATATTAGCTTAATAAAATAATACACTCAACTTTTTTTACCTTTTAACACTTCACTTTTGTAATAAAATTCAACTACAAATGTATTTTAAACCCTCCGTAACTTTTTTTATTTTCGGTCGAGAATTACGTTTTATAGCAAAACTTAAAGGCTAAAGTCTCACCTACCAAACAAAAAAACCGCATGTCAAAATTCCAATCCAATCAAAAGTTATAGATTTTTGACCGCCTTCTCGTCAAATGGTCCACTGTGCACCGTACCGTTTTTTCTGCTGTCAATATTTGTAATTTTAAAATTGATTGGATCAACTTTTTTATTTAATTCAGCTTTTGTTTTTTTTTTATACTTTGTTTCTCCTTCGGTTTAACAATAAAGGCGACATTTTTTGATAAATCTGGTATCGTTTTCAAAGATTGCGCATATGACATTTTTGTTGTTTTTTATTTCGTTGCACATTTTGTTATTATTTTCTTCGATGATATCGCGTATATCTTTGTTATTATTTTCAACTTTGTTTATGTTTCCATATAGGATTTTCACTTCTTGTACATTTTTTATACCCTCCACTCCAGTGTGCAGAGGGTATATATAAGTTTGTCATTCCGTTTGTAATAATTAGAAAAAAAAATTTGGACCCCATAAAATATATATATTTGTGATCCTTATAACAACCGGAGTTGATATAGCGATGTCCGTCTGTCCGTCTGTGGAAATCACGATGACGGCATCAATCGGGCAGCTAGGGTGCTCATTGGCATAAAAAATGATTCATTAACATCCTGAAAAGTTTGCTATTTAAAATCGTCCAAATCGGTCGATTAGGGCCCGAGATTTGAATGAAGAACTAAAAAAAAGTCTTGAAAAAATATAATTTTCTATGTTGTTCTTGCCGCGATCACGCCCTCAATAGAACAGCTAGGGTGATAATTTTTAGTGAGAATGATTCACCAAATTCATGGGAAGATCTCTACTTCAAAAATCATTAAAATCAGTGGAACAGGTCCAGTGAAATCTCTGAAAAATTAAAAAAAAAAATGAAAAACATGATGTTTCCATATTGTTCTTTTTGTTATTCTAAATGTTGCATTGTTGTCATAGCAGGACTTGTTGTTTTTGTGGTCGCTGTGGTAATAATATAATAAAAACAAACCCTTTGTACATTTTTTTGTCAACTCTGGTAGAAAAATTTAAAAGTTTCCATTGTTTTGGCATCACTAAAAAAAATTGTTAGATTATTTCTGTCATTGCCACGAGCCTGCCTGCAAAATTTCAGATCGATTGGGTCACGGGAAAGTTGTTAAAATCGATCGGGCAGGTAGGGTGCTCGTTTGCATAAAAAATTATTCATTAACATCCTGAGAAGTTTGCTTTTAAAATCGTCCAAATCGGTTGATTAGGTCCCGAGAATTGGGTGAAGAAGTAAAAAAAGTTTTGAAAATATAAATTGAAATTTGTTATGTCATTTTTGCCGTCGCCACGAGCCTGCCTATAAAGTTTCAGATCGATTGGCTCACGGGAAAGGGGCTATAAATCGATCCAAATTTTTGTCGACAAGCAGACACTACCAGTTAATATAAAGGCAGTAAATAAAGGGAGTAAAAGTTCACCAACAATTTAAAAAACAAATTTTTATGTATTAATTTATTTAAAGAAAAAAAAATAATTAAAAGCAATAGTAATAATAATAAAAAAAATAATATACAATACAAAAGAAAAAGAATATATAAATAAAATAAAATAAAGATAAATGCATTCATAGCATTATAATATATATAAAAGGTCAATGTTTTCTAACCGTAACCGTAACGAGTCAGTTGTTTTTTTTTTACATGAAAATCATTTAAAACAGTTACCGAACGTAACCGGAACGTCCCAATACTTTTCATGTGAAAAAAAGGCTGACACGTTACGTAACAGTTACATTTCGCTAACTTGTTCTTTACACAGGCTACTGCTTTTGCAGCCAACTTCAGGTCTATTTATATAGTTTCGTAAACAACTGATAAAATTGTTTCTATTATTTTTTGCTGTAAGTAATAAATTATAAATATACTGAATTGCAAACTAAAATGGATACATATATTGGAGGTGCTTTAATACAAAAGAGTTAACGAAAAAAAAATAAAAAAAAAAACAACTCTACTACATCAACAATGACAGTCATATGTTCTTCAAATAGAAAAAAACTGCAAGTGTGTTTTGTTGACTACAAAACAAAAAAAAAAAATAGTGTTGACAATATAACAAAATATGTAAAAGAAATTAGTGTTATGAAATATTTTATTTTGTTAAAAAAAAAATCGCAAAATGAAAGGCTATAATTCCATTAATAATCAAAAGGGGTTAAATTAATTTATTTATTTATTTTTACGTTATACTAATGCATTTTAAATAAGTAAAAGTAATTGTATATTTAAATAAAAATGCATTTGTATTATATATTGCTGTCGTATTCAGAAAAATCAAGTAGCTGACTATACGACTTCAAATGCTGCTGGCAGCAGTCGTCTACGTGTTTCATTCATGATGTTGCATTTTTTTGCAAGCAATACTTACATATATTCTAAATAAAGAAATAATATTCTTTTCATACTGCGAAATCTATACAAATATATGTACAAATACTATATGTCAAATTTCAAATTTGCAATAATTGATACATTTTTGAAAGAAAATTGTATAATATGAAATGTCTTCAATTTATTTCATAGAAAAAAAATTTTTGAGGTGCGTGGATTTTCCATATTTACGGTTTTACTATTTTCGTAATGAGGTTAAATGAGTTAAAAAGAATTTAAAATTTTTGAAAATATTAGGTGAGGATACTCAAGATGTAATATACGATCGGTCTAAAACTTTTCATTTAGAGCCACAGTTAAATTCGAAACAACAAAAACCCATATATTTTGTGCGTAAAGTTTAACATTAAATGTGCTTTTCTTTAATGTCTATATATTTTTTCTCATTCATTTCTGACCATCTTCAGTGTAAATTTACCAAAGTGTTTTTTATTGCAATATGTATATAAAACTTAAAAATTTAATATTTTTTATTGTGTTTTACTTATTATTCTGCGATTTTCATTACATCACAAAATGTTACAAATTAGCACTACTTTTTCAAAAACAGAAAACTTCTAAATCAGTTTGAAAACAGTTGATCTGTAAAACTGTGTGTGAAATTGTGTCAAATAAAATTACAAATATTAATAAATATAATAATACATATATATATATATTTTATTAATTTTGTTAAGAATTAGCACAAAATTGATTTTCCATTTTGCATTTCATTTATAAAGGATTCTGCCATATTTTGTTAAAGGGAAAATCCATTTTTGTTATATTAAAAAAAACAGACTTGCATTTAATTTTTCCGTGACTGCCTCAATAATTGCGTAGATGCCACCACAATATTTTTTCTAATTAAATATTAACCAATATCTAACTAGAATTATGATTTATTCTGACTAAAAAGTTTCAATTAAAAGTTATTCAGCCCAATTATGAATATTCTCAAGGAATTTCTTTCTCACGGAAAATACATTTCTCGAGAAAAAAATTCCTCCAATTATAAATTCCGCGTGAACAAAAAATGATTAACTGGCATCATCGTATTTCGAAGCCACTTGCTTTGCTTATTGACAATTAATTTTCTATTTTTTGTGTGTGTGCAAACGACCCTACAATAAATGACCCAATAAACATTTTTGTTTGCTATCAACTTGAGGTGCATTTGAGATCAAATACATTTCTCAAATCTCCAACGTTAATTCTCAAATGCACCTCAATAGTCCGATTATAGTCTTCTCAACTTAAAAGGCACATTTTTTATATGGCGATTTTCATAGTTATCAAATTGAGAAATTTGTGATTTTCAACTTGATAGCAAAGAAATATCTCCAATCGGTATCAAATGGAAGGTACGGAATTGCCATATTAAAAAAAATTATACTAATTTTAGAAATGAAAACACTGAACCTTTTTTAATGTTTCAATTTAATTTCATTATATATTTAACATTATTATGTACATATTTAACATTAAATGTACATATTATGTACATTTTTTAAAATCTAGAATTAAAAATAAATGAATTAATTATTTGTACATTTTTTGAATATTTATATTAAATATGTCATAAATAAGAATTTAAATTGAAAAATTCGACAAAAAGCAGATATAATTGAAAATATATCAATTAATTATTTGTACTTTTTTGGCAGTTTTTAATTTAATTTATTATTTATGACATATTTAAATAATATCTCAAACTTAACACAAATCGTAAAGTTGAAAAAATGTTTGGTCTCAAATGGAGAAAAGTGTTGGATATCCAATTGAGAGTAAAAATGTTTCTCAAAGATTGGAAAAAATGTTAAGTCTCAACTTGATGTCAAGTTGAAAGCAAACAAGGAGAAAAATTGTTCAACCCAAGTTGAGAATTACATTTGACATCAATTTGAGAACTTAACTTTTCTCCAACATTGGAGAAATAATATTTCAATGCATACTGGGGAATGACCGAAACTAACACATAAACAGTTTTTTTCTATTTGAAAAACATATGACTGTCATTGTTTTGTTGTAGAGTTGTTTTTTTAAATTTTTTTTTTTCGTTAAACAGCAATATTTGTGAATTACCGGGTATTATTTATTATTGGTTGTCGGAAAGTGAAGTTAATTCTAAAGTGTTAACTTAAATTGTTAAAATAAACAGAAATATAGACATAAATAAAGTTAATACTTTCTACATATATATTAAAAAAAAGCTGATTATTTAAATGATTCAAGTGATATCGCACACAGAATGTTTTGAGTTTATTATGAAAAATAACTGCGCAAACGTGTTGTCCAATGACTTTGCCTCCTCTTGGGATTCTAATAAAAGAAAGGGAGGTTCAATTGGTTTGGCGGCTACAAGTTTAGGTTTTGGAAAGGTAAGTAATTAATTAAATTAAAACTTCAAGTTAATTTTTGTTGTTTCTTTAGGACTCTTCAAAATATGTCAGTGAATTCGTTAGTCCCATTCTCAATTGTTTAAACGATCAATATTTACGTGTCCGGTATTTTCCGTGTGATCCTTGTATAACTTGGTGGCATGTTCCTCCATTATACCCTTCTCCGATTTATTTCCTGCTGGCGTCTTGCGACCTATTCCTGTTGGATTGTTTACTTAAAAATATTGTTATAGAATCTTCACAAACTTTCAATCTAGAAGCTTTTATACCTCTTCTTAAGGAACGCATTTATGTAAAGAATTATATTGTGCGACAATATGTTACATCCTGGATTGCGATTGTGAATGCTGTACCTGAAAATAATATGGTTATCTATTTGATATTATTTATGGACTTTTTATGATGGAAGATAATACACAAGAAATACAAATGTGTGAAACTACGCTGACAGTTTCTTAAATCGATTCGTAATGATTCCAGTTCAATGCGCATGGAAGACACTATAAATATATTGGTAATACATGCGCAATCACCAAACTTATTAAGGTAATGCACTGAAATTTTATTAAAAATTCTAGCTAAGAACAAAGAAAATCTTCATTGCAGAATTTTACATTAATCATTGTATCTATCTTTCAGTCTATTGCCATAACATGGATTACGGGAGTTTGTTTTATTATTTGGTTCGAATGTTTTAGTTTATGCCATTCTACCATGTCTGGAATATAATGTTTGTTCAAAAGAACAAAGATCTCAGAATATTCAACAAATTGTTTTATGGAGGTATTATAACAATATCTCACACACGGTTCTGTACAAGCAAAGGTAGCAGTATTTCAATTTTCCAAATAATGTGTATCAGTTTTGGCCGAAATTCTTATTTCGCAACACTCAAAAGGTAAGCTGTATTATAATTTTTTTTATATATAATTAAGTGTTATAATAAATTGTTTTCTTTAAGAAACTACTGATTTCAATAAGGCCCATTACCGGAAATTTCTATTGAGTTTAGTCAGTTTATTCAGTGCTAAGTTGCGTACCACTTTGAGGGATGTTTCGAGTGAAGAGTCAGCAGAGTTATTTAAATGTCTGTATAAATTGAAGCCCATTGTCCTGTTTGCTTTGTCTTTATTTCAATATTTAATGTTTGTTTATATTTTATTTTTAATTGCTTGATTTTTAATACAATAAATAAATAAATAATAAATCGTGTTTCATTATAATCAAGCGTGAAATTTCGAAATTAAATTTATTTTAAAGAAAAATTGAATAGCCAAAAGATTGGTAGAAGTCAACTGCGGGCTGAATTTATGGAAAACGCAATCAATGCCTGAATTGGCTTTCATTAAAGTTATAACCGTTTTATCCCGATTTTGACCAAACGTATATTATTTGAAAGGTATTTCTTTTTAGCCGATTTACAGATTTTAAAATTTTTTCCTTTATTTTGAGTAAATTTCATTTAAAGTTGCTACTAACACATACATAAAATTATACAATACTATGTGTGTGTTTATTAAATTTGTTAATGTGTTTGTAATAAAAAGGAGTTTATTTTTTTATACCCTATACCACTATGTTGTTTCTGTATAATGACTTTGTGCTGCTGTTTGTAACTTCCAAAAATATTTGACCTACACCCTACATCTTTTATTATACCGATGGAATCAGAATCACTATCTGATTCGGTTCAACGATGTCCGTCCGTCCGTCTGTGTGTCCATGTAAACCTTGTAATCAAACTGCAGGTCGCAAATATGAATATATTTTGATGAAATTTGGTATATAAGCTTCTATCGGCCATAGGATGAACACTATTGAAATTGGTGGGAATCGGTCCTTGTTAAGACCTAGCCCACCATACAAATGACCCCTATGAAATCGACATAAATTGTTTCTATATTGTTCTTGTTGTTATTCTAAACGTTGTGTTGTTGTCATCGCTAAACTTGTTGTTTTTGTGGTCGTTGTGGTTATAATATAATAAAAACTAACCCTTTGTACATTTTTTTTATTAAATCTGGTAGAAAAATTTAAAAGTTTCCATTGTTTTGGCATCACCAAAAAAATTTGTTAGATCATTTCTGTCATTACCACAAGCCTGCCTGCAAAATTTCAGATCGAATGGGTCACGGGAAAGGGGTTAAAATCGATCCAAAATTTTTTCGACAAGCAGACACTACGAGTTAATATAAAGGGAGTAAAAATTCACCAACATCTAAAGCAAATAATGCTAAAATACCTAGTTGTTAATAAAAAAAAACAATGTAAATTTAGAAAAAAAAATTTATGTATAAATTTATTTAAAGAGAAAAAAACAAAAATAACGTTTGATGTTGTATTTTTGTGTGTAATATTTACATATATATAAACATATTAAATAATACAAATAATATACATATATTCTATATATGTATGTATATCCATAGCAACTGCATGTTATTTTATTTACATAATTTTCTGCAATATTTTGTGTGGGGAAAATACATTTCTTTTGCATTAACAGAGTGTCACTTCATTTTGCTCAGCGTGACTATGTCACAGTAGATGGCGCCACAATTTTTTTTCTAATTAGCTTTGCAATAGTTATTTCCATTTTAACATGAATGTCAATATTTTCAACTAGATATCATACAGAACAATGTTAAGAGTATACACGGGCTGGTTTTTTATTTCATACGTTTTTTCATTATTCTTTTACAAATATGAACATAAGTTTGGCATGTTAACTTTTTGTTGTCTTTATAAAATAGAGTTACCGAGTTCATCAATGAGTTTTTTTCTTTAAAACAGTTCTACATAGTTATATAGAACTATTATTCTGCTTTACCTACAAAATATCTGATTGCGATTACATCTAATTTTTAAAAATTGTTTATAATTACTAAAGCATTATTATTCACATAAATACAAAATTTCACTTTTTAAATTTTGCATTTAAATTTAAGAAAATATCAATTCTAAAAACTGGAATTAAAATTTCCAATTATAATTAGAAAATATTAATTGAATTTCAGAAAATCATATCAAAACGTCGGAAATAATAATTTTAAATTTAGAAGACTTCAATTGCATCTTAAATATATAACTTTTATTCGTTAAACACAAATTGAAATTCCAAAATAAAAAAAACACCAAATATGTTTACATTTAAAAAATGTTTACATTTAAAAAAAATATTGCCATTCAGGAGAAATTAATAACTTTTCAGTACAGCGATTAAGTAACTTATTTTAACGATAGTCGAATCGTTAAAAAAAAGAAAATTACAAAATTATTAGTAAAAATTTTAAACGATATTCGCTATTGTTAAAGTCAGCTGTTGTTGTTATCGAACATAGAAATTGTTACATAAATAAACGCAATTTGATGAGAATGTTATTTATATATAAATTTTCACAATTTTTTTTGGATGAAAATTTGAAGTTTTTCAGAAATTAATTTATTTAACATGTTTGGGACATTTGGTTTTTTGCGTTTGGCATCCCTAATTTGATTACTTATTATTATAAATATATTCTCTATGTTTTAAAATATGGCAATGTTTTAATAAAAAAAGTTGAGAGAGCTTTTTTTGGTTATTATTTTGTTAGTCCATCCGACCTATATGGCCGCAATGAAGAAATATTTGGCCAATTAAAAGAAACTATACAGCCATCTCCAATTAGAACGATTTAATGTATATAGCCACCCTACACAACCATTACCTTTGCAATGGAGGTTAGGGCGAGCTATTTAATTAACAAAAACTAAATTAAACGAAAAGTTATGTCATATAACCGGAAACGCATGCATATAGGTATATAACCTAAATGCATGCCGATCAGCAACCACGATGACCAAAAAGCAAACACCGAAATAAATCCGAAATAATAGAAAAGACGAAAACCAATCAAAGAATTTTCTGAAATAATTTGGTATTAAGTTTAACAAATTGTTTACTTTTTCCAATATTTTGTTTACATTTATTATCAATACTCAAATCGATGTGGAGGGTATCAAAGATTCGGCACAGCCGAATTTAACACTCTTACTTGTTTCACATAATTTCTGTATATTATCCATCTTTTTGAATCTCGCGTCATAACGACTTTCTATTGCTTCCAATAGTGATTTTATTTCACATTCATTTTTCCTTAGTGAACTTTCAAATTCATGTTTATTTTCTAACAAAGATTGTTAATTTTTATCAACACTATTTTGAATTTCTCTTACAACAAGATCTACATTTTGAATATATAGCATACAATCGTTGCAGATATATCGTACAAAATTGTCTTCATCAATAATATTTGCCGAATATTGGTAGCACATTTTTTTGTAAAGTGATACACTTTACCACATACTTCATTGCATCGTATGCCACTTTCACCTCTTATTGATAACTTGCATTTACTGCATTTAGCCATATCATAAGTGAGATTAACAAATTTGTTGCTTCCGAAAAGAAAATTCAACTTTTTGTTAATATTTTATTTGCCACTTATGAATATACATATAATGTTTATGTTTTTAAATAGTCACTATCTATTTTTTGAGCACTTTATTATTATTATTTTATTTATTTAATCACTTTTTAAAGTGATATTGGTAATTTTTTGGATATGAATCAATACACCTACAAAGCGGCACATCGTGAAGATAACGCTATGAACAACTACGTTCTTAGTGGCTGTACCGCCTCTATTGCGGATACCGATCGTCAGTTATAGCGAATTCTAGCTTTACGGTCAAATAAATGCCCAACACGCAATATCCTACTGCTCTTAACCTAGAATATAATTGCTCCAACCCTCCTCACGTTGCCATTTTCTACCTTTACTTTTACATTGTATTAAAGATATTTATTCCATGCTGTTACATCAGCAACATTAAATCAGCCTCCCGATTCTCAATCTATCTAAAAACTTAAATGACTTGAAAATAAGTGAAATTACCTTTATTTACCTTTTTAATATTACCAAAAAAACAACTCTGGTCCGATGAAAATGCCAAGTTTTTAGAAATGTTTCTAAAAATGAAAAAACTGTCGGACTTCGAAAATAAAATCATACAGACTGTCAATTTCATAACAAGCTTTTTACATGGTGCGACTTTTTCATAATACTCGACTTTTTGACAGTTCGTATTACGTATGAAAAAAACCATCGACTTCGAATCTAAAATCATACAGACTGTTCATTTCATACATTAGCTTATTTTATTTTTATTTTTATATTTTTTGTTTAATTTAAATTTACAAAATTCATTAAAATTTTCCAAATATAACGTTAAAATTTAATTTATTTAAAGACTGTTGAGATATATTTGTTTTAACGAATTAAACATTTTTTATTTTAAATGCATTCAGTTCGAATCTAATTCTCTTTACGGTCGTGTAAATAATTAAAGCGCTTAGAGTACAACTATTTAAAATGAAAACAAGTGTATATATTTGTTTTTGCAATTGCCTATTCTTGATCTCATTTGAACTCACGTGGTAGTCAATTCAGCTTAACACAGGAATAAAAATTTAGCGATGGCCCGAGGGGCCAAATCTTCATCAAAAAGAAAGTTCCTTGCGAACAAGAAGATGACAAAACTTCCTCCGGGTTTTGTTAACCCGCACATCGCGTCATAACCTTTTGGCTTTGCCTTATATCTAAAGTATTATTATAAATTTTAAAGAAAAGTGAAAGGTATAAATAAAAGATTTAAAGCCGAAGGAAAACTATTAACAAAAACCTTCAATATGAATAGAAAAAAAAAAAATAATAACAAGCATTAATTGATATTATTATTCAGTATAGAAAGATATAGACTTATAATTAATAAAATTAATAAAGGTTAGAGATTAGTGGATTTTCAGATAAGCTACAACTTGATATAAAACGAGTGGTGGTTTTTGCAATCGCTTCAGAGACCATACTAGTATTACTGATAGCATGTAATCTGGAAGTAGAGAAGTGCCATGGTAACTTCAGAACCATTTTTAAAATTTTGTTTTGCGCTATTTGTAGGCGTTTTAAATGGGATTTTGCACAATTTCCCCATACTGGGCAGCCATATAGGATTATTGCCTGAAAAATGACTTTAACTATTAGAATTTTGTTAGAATTATTAAGAAGAGAGTTTCTGTTGATAAGTGGATATAATATTTTTTTATATTTATCAATTTTATCAGTAATGCTAGATATATGAGAGCTAAATGTTAATTTTGTATCTAAACAAATGCCAAGGTATTTTATATTATTTGACCAATTTATACTGTTGCCCAAAAGAGTTAGATTATCATTAGGTAAATAACAAGGTTTTCTTTTTCTTGTGAAAAAGATGGCTTGTGTCTTATTCGAATTAATTTTTATTCTCCATTTAGAGTAGTACTCGGCCAACCGGTCCAGTGAACATTGAACTTCGGTCAGAATGTTCGGACTGAGTTCATGTGTGAAATAAATTGTGAGATCATCTGCATAAGCTGCAAGTTTGCATGGACTGATTGTGGGCATGTCAGCACAGAATATATTATAAAGGATTGGACCTAGGACTGATCCTTGAGGAACACCTGCAGGAATTATGTTTAGATCTGAGAAAGAGTTCCCAATAGAAACACAGAAATATCTGTCTTTTAGAAAATTCCTTATCAACTTAACAAGGAACATTGGGAAATTAAACTGAATAAGCTTATATATTAGGCCATAGTGCCATACCGAGTCGAAAGCATTATCAACATCTAGTAAGACGAGTGCTGTGGATTTTCCCATAGACAACCCTTGTTTAACATCATTGCAGATTCTTTTAACCTGATGAATAGTTGAATGCGAACTCCTAAAGCCAAATTGTTCGTCAGGAAAAATGCGGTTATTATTGAGAAATTCTACCAGTTTTTTGCTTATAACCTTCTCCAAAATTTTTCCTAAGCTGCTTAATAGACTTATTGGTCTATAGTTTTACCCGGTTTAGGTATAGGAATGACTTTAGCTGTTTTCCACGTGTTGGGAAAATATTGCAGGGTCAAGCATGCATTATAGATATGAGTCAGATAACGTACTGCAATTTTGGGAAGATTTCTTAACATCTGGTTGTTAATATCATCTAAACCACAAGCTTTTCTTCTCTTATAGTTGTCAATTATTAGTTCCACATCAGTAATTGAAATGAGGTCTGAGGTTGAAGCTGTTATGCTATGTGAATCAAAAAGGTCAACAGTTAACTATCAGTGTGTGATCATTTGAAACCATGTTTCCGATGCTTTATCTTCATCGGAAATTAAAACACCATTATCAGTTAAAAAAGAATGACAATTACTAGACTTTCTTTTTAATATTTTAGTGACATTCCAAAAAGGTTTGGCTCCTTTATCCATTGCACTTAGCCTATTATTCCATTGACGATTTCGGTGGCAGTATATCTCATTTCGTATGAGAACAGTATATCTACTCATAATTTGATAGTCAGAAATTTGCCTATACCTTGACCATTCTCTACGATAAGCATTTCTTAGCTTTATTAAACATAAAATGTAATCTGGAAGTTTAATGTAATTTGTTCTAGGTGCAGATTTTGGAACCGATTGTCTGACAGATTCTAGCAGCAAACTGGTGAAATTTTCAATGTGATTATCTACTATTTCTGAATTATTTAAACTAAGATCAAAATTGTTCATCGAGTTTCTTAATAAATGCTTATACTTTTCCCAATTACCACGCTTAAAATTATAATATAAATTCTCCATAAAAGGCATAGACGTGGAGAGATTAAAACAAACTGGTAGATGATCAGAACTTAAATGATTTAAAGTATATGGGTTGGAAATAAACTGCGGAATATTTGATAAAATTAAATCAAGAGTAGATGGATTCATTTTGGCCGCTGCCGGAATGTAGGTGGGTGAATTGGGGAAGGAAATTGTAACAGGAAAGTATGATGTAAAGTCATTAAGAATTTTACCCCATTGATTAGCACGTAAGCAGTTCCAGTTTCTATGTCTGGAATTTAAGTCGCCGCAAATCAAATAATTATTGCTTGTATTTAAAATTTTCCTAATATCACTTTTGAATTTGTTTCTAAAGCCGATGGCACAATGAATACGTTGCGTCCGATAAGTCGACTTATCAAACGTACTGGCCGTATTGCAAGGCACATAAAGTACGTCGTCGCCGTACGGCTAGAAATAAAATCAGCTGTTAATGTTGACATTTTTATACAAATTAAAATTGAATTTGAAAGTTAGAATTTTTTTGAAATAAAAATGGAAATGGAAGACACCCTTAAAATAGTGTTAAGCATTATATGTTTAAATGAAGCGCGAAAATATCTGGAGATAATGGCGACTGGTAATGTAACAATTTTTTTTATTATTAGTGATTTACTATTATTTGCCTTTTTATGTAGGTCGAAGGTATTGGGTTCGGCCATTGTTTTCTGATAGGGACGATAATGGATACTTTGCTAGGAACTTCGAGGAAATGTATTTTGGGGATTCTGAACAATTTAAAAAGACAACCAGGATGAGCAAGGCATATTTTGATCTGCTTTTTGAATTGCTAAAGGAGAAACTAGAAAAAAACTCTAATCGAGCTTCCATACCAGCGAAATGTAGACTGTTTTTGACTCTTGCGTAAGACTAATTTGGTTTCATTATACATACATATATTATAATTGCATATATTATTAACATTGCAGTTATCTGGCTCACGGTGGTGGGAAACATATGTATTCCTCATGTTTCAAAATGGGGCTCAGTACAGTTCGAAACATAGTTGAAGAAACTTGCACTGAAATTTGGACAGTATTGGGTCCCATTTATTTAGCAATTCCTCAGGAACATGAGTGGCTTCGCATAGCTCAGGACTTCCATTCTATGTGGCACTTTCCAAACTGTGTAGGTGCCATAGACGGAAAGCACATTATAACTGTATGTCCACCAAATTCGGGGTCGCAATTTTTTAATTATAAAGGACGATTTTCCATCGTTCTCCTGGCAACATGTGACGCACACTATAATTTTACATATGTTGACATAGGAGCGTATGGTTCGCAGAGTGATGGGGGCGTGTTACGGAATTCCGGGCTTTGGCGGAAATTGGAAGAAGGGAGCTTGGGTCTACCTGCAGATTCACCACTGCCTGGTTCCAACACAATATTTCCTTATTTTTTTATTGGTGATTCTGCCTTTCCAGTGAAACCGTTTCTCATGCCTGTATTCAAGGGTAAGTTTTTTAAAGCAATTTAATATACATTCAATTAAAATGTGTTTCGCAGGTAATTTGACACCAGAACGCATGGCCTTTAACCAACGGCTATCCCGGGCACGTCGTGTCATCGAAAATGCTTTTGGAATTCTAACAGCACGATGGAGAATACTTCTATCTCCACTGCAAATGAACCCCGAAAATGCAGAAAAAATTGTCAAAGCCACAGTCGTTTTGCATAATTTCATAAAAAGGCATGACAATACATACTGCCCACAAAACTACGTGGACCAATATAATGGAGACAATATGGTTCCAGGATTATGGCGCCAGGAAGTCGCTAACTCTTTGCAAGGCTTAAACATCAGGACATCCAATAATGCACCTGTCCATGCTTTAAGCTTGCGAAATATCTTAATGAATTATATTTGCGAAATCCAGCTATAAATAAAATGTGATAAAAATAAAAAAAGCAGTGAAAAACCACATGGACTTGACAGTATAGGTTCGATTCTACTATCAAAGTGTAGTAAAACCTTATACACGGTTTGGCTAATTTGGTGACCAATTTTAACAGGTAATTCAAACTTGTTCATTGCACTTAACTATGTTTATGAATTATTTAGCAAAGAAACCATTGGAGAAATGTTTTAAAAACTTTTAATGCGAAAAGAAGCCGTTTTCGCTGCACTTTTTTGATTATATGCAAAAAAATAACTTTTTTTCGTAAAAAGGCAACAGATTCTTAGCTACATTATTGTCGAACATAGTTAAGTGCTATGAATAAGTCTAAATTACCTGTTGGACAAAATACTTTGATATTAGAATCGAACCTATACTGTCAAGCCCATCTGGTTTTCAAAAAGTCTTTATCTGTTAAAAAGTGAAAGAATAAAGTGGTCTATATGCGCAATTTAGGGTGTCTAGACACGTTTAGATTGTATCGATATGTTCTCAAAAGTTGTTCAGCTCTACGATGGCTACAATATTGCCAAATATTGTTAGCAAAAATTTACTAGTCCCTGGAAGTTATGCAGAAAAAGTTAAAATATTTTTTTATTTTTTTTTTTTTTTCCAAAAATGTTAAGGCAAAAGAATTTTTTTGCATAAAATGTTAATTAAATTTATTCAACGGATTCTTATCTACACTATTTCCAAACATAGTTAAGTTCTATGAGCAAGTATGAATTACCTGTTGTACAAAAAGTGAAGACACGTTTTTTTCATAGTGTATTTTATAACTAATTTGTTTATTAAATTATAACTAAAAATCAGACTTCATACATTAAAAATAAAACTTAAAAAACATAAATACAAAATCAAAATCACAATTCAGGTACTAATTTAAAATGGTAAAACAAAAACTCTAATATTAAGATATTAAAAAAAAAAAAAGATTAAGGTGATTATTTTGTAAAACGGAACGCGAATGTTCGCGTTGTATTCCATGTTCATTGCTATTGTCACAACAAATTATATGGAACACAACGCGAGCTTTCGCGTTGCGTTTTACCAAATAACCACCTAAGATGAAAATCTTAAATTTAGTTCATTACTTCCTGTTATGAACTAAATTTAAAATTTCCATCTTTAGCTCATCCTGCACCTCTTCGTCCTTCTTTAGAAGGTAGCTGTCAAGCATCTGGAGGAAGTCGGCATTGCGGCTACGCTTAGCAGGAGCGGTTACGGTACTTTCCACCAGCTTGTTCACAGCACCGCACAAAGTATTAAAATTTTCTTCTGCTTCCTCCAAAACGCGCTTCCTCTTAACCGCATGCCGCGAATCTTTTGGCAGTGGAGATGGGGTCAGTGTGACTTCATTAATATCTGATGCAGACAACACATCTTCACACAAAATTATGTCGTCTACATCAGATAATACATCGAACGAAAGGTTCGATGTGGTCCTAAAAACAAAAACCTTTAAAATTTTATTATTATTGAGAATTTAAAATAACTTACTCTCTTGGAGCAATGTGGTCGTTTAAGAACGACAATCGGTCAAACCATTGCCAAGGCTTGCGGCTGGACAATTGACTGCCGGTCTTCTGTTTTGCCTTGTATTGCTCCTTTGTGAATGTATCACGTAGAGACCGCCATCGCTTTTGGCACTGTTCCACTGTATTAAATTAAGCACTTATTAAGTTTCACATTAAAAGATGAAATGCAGTCAAATAAATACCTGATTCTCCCACAGCTACAGCCACCGTGCGCCACGATTTCTCCTTCACCAACTTGTTGCGGTACATTGGTGAAGTTTTGTTATATATGCACGGATGTTCCTCCACCGCACAAATTAAACGCTCTTCCATCTAATATATAAAAAAAATTTAATTAAAAAGTTAAACTTTTGAGTTAAATCTATATTTTATTACAATATATATTTACTTACCATCCTGCCGTTAAGCTGTTGCTTTTTATAATAACAAATATCAGCTGTCAAACGTACAATGTATACGTCGAAAGTTGAAAACATTTTAACTTCGACGTACGAACGCATTCGCCGTATGCGCCGTATTCGCCGTAACGTGTTCATTGTGCCATCAGACATTGCGCATGCATGTAAATAACTTTTCTGTCAGTCGAAAAATTCGACTTATCGGACGCAACGTATTCATTGTGCCATCGGCTTAAGAACGCTGTTGTCATGCCCCCCAGGAAAATAAACGCTATATATATTTAGACTTAAACCTTGCCTATATCTTATTTGAATTCCCACATTTTCAATCACCTGAGTAACAATGCTGGGAATAATTGTGAAGTTAACTGATTTCTTGACAAGTATGGCAACACCACCACCGTTCTGACCTACTCGATCTTTTCTTACACATGCATATAAAGGATGATATAGATTATTTGCATTACTAAGCCAAGTCTCAGTTAAAAGACAAATATCTATATCATTGGTATTTAAAAAATTAGTAAATTCAATAATTTTGTTTCGGATACTTCTACAATTCCAAAATACTATCTTTAAATTCGCCATGATCATTACACATTATTATAAACATATTTAAATGCTAGTTGAGTTATTACACTAAATTGTTTTTGTTTATTTTTACATTGACTAAGTTTAGTTATTAATTCCATTGTGAGATCCGTCATCTGCTGCTCAGTAAAGAGATCTCCCTGAGAATTATTAACAGAATTATTGTTACATTTAATGTTGGATTGAGAGTTGTTTATTTTTAATTTATAATTGCTGTTTGGACGCCAATTTTGATGAGTCCCTTCATTTGGTACGTATGGTTGGTTGTTGTTGATATGTGGAAAGTTATCTATGTTGTTGTTTATATTTCCAATAGTTTGTTTCTGAGAATGATTTGATCGATTTGATATTTTTTCTCTCATTTGAACATATGCAGAACGATTAGGGCATGAGAGATCAGTAGGTTTGTGATTATTACCACAGTTTGCACATTGTATTTTATTCTCAGATGTACACTCAGAAGTTTTGTGTTTTTCTGCGCAATTAGCACACCTCACCTTAACATTGCACCCCTTTTCTCCATGACCGAACATTTGACACTTTCGACATTGGACGGGTTTGTTTTTTATTTTTCGTTGATATTCTCATGATACTATGGTACGAAAAAGAGATTTAACATTCTTCTTAAGATCAAACATTTTTATTGTACTGTTTTTAAAATAGACGATGTATATTATGTATATTGTATCAATGTAATTTTTAAATGTTTTTTTAATAATCTTTACTTCAGTGCATTCTAAACCAAGAGAATTTAATTCGTTTTTAACTTGAACTTCTGTTTTACCATCGAGTCCATGAAGAACTACTTTAAATGGTTTATTGTTTTTGTTGTCGTGCGTAAAAAATTGGCAATTATTTTCACGCAAAATTATTATAATTAAATTATAAGTTTCAATAGTTTCACAAAGGATTTTTAAACCAATCGACATTTTTTTAATAAGGTATTTTGTTATACCTTTATTATTTAATAACTTTAGTATGTCTTCATTGTTTTGTGTTTGTAGTGTGTTTGACTAAGTCTTAGTTACCATGCCTTATGCATGTAACTAAATACTCACATTCCGCTGAGTTATTTGTCCACACACTCTATAGCTGGCTCACCTGTAAACCGCTGAGCCAGCTAAATCCCACGATTATGTATTATTATAATTATCTATAGATATACGTGTGAATGTGTGAGTGAATGTAATATTTGTAGGTAGATTTAAGTTGAGTAATTAATAAAGAGTTTTCAGTTCAGTCCGGAGAGCCAAACTGATGTGGTTTTATTATATGGCGACCGTGACGAAAAACAAAAAAAAAAAAAACTTTAAATATAAAATAACAAGAACAAGTGTGTAACAATTAAAGTGATCTAAAAAAAAGAATAACCAAAAGTGCAAACATGAAAAAAGGAAAAAAAACTACGACAAAGTTTAAATACAGGGAAAAATGATAATTTTTTTTTTTAAAGTAAACTTTTAACTTAAATAAATTAATAAAGTACAAACAAAATATAAGAAAACATTTGAACATTTAATTAAAAGAAAAAACACAAATGTACTCTTTTAAAACACAACCAAAAAAAAAACCGCTACCTATGAATATAATAAGGAAATATTGGTGCTGTGTTCAATTATATTCTTGGAGTTAATATTTTAAATAAATTTATAAAATAAAACAACAAAATACCTAAATTACAAAAAAAAAAGCGGAAAACAAAATTTCAATTACGGAAAAAAAATACAGTTAAAAAAAAAAAAAAAAAAAGAATGTTGAAAAAAAAAAAAAAATACAAAATTAAACAAAATTCTTAACTTTGAAAAAAAAAAAAACAACAAAAACTACTACAAAAAGCAATCATATATTAATACAACGTCTATATAATCTCCAAGTGACAAATTAAGGAATCATCAATATTAATCTTTAACCTTATTGCCATAACAACATAACAACAACATAACAACGTTGACAACGATTATCAATACCAACAGCAGAAACAACGGCTAACGGAAAGTTGAACGAGTTAAGATTATCTTAAATTTAAAAATTTAGAATTCAAAATGTTATTTTGTAAGTGTTTGTATATAGAGTTCTTATTAAATTATTTATCAGCAATCACATTCATCAACTGTATTTTCATTCTTAACGTTTCATAATAATATATTTAGATGCTTTAATTTTTTTTGAATAACTAACACCATTAAAATTGTTTTTTATATATATACTTTTTCTATAGGGAAAAGAAGAAAATGTAAAATTTTCCAAAACTAGTGTAAAAATTAAAATATAGATAAAAAAATAATTCAATTTAAATTTCTTTTTTTTTTTCAAATATGTGTACTTAGTAAAGCAATTTAATTTTTATTGCGTTGAGGATATGTTAGATATATATTGAGGTAAATTTTTGTTAGGAGAAGTTTAAAGAATAAGAGATATAATTCATAGGTTACTAGGTAGATCATATGGGCAACCCAGAGTCAAAATTGGAGAAACCGAACGCGAACGTGATAACAAATGTAGAAGTTGTTGATCACACGGCGCGAATCGACTCATTATGGTTCCTACTCCTATGCATTACAGTAATGACTGGTGCAAATCTTTTACTTAAATTGTACCTACTCCATAAGAGATCACTGCGTAAGAAGTACGCAAGTAGGTCCGACAACTTAGACAAAATTTAGGTTTATGGAATCAGCATAACACAATTTGGCTTGATGAAAAGATAACTACAAAAATTTCGATTTTATATTAGATATTTTATATTTTTTTTTTGTGTTTTGAGTAAATGGCCTAATGAGCCAGGATGAATTTGTTTTTTATATACGGCGTCTCTGAGCGCAGATTCGTACTTCACTGATTATTGACTTTAAGCGCCAATATACATTTTTTTTTCCTTCCTGTTTCATAATTTAATATATGGACTGGCCAACGATTTTGAGCCAGTGTAGGAATATTAGAGAGGAATTCGACAAATCCTACAAGTGCCTAAATACAGATAGACCGGCTAGGGAAGATACTGTCGAAAGACATATAAGAAACCTTTCCTTGCGGCTAGAAGAGATAAGGGTGGTACTTAACGTCCATTACGAACGACTTACGACTGCACATAAAGTTGCAGCCGAAGGGTTCTTCTTTGACGTGAGGAACAGACTTATTGCGGTAGCGGCAAGAAGGGGCATAGAGGTAAAATTGCCTCTAACACTCCATGAACGAGTGTCCTTGGAGGTTTTGGAACAGGAAATAGACCCTAGTAGAGACCCACAGTCATTGGGAGAAAATATAGACCGAAATAGGGAACCACAAATGATAATGGCGCAGACACCGGTTCAATTTTTAAATATAGCCTCGAAGTTAATACCTGACTTCGATGGCAAAGCGGAAAACTTAACGGCATTTCTAGATGCCATTGCATTAGTGGATTCGATAAAGGAGGCACATGATGCTCTAGCAGTTGGTCTAATTAAGACAAAACTAAAGGGTTCTGCCAGGAATATCTTGTCCACTGAGACCACGGTACAAGAAATGGTCGCAAAACTGAAAACTTCTGTTAAAGGAGAATCAGTTGATGTATTGTCAGCAAAGCTGATGAACATCAGGCAAACTGGCAAGAGTGCGAATGCCTATGTAAAGGAAGTTGAAGACATCACCAAGGCATTGCAAGGTGCCTACATTTCGGACGGTCTATCGGCCGAAATTGCCAATAAATATTCGACACAATTGGCTGTAAAAGCCATTGTTAAAAATGCCCAAAATGACAGGGTTAGGCTCATAATAGAATCAGGACAGTTCGGGAACATGAACGAACTGGTGGCTAAATTCGTTAATAGCTGTACCGAGGCATACGGACAGCCTAATACAATTTTGTATACAAATAGCCGGGGACAGCGAAATTCCAATAGGGGAAACAACCGCGGTAGTTACCGTGGGAATTTCTACAATAATTCAAATAATCGAGGTAGAGGAAACTACCAAGTTAATAATAATAATAGTCAATATAGGAATAATGGAAATCGTGGTGCCAATGGTGGACGACGATATAATAATGTAAATGTCAGACTGATCAATGATCAATATGAGGTTCCGGGAAACGGGGACCAACCTCTGAGAGAATAATTAATAGAATATATAAGCTCAATCTCAGTCTAGGTGTATTTGTGAAACTTCATAACACAACAAACAAATTATTAACATTGCTTGTAGATACAGGAGCAGATATATCGCTGCTAAAAATTGAAAATGTAAACCACAACCATTTGAATTCAGGGGAAATAACAACCCTTAGCGGTATAGGTCGAGATACGGTCCAATCAATTGGCTGCACGCAAATTGACCTTAGAGTTGAAAATATACTAATAAAGCATAAATTTCATGCAGTACCGAATGATTTTCCCATACCATGCGATGGAATCATCGGTATAGATTTTCTTAGGAATTCAATTGTAAACTCGACTTTATGGAAAATAAGGATTGGCTCGTTTTACGGCCACACAATTTCCAACATTTTGCAATACCAATAAAAAACACCTGTATCAATAATTCGATCATGCTACCGGCAAGATCACAAGTGGTGCGAAAAATATACATTGACTCAGAGCATAAAGAATTGTTGATTCTTAATCAGGAAATTCAACCAGGCGTATATATTGCAAATACAATAGTTCAAGGCAATAACGCGTACGTAAGAATACTGAACTCTAACAACTACGATACGGCACTGAGTACAATGAATATAATGACGGAGGACCTATCAAATTATGATATTCTACAAACGACCAAAGAATTGGGGAAGCGATCGGGAAAAATTCTGGATAAACTTAGCAGAAATTTCCCAGATCAATTCAAAGAAAATTTAACGAAACTCTGTACCACATACAGCGACATATTCGCCCTTGAAACGGAAACAGTTTCTACAAATAATTTTTATAGGCAAAAACTTAGTCTGAGTGACAAAACACCGAGCTATATAAAGAACTATAGAATACCACACGCTCATAAAGCGGAAATCAATAGGCAGGTTGAAAAACTAGTAAATGATGGGGTAGTAGAACCATCAACTTCGGAATATAACAGCCCTTTATTGCTAGTTCCTAAGAAATCATTACCAGACTCAAAGGAGAAAAGGTGGCGATTGGTAATCGACTATCGCCAGGTAAATAAAAAGTTAATAGCGGACAAATTCCCCCTGCCAAGAATAGACGATATTCTTGACCAGTTAGGACGGGCAAAATATTTTTCCTGTCTAGATCTAATGTCTGGATTTCACCAGATAGAATTGCATGAGGATTCAAGGGACATAACATCCTTTTCCACCGTAAATGGCTCTTATCGTTTTAAACGACTCCCATACGGTCTTAAGATTGCTCCAAATTCTTTTCAACGCATGATGACCCTTGCATTTTCTGGTTTAACACCATCACAAGCATTTTTATACATGGATGATTTAGTAGTACTAGGATGTTCGGAAAAACAGATGTTTTCGAACTATGCCGAAAGTACAATCTAAAACTGCATCCAGAGAAGTGCACATTTTTCATGCACGAGGTCACTTATCTCGGGCATAAATGTACTGACAAAGGTATCCTGCCGGATGACAGTAAGTACACAGCAATCAGAGACTATCCAGTCCCGACTAATGCAGACGAAGCCAGGAGATTCGTTGCTTTCTGCAACTATTATAGAAGGTTCATTCGGAATTTTTCTGATCATTCCCGTCACTTGTCAAGACTGACAAGGAAAAATGTTAAATTTCAATGGAACGAAGAATGCCAGGTGGCATTTAAATATCTCAAACAGGCGTTAATGAATCCGGAAATTCTACAATATCCTGACTTTGATAAACCTTTTTGCATCACAACGGATGCCAGTAAACACGCCTGTGGGGCGGTACTTAGTCAGGAGTATGAAGGCAAACAGCTTCCAGTTGCTTACGCCTCAAAAACTTTCACTAAAGGGGAAAGTAATAAGTCCACAATTGAGCAAGAGCTCACGGCAATTCATTGGGCAATTACACATTTCAGGCCATATATATATGGTACACATTTTTTGATCAAAACAGATCATCGCCCCCTAACCTACCTGTTCTCCTTAAAGAACCCAAGTTCTAAATTAACCCGTATGAGATTAGATCTCGAAGAATATGATTTCACGGTGGTATATCTCAGAGGTAAGGAAAATGTCGTCGCGGATGCACTTTCAAGGATAACAATAGATGATTTGAGGGAAATGGATAGAACCATCTCAAGTATACTAAAGGTATCAACAAGGTCATCTACGGAACGGACAAATACGGACGAAAATCCCCTCAATCAGCAAAAGGATTACAAAAGGCCCAATGTATTGGAGGTCATAAATTACACTGACGTCAGGAAACATCCGAAATTAAGAATGACTCCAACCCAATGCTATTTGAAGCGTGGGGGAAAAATTATCCAAAGGATAATGATAGACGACCTGTTTGTTAATGGGAAAATTGACCTAGGACAATTCTTCCCAAGGCTGGAATCATTGGCCGGCAAACATGGTATTGTCAAAGTACAAATGTCACCCAGTGAACAAATTTTCGAATTTGTCACATTAGATGAATTTAAGGCCTTGGGCAATGAGAAATTAATAAATTTAAGAGTAGCGCTACTACCAGGGGTGACCAAGCTGAAAAATAAGGGTGATATAGTGAAAATTATTGAAAAATATCATGATGACCCAATTCAAGGGGGACACTGTGGTATTACAAGAACACTGAATAAGATAAAAAGATATTTCTATTGGCCAAAAATGATTAAGGATGTATCGAAATACGTCAAATCATGCCAGAAATGTCAGAAAGACAAGGTAACTCGGCATACGAGAACACCCATGACCTTGACGAAGACGCCTGCTAAAGCTTTTGAAACTGTATTAATAGATACTATTGGTCCGTTACCTCGGACGGAAAAGGGCAATGAATATGCGGTGACGCTTATATGTGATCTTACCAAATATTTGGTTGCTGTACCAGTACCAGACAAAAGCGCGAAGACCGTTGCGAAAGCTATATTTGAATCTCATATACTAACGTACGGTCCTATGATGACGATCATTACGGACATGGGTACGGAGTATAAAAATTCAATAATTAATGATTTGTGTAAGTACCTCAGAATAGAGAATATAACATCGACAGCTTACCATCATCAGACCCTTGGTACTGTGGAACGCAGTCATCGAACGTTCAATGAATACGTACGATCGTATTTATCAGTTGATAGAGATGACTGGGATGAATGGTTATTGTACTTTATGTACTGTTTCAATACAACCCCTTCGGTGGTACATGGATATTGTCCATACGAATTGGTGTTCGGGAAAATACCAAATGGGTTTGAGTTATTCAACACAGTCAATGACGTAACACCTCTCTATAACGTCGACGATTATTCGAAAGAGATTAGGTATAGATTAGAAATAGCCTATAAAAGGGTTAGACTTATGCTTGAGAGGGCAAAGTTAAGGCAAAAGGACTTCTATGACAGGAAAAGTAAGGAGATAATATTGAAGAAAAATGACTTGGTTCTGCTTAGAAATGAAGCAGGACACAAGTTAGAGAATAAATATTTAGGACCTTTTAAAGTAATAGAATTAGGTTACAACAATAATGTTGTTATAGAGGATAATAAAAATAAAAGGCAAAATATACATAGAGATAGATTAAAAATTTATAATAAATAGGTAATAATTTTTATTTCTTTTTTTTTTAGTCTTAAACATTACAATTGCACAATTATTTTATTCGTTTAGTTCGTTATTAGTTATTTTTAATTATTACTACATTTTTTTTTAAATATAATAAATTTTAATATTAATAAATTTAAAAGAAAAAAAGAAAAAAGAAAATTAATTTTAAATTGAAATTCTCAACTAGAACTAAAGTTGACAATAATACAAAACTTAAATTTGAAATTTGGAAAATTAAAATTAAAAACTTTAGAATTAACATCAAACTTAAGAAAATAAACTTAATATTGAAAAAAAAATTTTTTATTAGATGTAATTTTACAGAAATTGTAATTATTTTTAAAAGAATGATCAACCAGTTATTGATCATTCTTTTTCTAAAAATGGGAGGTGTAGTGTGTTTGACTAAGTCTTAGTTACCATGCCTTATGCATGTAACTAAATACTCACATTCCGCTGAGTTATTTGTCCACACACTCTATAGCTGGCTCACCTGTAAACCGCTGAGCCAGCTAAATCCCACGGTTATGTATTATTATAATTATCTATAGATATACGTGTGAATGTGTGAGTGAATGTAATATTTGTAGGTAGATTTAAGTTGAGTAATTAATAAAGAGTTTTCAGTTCAGTCCGGAGAGCCAAACTGATGTGGTTTTATTATATGTTAATACTTTTATTGGAGAAAGTTTAACAGTTTCACTTTTATCAATTTTTTCACACTGCATTTCAGTTTCAGTTTCAGTTTATTTTCATTATCAAAAACTTGTAATGGGGTCCAGAAATTTTTTCTGGACCCAGTTTTTTTAATTTTTGATGAAGACATAGGGTCCTCATCAATAAAAGCAAAAGTACGTTTAGTAATTTTCGTCGTTAAAAAAAAAACACCAGTAACGAAGAAAAACACGTCTAGCGAACACAAAAGCCTAAAGGCAACTGAATATTATGATTTCTTGGAAAAAATACAAATCTAAATCCAGGAACAAACCAACTCCATGCTGGAACTGCTTAATGTGTGGCCATGGCGGTGAACATTGTCATCGAAGTGCTGCGTGTATGACATGTGCAGAACAACATCATACAAGTGTGTGTCCGTTTAACACAAATGAAAAAAGACCAGCTGTTTTTACATGCTTTAATTGCAAAAACATTGAAAAGAGAGAACTGATCACAATGCAAACGACATCAATTGTCCGTTACGTTCTCTCTATTTGGAAACTAGAACAAGAGTAACTTCTAAAAGTCAGAACAATAGCAGACAACAACAAAATAACTCATTTCAATTAAAGGTAGGAAATTTCCCTAATTTAAGAAACAACAACACAAATTGTAATAATAACATCAATAATAACACAAAAAATAACAGCAAAGCCACATATGCTAACCAGCTGAGAACAAACAACGATTTATTTAGCATCGATAAGCTTTTTGATATTTTCATTACAGCTATGGATGATTTGCATAGGTGCACTTCAAAAGTACAACAAATCAAAGTTGTAATGTCTATGGTGAAATACGCCCATGGATTATACTAATTTAAACGAATTCAAAATGATTCACTTGAATGCTAATGGCATTTCAAACTTTTCCAAATTAAAACAATTGGAAATGCTAATTGAACGAGAAAATATTAAAATAGCGTCTTTGAATGAAACATTTTTTTTCAGAAAATCATGACCCTATTTAAAAAATTATTATTTATATAGAAGTGACAGAACAGATGCAAGAGGAGGAGGAGTAGCTCTGTTAATTCATAAACCTGTCGCACATAAAAACCTCTTTATATCAAACACCTCATCAATCGAAAACATCTCAATTGAAGTTATTATATATAATAGACCTATTGTTGTATCTTCGTTATATTCACCAAGATATACCCATAACTTCTGCGCTGATATCTTGAACCTAACACCTTCCACCAAAGAATATATAGTTTTTGGTGACCTAAATGCCAAACACTGTTCTTGGAATTGCCGTTCAAATAATACTGCAGGAATCGCACTCAACAACCTACAGCAATCAAGAAATTTTTTTATCACTATCCTAATAGTCCAACCCTATTCCCCCATCAACACATTCGCGAAGCATCTACAGTCGATATTATTTTAAGCAATTCCGCTTTAAATATAGACGTAAAAACAATTACGAAATACCATCAGACCATCGCCCCATTATATGTACACTTAAAAAATCAATGGCCTTGCAGGTTGATCTCAATTACTATGATTATAGTATTATGGAACATTTATATAAATTTTTTAGACAATAAAATCACGTTAAATTCGGATATGTGTATGCAATACCAAGGTAGTAATTGATCAGGAAATACAAAAATTTATAAATGTAGTTTTCGAAGCAAGGGATGTGTCTACACCTAAAATAACTCAACAAAATAATTACACATTACCAAAAAGTACTGTGAATTATATTAAACTAAGAAGAAGCTTTAAAAGAAAAAGCCAACGATCTTCAAATATAGCCGAGCAAACTTTTTATAATCAATGTACTAAGTTTCTAAGTAACATGATTGATAAAAGCATAAATTCGGAACGCAGTAAGAAATGGTGTCAATTATTATCCAATTTAAAACCAGGTGATAAATCATTTTGGAAAATAAGCAGGAACTTGGGAGGAAAGGGAAAAAATCAAATCTCTCACTTTAAAATTGGAAATACAAAACTAACACCTGATAAGGACAAGGCTGAAATACATCAAATATATTTGTCCAAGCCAATAACCTCACTTCGTACTACAACCACTCAGCGGATACATTAATAAATACAACAGTAAATATTTTAAGAAGTAAAATCCTAGTTCTGAATCAGCAATTTATACATCTCTTGAAGATGTAACGGATATTGTGTCATCAATGAAACCCTCAAATCGCCTGGTTTTGACAATGTTTCCAACCTGCTTTTAAAGAAACTACCAATCAAAGCTCTAAAATTACTGGTTATAATATTTAACAGCTGCATCAAACTCAACTATTTCCCAAACCATATCAAAAATGCTAAGGTTATAGCTATCAACAAACCTAGTAACCCAAAAAATAACCCAAATAGCTATAGACCTATTAGTCTATTAAGTAACTTAGCTAAAATATTTGAAAAAATAGTACATTCTCGTCTTAGTGAATTTGTAATGACCAATTCTATTGTTGCTAAAGAACAATTTGGATTTAAAAAAGAGCAATACTCACCAAATAAACAGTATTAAAAATCAAATAATCACCAATAAAAACAATAAACGTTCTACGGCTGTAATATTGTTAGATATTGAAAAAGCGTTTGACACTCTTTGGTATAATGGCCTCTTATTTAAACTTCTTAATGCAAATATACCAAAATATCTATGTCAACTTATTTCAGATTTCATTCACGACAGAAGCTTTAAAGTTGCGATTAATAATGAAACATCATCTCCAAAAGCCATTACCTCAGGGTTACCTCAAGGATCAGTCTTGTCGCCATTGCTTTACTCGATATATAAATCCGATTTTAAAGTCCCAAAATATATGAATTGCTTATTACTCAGATGATACTGCGTTAATTTCTTCAAACAAACTAACTACTCTTATTTAAACTTCTTAATGCAAATATACCAAAATATCTATGTCAACTTATTTCAGATTTCATTCACGACAGAAGCTTTAAAGTTGCGATTAATAATGAAACATCATCTCCAAAAGCCATTACCTCAGGGTTACCTCAAGGATCAGTCTTGTCGCCATTGCTTTACTCGATATATACATCCGATTTTAAAGTCCCAAAATATATGAATTGCTTATTACGCAGATGATACTGCGTTAATTTCTTCAAACAAACTTACAAGTGCACTCCTGAAGAAAATGGAGAAGGGTCTTGTAAATTGCAGTAAATATTTCCACAAATGGAAAATCGAAGTGAATCCAAACAAGACCCAAGCAATAATTTTTCCATTCAACAAATCTTTCAAAAGACTACCAAGACGTCATCGTCTTATTGGAAATAATACCATAAATGTACTTAACGATGTCAAATCTCTCCGAGTTGTCTTGCACGAAAAGCTTACTTTTAAACAACATATTATGGCTACGTGCCAAAAAGCTATAAAAAGCATTATGGCCACTAGTAAATAGAAGGTCATTTCTAAACCCCAAAAACAAAAATCTGCTCTTTAAAAGTGTTATAAGGCCAATATTAAGATACGTGTGTCCTATTTGGAGTGACGCTGCCAACTGCCACCTTAAACGATTACAAATTATACAAAACAGATTTCTTAAAATGATAAATAAAAAGCCCTGGAGGTATCCTACAAATTTTCTTCATGAAGAAACAGGTTATGAAAAAATTATCGATTTCATAACAAGGATTAATAACAATTATGTACTTTGCCAAAATTGGTAATTCCTCTTACCCACTGATAAGAGAATGTTGAGAAATCACGTAAAATTAAGAAGAAATCACCAAACTAAAAATTATATTCTTATAGAGGTCTATTGTTTCTAATAAACCTCCTATAAGCACATCAATATTTTCAGATAGTACTAGAGGACCCCTGCTGCTTGCTCCGCAGCATTATATTATATTATATAAATTTTTATAATATAATACCAAAATTTACCAAGAGAAGTTAACGTACAGTAATGCCAAAATATGCCAAGTGAAGTTAACGTACAGTAAAAGTAAAGTTGATTGTCCACGCATAACTTTCCTCAAACCCAACGAATTTGCCAAGAGAAGTTAACGTACAGTAATGCCAAAATATGCCAAGATAAGTTAACGTAAAGTAAAAGTAAAGTTGATTCTCCAAGCATAACTTTCCTCAAACCCAACGAATTTAAGCAGTTAATAGCTCAAAAGAAGGAGCTTGATCCACTGAGTGTTCTTAGACCTATGTCAACAGCCTACGTTAATTAGAACTCTAGCTATAGAGGTTTGAGAGAAGAAAAATATTGAAAAAAATCTTGAATGCAAATTCTTTTAATATATAAGATTTGAATCTATTAAATCATATAAAGGTTTTTCCCTCACATTTTCCTTTAAAAATCATTAAAAAATAAAATAAAAACTATTTAATATCTTTGGATCCTATATATTATTTGTTGCAATATCTATATGAAGAGATAAGATCTCATATGTAAATATCAAATTTGTTAAAATATGTAAATAAAGGAAGAATACCTAATTGAAAATTTTAATTTTCTCTGCGTAAAGTCGTTTGTAAAACCTGTGGTCTAAACTGGACTTTAGTATTAAGTTATTTTTCAAGTTAGGTATTTAATTATTGTGTAATATATTTGTTTTGGCCTTAATCGCTTTATTAACGAACTGCATAACTAAATAAATAAAAATAAATTAATCAATATATATATTTTTTAGTGAGTTAAAGCCACAATATGAGTTGCAGAAACACGGTACAAATATAAGCACATATCCTGAATTGTTGCAAGGAATTTATAATTTTCGACCTACCGTATTTAATAATGCTCACCGTCCCAGTAAGTATTTCGCGATGAAAAAAAATTCAATTAATTTTAATGGTTCTTTTTTTCCAGCATTACACTTTGAAAACAACAAAATCCAACATCATCCAAATCCTGAAGTCTTGTCTGGATTAACAGAGGAACAGTTAAATACTTGCCAACCGGATTTTTTTCAAGAACTCTGCAGCACAACGCCTCACATTGTACAAGATCGAAAACAATGTAACACAACAGTTCTAAAAGATTCTCGTAATTTGACTAATTCTAGGTAAACATTTTTGATATATTTGAAAAATAGAATTAAGAATGGCAGTAAAATAAGTAAAACTTCAATGCCAAATTTCAATTTCAAGAAGAGATTTTGTTCTTGAATTTTCGGTGAACAATGCGAGTAAAATTGTTGCAAAAATCTAATTACCACATATAGACTCTGGGCTCCATGGGACTACGAGCTATTCCCTCTACTTTCCACTGTATAACCAATATCAAGCTTTTAAGATGTGATATTCCAGTATCTGAGAGTTGTTCATTCTCTACATGTATCATGGATTGGTTGTTAGAACTGATATATCTGCGAGCAGAATTAAGAATTTTAAATAATTTTATCTTTTTAGTTGTTCTATTTAGGACTGATTTAGAAAATGCCCATTTTTCGACTTAATCTAATAAGCATGTTAGTCCACTACTCCACAGGCAAATTTTGCACAAATTTTAGTTTCGAAACTCTTTAGTTTGTTGGCAAGAAGGTGAAGGGAAGAGAAATGGAAAATTTCGTGTACGGAGTTTGCCGTGGTCGCAAATTCTTTCCACTTTTCGTTGAAAGAAATTTTTTGACATTTTGCTTTTCATCACATTCGTTGTATAAACATTCAGTGTGATAAATAACAATTGAACAGTAAAGAATAAAACAAAAAAATTTCCGTAACTAATTAATTTTTTTTTTTATTTATTTATTTATTTATTGAGTCTACTAATTTTACATTTTACAGACTAATATAAAAGTATTATAATAAAGATGGTATCTTAGATACATATCTTAATTAAATATTTTAAATAAGTTTAATTTAAAATTATCTTTATTTAAATTAAAGTCCAATAATGGCGAGAAACTGTTACAAAGTTTTAAGCATCTTGCAATTGGTTCATTTGTCCCATAATTTGTTCGATGCAAATCCTCACAAAACAGCCGTTCATGACGCAAAACACGAGGCGGATTATATATATTATATAAATAGTCACATTTAATATCATTTGACAAAATATTAAAAATGAAAGTAATAGAAAAAGATGATCTACGATCTTTTAAAGATTGCAGACCTAGAAATTTACGTCTACTTTCATATGAAGGTATATCATCAGACCAATTTATTGTTTTAAAAGCTTATTTCGTGAAAAGTTTTTGAATTTTTTTAATTCTATTAGAATGAGTAGCTGTATAAGGGTTCCATATTAGGGAACAAAATTCTAATTTACTTCTGACAAATGAAACATATAAAGACTTCAGAGTGAATGGGTCCTTAAAGTCATACGAGTTCCTTCTAATAAAACCTAACATTGAGTAGGCTTTAGAAGTAATATAATCAATGTGTCTACCAAAATGCAATTTAGCATCAAAAATAACTCCAAGATCCTTTACCTCGACAACCCCTTTATGTACAACGTCGCCAATAGTGTAATTGTATACAATTGGATTATGACAGTGTGTAAAAGAAATAGTACAACATTTTCCAATATTAAAAACAAGTTTATTTAAAACATACCAATTATCCAGTGCTATCAAATAATTTTGTATCATAGTTGCATGTGATAAGTTTGAAACAGAGGCTAAAACTTTCAAGTCATCCGCAATCATTAAAGGTTTACAAAAATTTAGACACTTTTGCAAATCATTAATAAAGATTAAAAATAGTAACGGGCCCAAATGAGTACCCTGTGGAATATCTGAGAACGCATTTATTTCATAACTAGAATATGATGTGCCAATTTTTACCTTAAGCTTTCTATTAATTAAAAAACTTTTAAAAAATAGCAATAATTCACCATTTATACCATACATTTGAAGTTTAGACAATAAGATTAAGTGATTGGCACCGTCGAATGCTTTTGAAAAATCAGTGTAAATTACATCTAATTGCATTTTCTTTTCCATAGAAACTACAATCCTATTTGTCAATACTAGTTTTACTAGTTTTGTCCATTATATTAATCATTTGTTTTTCTTTTTTAAAACCTGTAAAACAAGCAAAAAAAAAATTGTTGAAGTGTCTTGTTATTGCTACTCTTCAAACCAAAAGTTTCGAAACAAAAATTTGTCGGTGGAAATGCCAACGAAACTCTTTTTCAATTTCAATTTTTTTACATAATATTTTCAATTATAAAGATATAACAGTATTTATAAAAAGGTTAGGACAACTCGTTCCTTTTCTACTTAAAAATAAAATAATTTCTTTAACATAAAGTTTTTTTTTATATTTTTATGTAAGGAGAAAATTTTCAAAAAACCACTTAATTATTTTTTTTAAATTTTAGATTTTTAATAAAAAGGATTTAGAACTTATAAGTAGGTAAAATTATGATGAGATTATCTCCCTGATGTGCCAACGAAATTCTTAAATGAAATTCTATAAAAGTTTCGAAACTAAAATTTGCCTGTGAAAAAGGAGACTTAATACTTAAAAACTTAAATATAAGAAAAATTGTTTTTCTGCATTTCGGTTGTTTAGTAAAATTATATACTAATGTTCGTTACTCGGACACTACCCTAGCAGCCCTATCCCTAAGTGAATGCTATGCATTCGATGTGCGCTACGCTCGAGTTCAAAACCCGATTTTTTTTGGGCTTATTCACTGGATGTTCGTGTGTCTATTCATAAGACTTGTTATCTTCTGTCTAATTAAAGTTTTAACATCTGTGTTTTAGTTAAAATGGACGCTTTCTTAAATCACCTCTGATTTTGACATTTGAATGTCAATTCTGTGGTTTTCTAGAATAACCGCGTATGTCATAAAATCAAAATGTTCAGGGGAACCAAAAAACGTTATATTTGAAATTATGGGCTCGATATAAAGATTTTAGAGCTTTTTATTCAATAGTCCTGTAGATATGGGCAATAAATACTTTATATAAAATTTTGAGTCAAAAATCTTTAGAGGAATAGATCCTAGAGAAGGACGAAAAAACAATATGTAAATTGCACTTAAAGTGTGTGCAGATAAAACAACTTATGTCGACAAACGTCGTTTTCTTTGAAAAAGAAAACTACCAATGCAACCACCCATGTAGACATAAGTTGTTGCTTGAAAAATGGATTTTTTTTGTTCGTCAACAAAAAGTTAACGGGACTTAGGATGAGAATATAAGAACGTATCAAGAATAATAGTGACAAAACATAACAGAAATAAACACCCAAGTTTTTATAAGTGGTTATAAACTGAAAACTAATCCAAAATTATTTTGCATTTTTTTTTTTTCATTAATAACAACGTATGTCGCTATGTGTCGTTTTCTGAGAAATTAATTTGTCAGCGATCAAACGTGGGTCGACATACGTCGTTAGTGATGCAAATTAATTTAATAAACATTTAAGTTACGTCGTTATTTAAAGAAAAAACTCAGAAACGATCAATATTTAAAAAAAAAAAATTTAACACATGTAAAGAGCGTTAAAAATTAATATATTTGGCATCGTTAACTCAAAACTGGCAAAAATGGACATACGCGGTTATTCCAGAAAACCACAGAATTTAAATATTAGAAAAATAATAAAAGGCCTACAATTAAAATTAAAATATTATACGTGTAGATAGTTGACCTTTATGTTATTAAATTTATTTTCTGATTCGGCTTGAGGCCATCAATTTTCAATAAAATAAAAATGGAAGGGGTTTGTTTCCTTTAATTTAATTATCTTATTTTATTTTTACCAATATTTCGGTAAACATCGTTTAACATCTTCACGGAATCTATTTCAAAAATATGTACAAAAACATTTATATAAAATTATCACAATCAAACATTAACAAAATTTTTTCTTTTATAATTACTTTTATAAATTAAATAATCTGTTTAACAAAACCTTTCACCACTATAGTGTACTGTCCAATGTTTTTTCATCGTTTGTTTATTTTGATCTGTGTTTCTCTATTGTGTGTCTGTAAATTTCGGTGTCAGTTTTGTAATTAAGTCTCTTTTCTATTGGCACATCAATAATATGGAATATTTCAAGTGTGTATCTATTTTTATAATTATTCTCACCCACTAATACTTGTACGTTGACAAGATTAGCCTTATGACCAGTCAATGTACAGTGGGCTGCAAGAGCAGTTTTTTGCGCTAAGGGTTTATCAGTTACCTTATGTTCAGATGTATGCGACGACATTCTAGTTCTTAGTTTATTCCTGGTTGTGCAAACATATACCTTATGACACGTATTGGAATCATCACCATTACAATTAATTTTGTAAACTAAGTTAGACTTTTCGTCTCTTTCCAATTTAGATTTAGTTTTACTAAAGAGTTTTTCAAATGTATTATCTGTTCTAAGGGATAATTCAAACTTTTCTGTATTATAAATATTAGAATTTTTAAGTCTTTCGGACAAACCTGGAATGTATGTCATGGCCTTATAGATTTTAGTATGTTTCTCTCCTCTAAAAATCTCATTGGTCATCTTCGTTTTCACCTGTTTAATAAATTCAATAACAGTCTTGTTAAGGAAATCGTTTTTATGTAAGTTACTTCTAATCTTATTCACCTTGTTCCCGTGAAAATCTTCATCACTTATATTAAGAATTCTGTTGATGAAATTTACTGCTGTGTTGATGATAATCTTCCTCGGATGTTTGGAATAAAAATTTATTAATCTACCAGACGCTATTGGTTTTTTGATACCAATCAAGTTTTAACAGATTACCTTGTCTTATAATAATCGAATCGAGATATGGTAAACTGTTGTTGTATTCCTGTCGATTGAAAGAGTTCAATGTCTTCAGCGCTTCATATATTTCATCTGTTTTTACAGTAGCAAAGAGATCGTCTACGTATTTGGTTATGATTCTGGGTTTATTAGTCAACTTTTCCAGTGACATGTTTATTAGTTCTTCCATGACAATATCTGAAATTACAGGAGAAGCTGGAGAACTCATTGGCATTCCCCTGTTTTGCTCGAAGAATTTGTCTGAATGTTTGAAATATCTGCTTTCCTTTATCCAAAACGTCAAAAGTTCCAGAAAAATATGCTTTGGAATGCGGGTAGATTTTTCCAATATGTTCCATTTACTCTCAATAATTCTCAAAACTAAATTTACTGGCAGTCATCGTCTAGCATTCAAAGCGTACGGTTGTTCGCGATCTCCTCTTTCTACTCACTAGTTTACTTTTACTGTATAACTAACTACAACAAAAACCAACAACAAACCTTTACTTGTTAATACACGTGCGTATTAACTATTCTAATTATTTAATTTTTGTGTAATAGAATACATATCATCAGAAATCAAGTTTTAGAACTTTAACTAAAAAATGGCTCCGGGCCCACCGGACAAGCTTTCCAACAATCAATTTTATGTACTGGGAGATTATTTTGATAATCCACCTAAGAAACAAAAAAACAATGAGTTCCCCGATTTACCAACCCCAAACAACAATAATAAAATCAACCCAAAATATGTAGTGATATCATCAACCGATCCTGTAAAACAGCTATCTCAACTTAGCCCTTTTGCTATCATGTTCCTGAAACAGAAATCGTTCAAGAGATGAAAGAACAAGGTGTCATCGATGTGTACAAATTTACCAAACCAAGCGATGATGGCAAATCACGCACTCCAACTGGAAAAATGATAATCACCTTTGATCTATATCGCCTGCCTACAACTGTAGACGTTGCTTGGTATAAATGCAAAGTTGACCACTACATCCCTAATCCAATGAGATGCAAAAACTGCCAAAAACTGGGCCATACCAAAAATCGCTGCAAAGGAAATGCAACATGCCCCGAGTGTAGCTTACCACCACATGCCTCAGAAGTCTGCACTCGCATATTTTGCACTAACTGCTCAGGAGAACACTCATCAGCCGAGAAATATTGTCCCCGCTACGTTCAAATGAAAGAAGTCTTAAAAATAAAAACTAAAAACTACTGCAGTATAGGCGAAGCTCGCCGCAAATACAGAGAAGCCAATCCAATTCAAACAACAAACCTAAACAACACATATGCATCTATCACCTCCGAATCCCCAACGAAACGCAAAGAACCATCAAATATTCAAACTCCAAAAAATACGGAACCCATAACCCAATTCAACACTTTAAACAAACAATCCACAACCACAAAGCCACTCAACGAAAACACTCCAACTACATCTAAAGAAATCAAAACCAACAGTACGTCAAACGACAAATACAAAAATGCTAAAATTACCGAAATTACAAAAACATCACCAGAAAAACACAACAAAACCGAAATAAACTCTAAATTAATGTCTCCAATTTCATGCCTAACGCAATCCCTTTTAAAAAATAATAATTATTTTCTACCACCTCATGCAGAGGAATCTCTCGACGAGATCACTATGGATCTCTCAACACCATAATAAATATTATTAATACCAATAAATAAATAAATAAATAATACCACACAATATCTCAAATTTCCATCTCCAATATCACTCACATTACTCATTTATTACTTCTCTCAAAACTTAATTATATGATCTTTACTATGTTACAGTGGAATATCAACGGCTTGTTAAATAACTACCATGGCCTTCAATTACTTATCAAGGAAATGGATCCTAGCTTTATCTCACTACAGGAAACCCACTGCCCCCACAACTTCACACCAATTCCACCCAAAAATTATTGCGGTTACTTTGTAAATTCAATACAAAACACTACTTCAAAGTCTTTGTCAAATCAAATATACCCCATAAGCAAGTTCCTGTTAACACTCAATACCAAATTGTAGCAGTCGAAATAAATCTAAATATAAATTTCACAGTATTATCTTTTTATATTCCACACTGCCAGAATATTTCAACTTCTGAAATACATAACATAATATCATCGTTTACTACTCCACTTATAGTCGTCGGTGACTTTAACGGATGGAATACTATCTGGGGATCTACAACAAACAACAACCGAGGCGTTTTAATTGAAGACATAATAGAACGAACTGGCCTATGCGTGTTAAATGACGGTTCCCCTACTCACTTCTCTGCACATAAAACATTCACCAACATAGACGTTTCCTCCTGTTCGCCAAACCTTCTTCCGTTGATTTCCTGGAGTACTCTCAGCGATTTACATAGCAGTGACCACTTTCCCATTAAATTATGTATAAAATTATCAGAAGAAAATCCTAACCCAGCTAAAACAAACAAATTTTTATTTCACCTAGCTAACTGGCCACATTTTTCCCAAAAAGCTGAATCTGAAATCGTCAATCGTCAGTTATTTTTTTCCAGCAATAAGGATGCAGCCACAATTGCTAAATCAATTCGTACGGCAGCAAACATGCACATTCCTCAATCGAATAAAACCATTAAAACAGATCGGGCACCAGTCCCATGGTGGAGTCCAGCCCTAGCTATTTACGCAACCAAAAGATGTTAAAGTGGCAATATTTTAAAGCCCACCCCACTAAAGAAAATCTCGTGTCATACAAAAAATATAACGCTAAATTCAGGAAAGAAGTAAAAACTGCCAAATATTCTAGTTTTGAAAAATTCACTAAAACAATCAACCGAAATACTACCACATCCTCAATATGGAATAAAATTAATAGAATAACTCGCAAATGCTCATTCACTGTTATAAAGGCAATAAACACTCAAAATGAAACCCTCATTGATCCTTTTAAAATTGCTAACCACTTCGGCTACAAATGGTCCGAATACTCCTCCGACTCTAATTTTCCTGCGCTATTCAACTCATCTAAACAAAACTTTTTGAACATTACCGTTAATAACACACAAGATAAAAACGCCTCCATGTTGGAAGAACCAATCACTATGCTGGAACTCAATAGCTGCTTAAGTAAAGTCAAGGGAACTACACCAGGATTAGACCGTATTTCCTATCAGATGGTTAAAGCTCTTTCCCATGTAAGTAAGTCAAAATTACTTGAACTGTACAACACTATTTTTCGTAGTGGTATCATTCCTCACTCCTGGAAACTAGCCATCGTAATACCCATCCCAAAAAAAAAAAAAAAAATTGTTCATCAACAGTAGAATCTTACCGACCTATATCGCTGCTACCATGCCTCTCAAAAATCCTTGAACGAATCGTAGCCACAAGAATTTCATGGTTTTTATAAAAGAAAAACTTATCGCCATAGAACAAGTTGCTTTTAAAGCAAATAAGGGTTGCGATGACGCATTACTTCACATGGACAACTACATCACAAAAGCTCTATCTGCTAAAAACCACGTAACTGTCCTTTCAATAGACTTTGAAAAAGCATTTGATAGAATTGGCTCACACATAATTTTAAATGCTCTGAAAACTTGGTCAATCGGACCAAAAGTCTTTAATTTTATCAAATCGTTTTTATCTAATAGGCAGTTTAAAGTCAAAATTAATGGTCAACTGTCAAAAACGTTCTCTCTGAAAAATGGAATCCCACAGGGATCGCCTCTTTCAGTAGTATTGTTCCAAATTGCTTTCAACGAAATCAGCAAAATAATAAACCGAAATCGTTTCGTGGATCACTGCTTGTACGCAGACGATTTATATATGGTCTGTAAAAGAATAAGTAACATGGAAACTAAAAGCATCTTAGAAGAAATACTTCATGACTTTATTTATTGGACCAAATATTCCGGAGCAAAAATTTCCTTTGAGAAAACCAAAAAATTCCATATCTGCAGAAAACAAAATTGTGACTCAGATACACATATTCTATACATTGATGGTTTCGCTATACAAAACGTGAAAAAACTAAAAATTTTGGGCTTAACTTTCTCACAAAAATACAATTGGAAAGATCACCTGACACAACTCAAAAATGCGCTAATATCTAGAGTAAACATCTTACGATACTTGTCGATGAAGAGCTTTGTCCACATCAACACATTAACCTATCTTACCAAAACACTTATATTAAGCAAAATAGATTACGGTCTATACATATATGGTAACAGCTGTAAAACGAGCATCAATATCATAAAACCCATTTACCATCAAGCAGCCAGAGATTGTGTCTACGCTTTTAGGACAACCCCAATCAACAGCATACTTCAAGAAGCTGATCTCCCATCAATAGATGAAAGAATATATGAAGTAAAATCCAGAATTCTGCCGAAACTTCTAAGTACTACAAACTCAATTATAGATACAGATGTATCTTCAACCTTAACTGCAAAAAGAACTAAGCGACTCAAATCCGCAATAGCTGAATCTCTAGAGTTAGGTCCGGAGTTAAATACACCACTGACAGCCTCCAAAAAATATATAAACCAACCACCCTGGAAACTTCAAAACAACTCTTTTGATCTGTCTCTAAACAGGTTTATAAAAAATAACACCCCAGTAAATGCATTTCTTTGTTATTTTTCAGAACAAAAAACCCGTTTCAAAAATAATCACTGGCGGTTTCTGTACACTGACGGTACTAAATCTCAAGGCAACCTTCCAGCTTACGCTGTCGTGAATGAAGAAGGAGAAAATCTCATCATTAACACACTTTACGAACATTCATCAATCTTCACAGCAGAAGCATGCGCAATTTACAAAGCAGTTCGTCTAGCATTAACGGAGAATACAAAAACCATAATTTTCACCGACAGCCTTTCTGCTCTGAAAGCCATTAGCAATCCTTTCAACACCAAATGGAACACAATAATAAAAATCAGAGACGCCCTTATTGGTAACGAGGACAAAATCAGAATACATTGGATTCCTAGTCACATTGGCATCGCTGGCAACGAAAGAGCCGACATCGCAGCCAAATATGCTTCATTTGCACCAGTATTAATGGATGGCACTGTGGAGAAAATTGACATCCGTCGCCACATTCCTAGCTATGTCAAACTCAAATTTAAGCGGAGTATATCTCCTCACCCCCACTATTCCACTATAAACCCACACAACAACCCTCCAATTTACCCAACAGATGTGGACAAAGGCAAAATAAAAACATATTCAAGACTACGTCTCGGTCACTCCTCTTTCACTCACGAATGGATTCTAAAAAAACCTACTCCATCCCCAACATGTCGTAGATGCAATTGCTCGCTCACCATCAAACACATTCTCATTGAATGTCCATCATTCATCAATCAAAGAAACAGACTTTTTGGCAACAGTTCGGCCCTAGAACATCTTAAAGAACCATCCACTAATAACATCAACAAAATTTACAAATTTATAAATCTAACTAAACAAAAAATTTAACATCCTAACATATATCTTTTTCATTGTACACATATATGTATATATATATAAATACTCATATATTTAACTTGAGCTGATGGCCTATGCAGCTAGTGCTCTTAATTTTTACATTTAGTCTCAGAAATGTATTCCTAGTGATTAAATAAATAAATAATAAATAAATTTACTGGAAAACTAGGGAAAAGGGTGATAACATCAAAGGATATTAGAGTTTCATCCTTTTCTATGTGAGTTCTGTTTATTCTATTCTTAAAATCTTGAGCATCCTTCACATTATATATAGAATCCTTGGTAACATTCTTAAAAATTTCTATTATATATTTACATAACCCATATGAGGGTGAGTTGATGGATGAACAAATTGGGCGTAAGGGTGTATTAGATTTATGGATCTTAGGAAGATCGTAAATTCTAGGTGCTGTGGCTACTTTTGTTGTAAATTTATTCTTCTGTTTCAAGTCAATAAGATGCATGTTAAATAATTTTTCAATAAGTGTATTGTTTTTGTTCTGCAAACTCAGTTCGAATCTAACTCTGCGAACGGTCGTGTAAATAATTAAAGAGCTTAGAGTACAACTATTTGAAATTAAAAACGTGTATATTTTTTTTTTTTGCAATTGCCTATTCTTAATCTCATTTGAACTCACGTGGTAGTCAATTCAGCTTAAAACAGGAGCAAAAATTTAGCGATGGCCCGAGGGGCCAAATCTTCATCAAAAAGAAAGCTCCTTGCCAACAAGAAGATGACAAAACTTCCTCCGGGTTTTAACCCGAATATCGCGTCAACTTCAAGCAACAGATTTAGCCTGCTTGCTGGCCTTAATGATATGGACGTCACTCCTGTATCAAATATTAAGGAGGTTAAACAACACAAACCTCCACCTATTGTCATTTACAGAAATACAAAAACTACTTGGTAAAGATTGTATTTTCAAACGTACTTCAATTGGTACCAAAATTTTTGCTCCAAGTAAAGAATTGTACGAATGCTACAAGCAAATTCTTAAAGAGAGTAAGATGGAGTTTCATACATATGGCTCCAAATATAATATGTTATACACCACTTTTTTACACGGTTTACCACGCATAAAAACTGAGGACATCACCGCAGAGCTAAAAAACTACAACCTCTTCCCTTCTTCCGTAGCTGAAATAGTCACCAAATTCAGTTCGAACAACAATGCAGTTTACAAAGTTAAATTTGTTCGTAAAAATTTTAACCCAACTGCCTTAAGAAACGTAAGAACAATTTCCAATATTTTAATTTCTTGGAAAAAATACAAATCCAAATCCAGGAACAAACCAACTCAATGCTGGAACTGCTTATTATATGGCCATGGCGGTGAACATTGTCATCGTAGTGCTGCGTGTATGATATGTGCAGCACAACATCATACAAGTGTGGGTCCGTTTAACACAAATGAAAAAAGACCAGATGTTTTTACATGCTTTAATTGCAAAAACATTGAAAAGAGAGAACTGATCACAATGCAAACGACATCAATTGTCCGTTACGTTCTCTCTATTTGGAAACTAGAACAAGAGTAACTTCTAAAAGTCAGAACAATAGCAGACAACAACAAAATAATTCATTTCAATTAAAGGTAGGAGGTTTCCCTAATTTAAGAAACAACAACACAAATTGTAATAATAACATCAATAATAACACAAAAAATAACAGCAAGGCCACATATTCTAACCAGCTGAGAACAAACAACGATTTATTTAGCATTGATAAGCTTTTTGATATTTTTATTACAGCTATGGATGATTTGAATAGGTGCACTTCAAAAGTACAACAAATCAAAGTTGTAATGTCTATGGTGAAATGGATTATACTAATTTAAACGAATTCAAAATGATTCACTTGAATGCTAATGGCATTTCAAACTTTTCTAATTTGAAACAATTTGAGATACTAATTGACCGAGAAAATATTAAAATAGCGTCTTTGAATGAAAATTATTATTTATATAGAAGCGACAGAACAGATGCAAGAGGAGGAGGAGTAGCTCTGTTAATTCATCATAAATCTGTAGCACATAAAAACTTCATCAATCGAAAACATCTTAATTGAAGTTATTATAAATAATATACCTATTGTTCTATCTTCATTATATTCACCAAGATATACCCATAACTTCTGCGGTGATATCTTAAACCTAACACCTTCCACAAAAGAATGTATAGTTTTTGGTGCCCTAAATGCCAAACATTGTTCTTGGAATTGCCGTTCAAATAATACTGCAGGTATCGCACTCAACAACCTACAGCAAACAAGCAATTTTTCGTTTACTATCCTAAAAGTATAACCCTATTCCCCCATCAACACAATCGCGACGCATTCACAGTCGATATTATTTTAAGCAATTCCGCTTTAAATGTAGACGTAAAAACAATGGATTACGAAATACCATCAGACCATCGCCCCATTATATGTACACTTAAAAGATCAATGGCCTTGCAGGCTAACCTTAATTATTATGATTATAGTGCAACCAACTGGAACATTTATATGAATTTTTTCGACAATAAAATCACGTTATATTTGGATATATACAATACCAAGGTAGTAATTGATCAGCAAATCCAAAAATTTATAAATGTAGTTTTCGAAGCAAGGGATGTGTCTACACCTAAAAAAAACTCTACAAAATAATTACACATTACCAGAAACTACAGTGAAATATGTTAAACTAAGAAGAAGCTTTAAAAGAAAAAGCCAACGATCTTCAAATATAGCCGAGCTAACTTTTTATAATCAATGTACTAAGTTTCTAAGTAACATGATGATAAAAATATTAATTCGGAACGCAATAAGAAACGGTGTCAATTATTATCCAATTTAAAACCAGGTGATAAATCATTTTGGAAAATATGCAGGAACTTGGGAGGAAAAGGAAAAAATCAAATCTCTCACTTTAAAATTGTAAATACAAAAATAACATCTGATAAGGACAAGGCTGAAATACTTCAAATATATTTGTCCAAGCCAATAACCTCACTTCGTACTACAACCACTCAGCGGATACATTAATAAATACAACAGTAAATATTTTAAGAAGTAAAATCGTAGTTCTGAATCAGCAATTTATACATCTCTTGAAGAAGTAACGGATAATGTGTCATCAATGAAACCTCTCAAAATCGCCTGGTCTTGACAATGTTCCCAACCTGCTTTTAAAGCAACTACCAATCAAAGCTCTAAAATTACTGGTTATAATATTTAACAGCTGCTTCAAACTCAACTATTTCCCAAACCATTTCAAAAATGCTAAGGTTATAGCTATCAACAAACCTAATAAGCTAAAAAATAACCCAAATAGCTATAGACCTATTAGTCTATTAAGTAACTTAGGTAAAATATTTGAAAAAATACTACATTCTCGTCTTAGTGAATTTGTAACGACCAATTCTATTGTTGCTAAAGAACAATTTTTATTTAAAAAAGGGCATAGCACTACTCACCAAATAAACAGAATTAAAAATCAAATAATCACCAATAGAAACAATAAACGTTCAACGGGTCTAATATTGTTAGATATTGAAAAAGCGTTTGGCATAATGGCCTAGCATTTAAACTTATTTCAGATTTCATTCACGACAGAAGCTTTAAAGTTGCGATTAATAATGAAACATCATCTCCAAAAACCATTAACACAGGGTTACCTCAAGGATCAGTCTTGTCGCCATTGCTTTACTCGATATATACATCCGATTTCAAAGTCCCGAAATATACGAAAATTGCTTACTACGCAGATGATACTGCGTTAATTTCTTCAAAGAAACTTACAAGTGCACTCCTGAAGAAAATGGAAAAGGGACTTGTAAATTGCAGTAAATATTTTCACAAATGGAAAATCAAAATTAATCGAAACAAGACCCAAGCAATAATTTTTCCATTCAACAAATCTCCCAAAAGACTGCCAAGACGTCATCTTCTTATTGGAAATGTGACGGTGATCTTTTTTTGCTCTGCACTGTAACAAAAGAATTTCTGTTACAAGCAGAATAAGAAAGAAAAAAATAATAACCTTGATCTTGGAATTATTTTCAAGTTCAAGTATGTACCTATAAACAACACCTTATATGGTATTTTTTTTGGCAAACTGATTTATGTGTTTTTTTCTCTTCATTGGTTGTATGAAATCATGAACACATTCATATGCAATCATGCTGGTCAAACCAAGTATTTTCTTGTATTGATCTCACTTGCTCTCATAGTCATATATGAGTGTGAGTGTTATAAATACTAGAGACTATTATGAATGCATATGAATGTTCTCATTAATGAACGAAGAAGAAGGTTAAATATAATAAAGTTAAATTTGAATCAAGGAATTGAATTTTGTAAGCTGAAAGAAAAGGTTGGAAAAAAAAAAAAAACCTCCGTACAATTAAGAAATAAAAAATGCTTAAGAATTTAAGAAATAAGTACAGTTGTGAAGAAAAAGTTAACGTTTAAAAAAAAAAAAAAAGAAAGTTAAAATAAGTGAAGCTTAAATAAGCTTACAAAATTAAAAGAATTTAAACTTAGAAAGACTTAAATATATTGAAGAAAACTTTAACGAAAATTCAATATTTTCTAATATTAATATATTCATAATAAAAAGAAAGACTGAATAAAAAAAAAAGAAAATATAACTAAGTATCAAATTAACTCAATTTGAAATAATGGTTAAATACTAAACAAAATTGCATCTAAAATCCTTAAAAAAAAAAAAAAAAAAAGGTTAAAATATTTCCGAAATAAATAAAAATTTACAAACATCATGAGTATTTTCCACCAATACCGCGCTTGATCATCACTGCTACTTCAACTTAGGTGTTAAACAACAACCACCGTAAAATGAATTCAACAAAACGTTAAACAACATAAAGAACAAAGGGAAGATGGGATGAAGCGGTCACCTTATTGAGCAACTTGTATTTTGTAAACGGTAACTACTCATTTGTATTAATAATCGTTATTTAATTATAATATCATTGATGATGAACCATATTTCAAACGAAAAAATAAAATAATAAATAAACCTTTATAATTTTGTTGTTTAAATATATTATCTTAAATACAAAATCATGTTAAAACATGTATTATTAGTAAGCTACTTATGGTAATATTATATAAAAAAAAAATAAAATTTTTTTCCTAAATATAAAATTAAACTAAACATTGTACTACATTAAGAATTTTTTTTCTAATTATAAATTTAAACTAAATATCAATATTTTTAGATATGAAATTTGCTAAAATTAAAATTGTGCAACAATTAAAATTGTACTAATTTTAAAATTGTTCTACTATTAAAAAAAAAAATTTTTTTTATTAAAATTAAAAATTTTCCTAAAAATTAAAAATTTTCCTAAAAATTAGAAATTGTCCTAAAATTTAAATAGTGCTAAAAGTCTACTTTTGTTAAAGCTAAAAAAAAAAAAATTTCATAAATTAAAATAATTTTCCTAATATGGATTTTTTTCTTTGGTGTTTTTTGAAGTCGATGGTTTACGCGAATAAGCCGACGACGACTGAAGCCTTAAAAGAGGAAATGGACGCTGCATTAATGAAATACCGCAGCATTTATGCAAAACGGTCATTGAAAATTTCATTAAAAGATTGCGTGCATGCCAGCAAAGCCGCGGCGGCCATCTGCACGATATATTGTTCCATACATAACCTCATTCTGTCTACTTTACGATATAATAAAGTTTCACGATTTTTTTTTAAATATCTGTGTTTTATTTAAAATTTAAAAATTGCGTTCTTGTTGGGACACCCTTTAATTTCGTTGTTATGTCTAATAACTAAAGTGTCCAAAAAAGGTATTTGTTCATTGTTTTCTTCTTCCATTGTGAATTTTATGGATTTGTTGATGTTGTTTAGCTCGTCTAATGTAGATTGTATTTCGGATTTCTTGACGATTGCGAATAAATCATCTACATATTTTACTAAAAAAGTTGGTTTTATTGTTAGCTTCTCTAGCGCATTTTCCAATACTTGGTCCATATATATATCGGCTATGATCGGTGACGCAGGGGACCCCATGGGTGTGCCTTTTCGTTGACTGTAGATTTTGTCACCGTATTTGAAATACCTGTTATCCTTTATGCAAAACCGAAGAATGTCCATAAATAGTTTCTTTTCCACACTTGTGTTTTGTTTTAATGTCTGCCATTTTTCATCTACCATTTTTAATGCGCTATCTACAGGAATGCTGGGAAAAAGTGCGACAACATCAAAAGAGACCATGACTTCGCCATCATGGATGTGTGTTCTATTAATTTTTTCTTTAAGTTCTTGGGAGCTTTTTATGTTGAATGGAGAATTTTTGGTGAGGTTTTTAAGGATGTTGATTATATATTTACATATTTTGTATGATGGTGAGTTGATCGACGAGCATATTGGTCTTAGCGGTGTGTTCAGTTTGTGAAAAACAAAACACAAGTGTGGAAAAAAACTGTTTATGGACATTCTTCGGTTTTGCATAGAGGATAACAGGTATTTCAAATACGGTGACAAAATCTACAGTCAACGAAAAGGCACACCCATGGGGTCCCCTGCGTCACCGATCATAGCCGATATATATATGGACCAAGTATTGGAAAATGCGCTAGAGAAGCTAACAATAAAACCAACTTTTTTAGTAAAATATGTAGATGATTTATTCGCAATCGTCAAGAAATCCGAAATACAATCTACATTAGACGAGCTAAACAACATCAACAAATCCATAAAATTCACAATGGAAGAAGAAAACAATGAACAAATACCTTTTTTGGACACTTTAGTTATTAGACATAACAACGAAATTAAAGGGTGTCCCAACAAGAACGCAATTTTTAAATTTTAAATAAAACACAGATATTTAAAAAAAAATCGTGAAACTTTATTATATCGTAAAGTAGACAGAATGAGGTTATGTATGGAACAATATATCGTGCAGATGGCCGCCGCGGCTTTGCTGGCATGCACGCAATCTTTTAATGAAATTTTCAATGACCGTTTTGCATAAATGCTGCGGTATTTCATTAATGCAGCGTCCATTTCCTCTTTTAAGGCTTCAGTCGTCGTCGGCTTATTCGCGTAAACCATCGACTTCAAAAAACACCAAAGAAAAAAATCTAATGGTGTTAAATCGCACGATCTAAGCGGCCAATTCTGCTCTCCAAAACGCGAAATAACACGACCGGGAAATGACTGATGCAGCAATTGAATTGTTTCTCTGGCTGTATGGCATGCGGCGCCGTCTTGTTGGAACCACATGCCCTCCACATTCATTTCTTCAATTCGAGGCAAGAAAAAACTGGTTATCATTTCACGATACCGAACACCATTGATTGTTTGCGCTTGACCTGGCTCATTTTCATAAAAAAAAGGTCCAATGATTCCTCCAGCCCAAAAACCACACCACACAGTGACACGTTGAGGATGCATTTGCTTCTCGTGAATCACTCGAGGATTTTCCTCACCCCAAATGCGACAATTCTGCCTATTGACGAAGCCATCAAGATGGAAATGGGCCTCGTCACTGAAGATGATTTTAGCGGCAAAATCAGCATATTCATGTTGTCTCTCCAATACCCAATTAACGAACTCCCTTCGCTGTCCATGGTCAGCTGGCTTCAGTTCCTGAGTCAATTGAACTTTGTATGCATGAAGATGCAAATCTTTCGTCAAAATTCGCTGCATAGTGGATTTGGAGACACCAATTTGCTGAGCTCGGTGTCGAATTGAGGTGGATGGAGTTTGAGCGACATCATCACGTACAGCTGCGACATTTTCGGTCGATCGACCTGGTCGATGGCGCGTTGTTGTCTTTACATCACTAACAGACCCAGTTTCGGCAAATTTATCCATTAATCTCTTTACAGTTGACTCTTTTGGAGCATTATTGTGACCCCAAATTGATCGCAATTTGCGAACTGTAGCCGCAAAACTTTCACTATTTTGGTAAAACAATTTCACAATGAGAATGCGTTGTTCATTCGTGTAGCGCTCCATTTTTACTAACCTCATACCTTCTACTAGCAAACAATAACAATTGTTCAAATGTCAAACAATGACACTTCGAATGTTGCCAGATTTAAAAATTGCGTTCTTGTTGGGACACCCTTTAGATTGAATTGGTATCAAAAACCAACGGCATCTGGTAGGATAATCAACTTTCACTCTCACCACCCATATAAGATGAAAATTAACACAATAAAAAATTTTATTTCTAAAGTTTTCGACGTCAGCGATACAATATTCCACAAAGAAAATAAAAAACGGATACTAAATATTTTAGCAAACAATGACTATCCACAAAAATTATGTAGAAAATTGATTAACGAATACCACGGTAACAAAAACATTGTAGCAACGACAACGAACATGGAGCGACCAAAACTTATATACAAAACATTTACTAACTCAGCGGGTTTAAACAAAGCAATGAGGAGAACTAATATATACGACAAAAACAAAATTAGAATTGCTATAAGGAGTAACACAAATGTTGGCCAACTGTTTAGTAAATTAAAGAGTAAAGTCAAAGACGACGATAAATCAGATTTAGTTTACGAAATAAAATGTAAAGGCGACGGATCCAACGTATGCAACATGTCATATGTTGGTACAACAAAATCAAAACTGAAGACAAGGGTTTCCGCTCACAAATCAGACCAAAAACAAAGTAACAACGAATGCCAACAAAAGACAGCGTTAGCAGAACATTGCATAAAGAATAGACACACAGCAGATTTTGAAAACGTTAAAATTTTGCAACAAGAACAAAATTACTCTCGCAGACTGATGCTAGAAATGCTCCACATAATAAATGTACCCAATGAAAAGAGAATAAACTATAAAGCAGACATTGACAACCGAGCGAATGCCTACAGACGTTTGATAAGGAAAAAAAAAGTAGTTAAAAACAAGTAGGCAAAGCGTACACAACGCCAGTGTTTTTCGTATTTAAACATAAATATTTGTGTATTAAAATTGTATTAATGGTTTTTGTAATTTTTTGTTAATGTAAGTTTTTTCCGTTGTTAAGAATTTTTCGTATAATTGTGTTACGTTTGTTTTTATAGCTTTGTCGTTTCCTGATGATGAAGGCCGAAGGCCCTCGAAAATTTGAAAACAAATAAAAACAAAGATTTTTATAAAACCTGACCTAGAGCCTTTTTACTTTTTATAAAAAAATAAAATCAAAATTATAATACTTGAGGTCACTGGGATGTCCAAAACATACCATCTAAAATTTAATATACGGGTAGGCATCCCCAACAATATAGTTTCCTCAACAATGGCGCTATATTCACAACTTAAAGCTAAATATGACGCAGATGTACGAAGAAAGATCAACAAACATAAAGGCTGAATTGCACTTTCCAATATTAGGGGGGGGGGGGGGACTGGGGACACTTGGGACCACGCCCCAAATTTTTTTTCTTTTTTTTTATCTCCATAAAATTTCCGGAAGTTTGAGTACCCACATGATTTTTTCGCAACCTTGGGTCCCTTTTTGGGGCCTCCCGGGCCCGCCCAGGGGCATTTTCCCCCCTTCTGGTATCGATTTTCGTAATCTCCGGATTAATTCCAGGAGGGGGTCATTTTCCATTTTTTTTGGCGGTGCGCCCCGTAAAGTGCAATTTTGCCAACATAAAAAACTTAACAAAACCAACATAAACTTAAAATCTACTTTAACCATTTTGACACAATGCACAAGAGCGGGAATAAAACCAAACTTCATAACAAATGCAACGAAAAATGTTGAAAATATTTTTGGTGCCAAAAATACAATTATCACAAACACCATAAAAAAACAATTAAATAAAAATGTCGATTACTTTCATACGAAAATTATTAGCTTACTAATACAGCAAAAACACAAACAGTTAAAAATAAACAAAAAACAGATGTTTGAAATAAGAACAATTCTAAAAACTCAGCTAGCAGATGATGACAAAAAAGCATTTTTTGAGAGTGAGAAAAACTTAAACAAAACTTTGAGGATAACAACGAATGAAAGACACAAAAAGAAATTCGAAAACATACTACAAAAACAACAAAAAGAACAAGGCATAACGACAAACACAGGTTGGTTTGAAAACAAAACGAATACAACAATACCTGACAATATTCAGTGGTTACTCTCACTGAGACCAAAGTTTGAACTCCCCACAACAAAAAGTAATTTCCCATTATTCAAGAATATAGCACAGTGGAACAAACTCAAAAATTTCTAAACAAAAATAAAAACATAGTCATACTAAACTCAGACAAAGGTAATGTGACAGTAGCAATGGAAAAACATGATTACGAGAAAGGCATGCAAACAATTTTAAATGACATAACAACTTACAATGTACTAAGAAGGGATCCAACATCAACCTTACAACAACGAAATAATGAATTTGTCGAAAAATTGTTTCAAAAAAATCACATAAATGCCTATGAAAAGGAAAAACTAACCACAAGAACCTCAATACCACCTAGAATCTACGGTTTGCCAAAAATTCACAAACTGAACACACCGCTAAGACCAATATGCTCGTCGATCAACTCACCATCATACAAAATATGTAAATATATAATCAACATCCTTAAAAACCTCACCAAAAATTCTCCATTCAACATAAAAAGCTCCCAAGAACTTAAAGAAAAAATTAATAGAACACACATCCATGATGGCGAAGTCATGGTCTCTTTTGATGTTGTCGCACTTTTTCCCAGCATTCCTGTAGATAGCGCATTAAAAATGGTAGATGAAAAATGGCAGACATTAAAACAAAACACAAGTGTGGAAAAGAAACTATTTATGGACATTCTTCGGTTTTGCATAAAGGATAACAGGTATTTCAAATACGGTGACAAAATCTACAGTCAACGAAAAGGCACACCCATGGGGTCCCCTGCGTCACCGATCATAGCATATATATATGTGGACCAAGTATTGGAAAATGCGCTAGAGAAGCTAACAATAAAACCAACTTTTTTAGTAAAATATGTAGATGATTTATTCGCAATCGTCAAGAAATCCGAACTACAATCTACATTAGACGAGCTAAACAACATCAACAAATCCATAAAATTCACAATGGAAGAAGAAAACAATGAACAAATACCTTTTTTGGACACTTTAGTTATTAGACATAACAACGAAATTAGATTGAATTGGTATCAAAAACCAACGGCATCTGGTAGGATAATCAACTTTCACTCTCACCACCCATATAAGATGAAAATTAACACAATAAAAGATTTTATTTCTAAAGTTTTCGACGTCAGCGATACAATATTCCACAAAGAAAACAAAAAACGGACACTAAATATTTTAGCAAACAATGACTATCCACAAAAATTATGTAGAAAATTGATCAACGAATACCACGGTAACAAAAACATTGTAGCAACGACAACGAACATGGAGCGACCAAAACTTATATGCAAAACATTTACTAACTCAGCGGGTTTAAACAAAGCAATGAGGAGAACTAATATATACGACAAAAACAAAATTAGAATTGCTATAAGGAGTAACACAAATGTTGGTCAACTGTTTAGTAAATTAAAGAGTAAAGTCAAAGACGACGATAAATCAGATTTAGTTTACGAATTAAAATGTAAAGGCGACGGATCCAACGTATGCAGCATGTCATATGTTGGTACAACAAAATCAAAACTGAAGACAAGGGTTTCCGCTCACAAATCAGACCAAAAACAAAGTAACAACGAATGCCAACAAAAGACAGCGTTAGCAGAACATTGCATAAAGAATAGACACACAGCAGATTTTGAAAACGTTAAAATTTTACAACAAGAACAAAATTACTCTCGCAGACTGATGCTAGAAATGCTCCACATAATAAATGTACCCAATGAAAAGAGAATAAACTATAAAGCAGACATTGACAACCGAGCGAATGCCTACAGACGTTTGATAAGGAAAAAAAAAGTAGTTAAAAACAAGTAGGCAAAGCGTACACAACGCCAGTGTTTTTCGTATTTAAACATAAATATTTGTGTATTAAAATTGTATTAATGTCTTTTGTAATTTTTTGTTAATGTAAGTTTTTTCCGTTGTTAAGAATTTTTCGTATAATTGTGTTACGTTTGTTTTTATAGCTTTGTCGTTTCCTGATGATGAAATTTGAAAATAAATAAAAACAAAGATTTTTATAAAACCTGACCTAGGGCCTTTTTACTTTTTATAAAAAAATAAAATCAAAATTATAATACTTGAGGTCATTGGGATATCCAAAACATACCATCTAAAAAATAATTAAATTAAAGGAAAAAACCCTTTCATTTTTATTTTATTGAAAATTGATGACCTCAAGCCGAATCAGAAAATAAAAAAAAATATTTTAAAGTGAGCTGGGTATTTAAAGTTTCCCTTGTGCAAAGTGCACCCATCGTCATTATTATTTAAAACTATATATTTTTGGTTTCATAGCAATTTTAATTTATTTTATTTCCTACTATAAAAATATGTTGACAGCATTGCCAAATTGATAGCAGTATTCAAGAGTTAAGTAGTATTTGTGCATAACCTTACTAGACTCAGTATAGCCCTTTTTCTGCCACTTACCGAACTTCTCCTAATACTAAGACGTTCCTCATAATATGTAATAACACGCGAAATCATATTTTCATTTACTCAAGCTTACAATCCATTTTAATTTTGATATATTTTGATATATTGATAATATATGGAAAACATATTTCATTATATTTTGCAACGCTAACATAATTGATATAATTAAAATTTAGCATTGCAGCTTCGTTTTGTGTTTGCTTCTTTAGTGTTTTGTCGTTTTGTGTATTCTTTGTTGTATTCTTAAACTTTCTCTCTTTATCAAAAACTCCTTTATTGTCAATATTATGAGGAAAGTTCTGTCGACTTTTTGCATTTGTGATATGTGTTCAGGTATTCATACTCCCAACATTATTTTTTTGTTCCTATGTATACTTTCTTACGTATACTAAAGTGCCTGATACACGACATCAAACTGCCGTCAATATATTTGATTGTGTGCGTGTTTTGGTTTGATGGAGGTGATAAACGCTGTCAAACTCGCTCGTCAATATTCATTTTTAATCGGTGTTCGTAGTGTCAACACGCGGAAGAAAGAGGAAAAATAATGAATAATAAAAAAAATGTTGTGTTACTATTGCCTTAGCAATAGCAATAAAAAAAAAATTCCTATTGCTCATTTTTCACATATTTGTTAGCATATTGCTTACATTTTGTATCCCACAACGCCGGTAAAGAACGATACAATTGCAGCAGTTCTAAAATAAAATTCTGCTTCTCCATTTTTCAGTGCTATGTTCACGCCACTCCACGCAACACAAAATGAATATTGACGACTTTTGCTGATAGACGACATCAAAGCGCATCAAATTTTGACAAAATCAAAACGATTTTGATTTTCATCAAACTCACTCACAACGTGTACGTGTAGGCGAACAGGGTACAGAAGCAAGTGGGGAAGAAGAAAAGTCTAATTTTCTGCTTTTGATAATTTTTATTGACATTTCTGCCTACCCTCCTTCGTTTTCTTGACAAGTTGTTTTATTCTTATTCTAGTCTCAACAAAGTGACAAGTGATTTTATAAACCGCCATTGAAAAAAATACATTTAAAGTTATTTTATTAAGCTCCATTTAAATTAAAAAAACAAAATAAAATAAAAATAAATTTTCCATAATTTTTTCACGTAATTAAAAATACAAAATGGTTCTTAAGTTGTTTATTTGTTGCGAATGAACAAATGAAAAAGATTGACAGAATAAACGTCAAAAAAAATAAAGAGTAGTTGCAACCAAAAACGCACAATGTATTGTAAATGCACGGGGATTTACGTAGCACCATCAAATCCCCTTTAAGTTGTCTATTTATAACATATCAGTTTTAGTTTTGTCTGGATTCACACAAGGCAATTTTTGTTGCGCAACTTTTTTCAAATCTCTTTTAAAGTTGCCGTAATGTTCACACAGAGAAATTTATTGCCGCAACTTTTCATTTTCTTTTGATTTCAAATTCTTACATTTTTGACAGTTCATTTCTTCCACACACATTATTAATTTTTCTGTAAGCTGCCGATTCCATATAAATGACATTTTTATTTAATTATTATTAATTGCACTACTTTGCTTATAAAATAAACACATATTTTATTTTATGCATCTTTATTATCTAGAATAATCTCGTAAAATCTAAATAAAATCTGCTTTAAAATTTTTTTAAATTGTGCACAATTTAAAACAGCGAAGCACAGAATGAATAGAAATGTCAAATAATAACCTGCAGCTAACTTCGTGTTTATAATTACGAATTGCACAACAAAACGAGTTGCCGAGTACAAGCAACTCCGTACCGAATACCGCTCTTCTTTCCCCTCTCTCCTACAAACTCAAGAATTGCGCAACAAAAGTTGCCTTGTGTGAATTCGGACTTTCTTGTGTGTAAGGTTTTTAATGTATCGTTTGATATGTGTGCTATTGTTAGACTCATCGTGAAATATTCTCAAGTGTTGTGCTCTCCGTTCGTTTTGGTAAGCATGTTACACTCTAAAAATTAGTTTAAATAGTTTCTTTTCATTATCTTGTTGTTCTATTCAGTAGATTTTAATTATGCAAATCGGGTTACTGTTTTTTGTTAAAATATCCTTTATTTTATTTATATTATTTCATTTCTACCGTTGATCACAAAGTTGTATTAGGTTTTTAGTGAAATTATTAGTTTTGTTGATAATCATTTTCGTAGGTTGTGTAGAGTGGTAGTATATCTTGCGTCCTGCTGCCTTTATTTTTTTGTACCAATTAGTTATGTATAAGCTTTTCATTTTCCTTTATTATTTTTGTATCTAAATACGCAATTTATAAGATTTGTTCCTTGCTATCGTAAATTAAATTTAAATGTGGTATGATTTTCTTTTCTAAGTCATTCCATATCAAATCACCCACAATCTCCGATTTGTATGAAACTTTCCACATTTGCTTATACTTATGCCCTTATACTTATGCCTTACTTATAAGATGACCTGCGGAGTTTTATTGTTCTAGCATGTATACCTTTTTTTTATTAGAATTTTAAAAATATCAATATTGCAATCATTTGGTTTTGCAGAATCGCTTGCGGGAAATGAGTAATATTTACAAAAACTTTAACATTTCAGGTATTAATAAAGATTTTGATCTGAAAATTTGTCCACAGTTTAATAACGGGTGATTTTTTTGAGGTTAGGATTTTCATGCATTAGTATTTGACAGATCACGTGGGATTTCAGACATGGTGTCAAAGAGAAAGATGCTCAGTATGCTTTGACATTTCATCATGAATAGACTTACTAACGAGCAACGCTTGCAAATCATTGAATTTTATTACCAAAATCAGTGTTCGGTTCGAAATGTGTTTCGCGCTTTACGTCCGATTTATGGTCTACATAATCGACCAAGTGAGCAAACAATTAATGCGATTGTGACCAAGTTTCGCACTCAGTTTACTTTATTGGACATTAAACCAACCACACGAATGCGTACAGTGCGTACAGAAGAGAATATTGCGTCTGTTTCTGAGAGTGTTACTGAAGACCGTGAAATGTCGATTCGTCGCCGTTCGCAGCAATTGGGTTTGTGTTATTCGACCACATGGAAGATTTTACGCAAAGATCTTGAATGGGCCCTAGAAAAGTTGGCAGAAAATCCGCTTTTTTATCGACAAATTTTGTTCAGCGATGAGGCTCATTTCTGGTTGAATGGCTTCGTAAATAAGCAAAATTGCCGTATTTGGAGTGAAGAGCAACCAGAAGCCGTTCAAGAACTGCCCATGCATCCCGAAAAATGCACTGTTTGGTGTGGTTTGTACGCTGGTGGAATCATTGGACCGTATTTTTTCAAAGATGCTGTTGGACGCAACGTTACGGTGAATGGCGATCGCTATCGTTCGATGCTAACAAACTTTTTGTTGCCAAAAATGGAAGAACTGAACTTGGTTGACATGTGGTTTCAACAAGATGGCGCTACATGCCACACAGCTCGCGATTCTATGGCCATTTTGAGGGAAAACTTCGGAGAACAATTCATCTCAAGAAATGGACCGGTAAGTTGGCCACCAAGATCATGCGATTTGACGCCTTTAGACTATTTTTTGTGGGGCTACGTCAAGTCTAAAGTCTACAGAAATAAGCCAGCAACTATTCCAGCTTTGGAAGACAACATTTCCGAAGAAATTCGGGCTATTCCGGCCGAAATGCTCGAAAAAGTTGCCCAAAATTGGACTTTCCGAACGGACCACCTAAGACGCAGCCGCGGTCAACATTTAAATGAAATCTAACGTTTCAAATAAAGAACCGATGAGATTTTGCAAATTTTATGCTTTTTTTTTTTTAAAAAAGTTATCAAGCTCTTAAAAAATCACCCGTTAGAAGTACACAGTTTGCAAAAATGCATTCATTTAAGTAGCGATAATATAAAAACAAATTATAAAATTCATATTGCATGACATTATTGTGGTTTCCGAAACTAAAACAAGGATTTACAGAAACGCTTGTTACTTTTTTCTCCAAACAGCTGCGAAGCTGAAAAAGGTTCAAAAGAAAACCTAAGATTATGAACTTTTTATTAATATAAAACAGCAAGTCGGGTTTCGGCGGGTCCATTTTTGAATAATGTCATTTTTAATAAAATTGTGTAAAATATGGTGCCAATTGCTCAAACGGTACGATTTTTGCATTTCAGGGCCCCCTGGTGGCGTAGGGATATAGAAACATAGCCTATGTTAGTTCAGGTGTGATAAAGAATCTATGTTTAAAATTTCATAACAATCAGATCAGTAGTTTTTGTTTAGTAGTTAACAATAATGCCTCCAAAGGAAGCTGGAACATTTTGTAATTTTCATATTTTTATGAATTGAGTATATTCTTTTAAATAAAGTTATCAAGTGTACTGTTAATGATATTTATTTATTGTAATGATGATTACATGTACATGTTTTTGATATACTGTGACCGTCAAAATAAAGTAAACGGCAATTTTTAATCTTTAAATTGTCTTATAACAAAATTATTATTGACTTACGATAAAAAGTAATATTGCAGAGTTTAGTACTATACCATTTAGAGATTGACTACCATAAAACATGACAGCAAATCAATTGGGAATATTGCACAAATCTCTCGAAAGTGAAAATGCATCAGATTTTACGCGTCAAAAAAAAAAGTAAACAGTGGTAACACTTATTCACGCTTTTTTATATTTCGGGGAAGAACCTAAACTTTTTGTGACAAATGTGTACTGATCACGTGTTCTACTTTACTAAAAATCATTTGAAGTTGATTTGTACTAATTAATAATAGCTAAAAAGATGTAAAAGCAGATATTCTCACTATGGGAAAGCAACTATCGGTTTATACTCCGAAAATATTTTAGATCAAAAAGAAAAATGTAAATCTTTGCGTGAAATTGCCGAAATTGTGGGTAGGAACCACTGCACAATCAAAAAAAGTAGTTGATGAATGCGCCAAACACCATCAGGTTGAAGATTTAATGAGATCTGGACGCCCAAAGCAGCCTAGTTGTACTGAAGTTAGAGCTGTAGTAAGAGAAGTGAAGACATATTCAGCCTAAAGTGCAGTTAAATTATCAGAAAACATATCGCAGACATCAGGCAAACCAGTAAGTTCGAGTACAGTAAGGAGATCGCTTCACAAAAATGGTCTACGTGGAAGGATACCATGCAAGAAACCATACATATCCAAGTCGAATCCGAACAAGCTAATAAATTTCGATAAAAAGTAGAAAAATTAGGTTCTATCTTTGTGGGAAAGCATATTATAAGCAGATAAAAGGAAATTCGAAATTTTCGGCGCGAAAAAGGCTCCAAAAATATGGCGTGCTAAGAATGAAACATGCAAAGAAAAGTGTGTTACCAAAACTGTTATATACAGTGGGGTTCAGTTATGTTTTGGGGCTATATGGCGGGAACAGGAGTTGGTGATTATGTTTTTATTTACTCCACCATGGCCCAAATAGATTACTTAGCCATTTTGAAGGACAATGTTAGCCCTAGCGTCGAGAAATAAGGCATGGCTGGAAATAGGATCTCCCAACAGGACAACGATCTAAAGCTTACATCTAAAATTGTGAAAGAGTGGCTACTGTACCGGACTCCTAAGACACCTGATCAACCGTCGCAGTCCCCGGACCTTAACGCAATCGAGCACCTGTGGGAAAATCTTGACAGAAAAATAGGTCGAAGGGCTTTTTCAAGCAAGGGAAACTTAAAGATGCCTCAAAAGAAAGAATGGAGCATAATCTCCCCTGATATAACAAAAAAAAATTGTCGAGTCGCTGCCTAGAAGACTACATAAGGGGCTTAAGGCCAAATGAAAATAAATCAAATATTAAAAAATTTTAAAAGTTTACTTTTTGTATTGAAGTTCTGTTGTATTGAAGTTCTGTTCTTTGCTGTTTACTTCTTTTTGACGCGTAAAATTTGGTCATTTTCTAAATAAAGTGCATTTATTTCGGGTTTGTAATGCTTCTGTTTAATTTTTTTATTGAATTCAGCTATAATTAAATAATTCTTGAATTCCCTCTATTTTTTTTAGATTTTGTGTTAATTACTTCATTTTAATAAAACTTTTAATACGAGGAACTAAGGTGTTTACTTTATTTTGGCGCTCACAGTATATGTATATATATATAACGGGTGATTTTTTTGAGGTTAGGATTTTCATGCATTAGTATTTGACAGATCACGTGGGATTTCAGACATGGTGTCAAAGAGAAAGATGCTCAGTATGCTTTGACATTTCATCATGAATAGACTTACTAACGAGCAACGCTTGCAAATCATTGAATTTTATTACCAAAATCAGTGTTCGGTTCGAAATGTGTTTCGCGCTTTACGTCCGATTTATGGTCTACATAATCGACCAAGTGAGCAAACAATTAATGCGATTGTGACCAAGTTTCGCACTCAGTTTACTTTATTGGACATTAAACCAACCACACGAATGCGTACAGTGCGTACAGAAGAGAATATTGCGTCTGTTTCTGAGAGTGTTACTGAAGAGCGTGAAATGTCGATTCGTCGCCGTTCGCAGCAATTGGGTTTGTGTTATTCGACCACATGGAAGATTTTACGCAAAGATCTTGGTGTAAAACCGTATAAAATACAGCTCGTGCAAGAACTGAAGCCGAACGATCTGCCACAACGTCTAATTTTCAGTGAATGGGCCCTAGAAAAGTTGGCAGAAAATCCGCTTTTTTATCGACAAATTTTGTTCAGCGATGAGGCTCATTTCTGGTTGAATGGCTTCGTAAATAAGCAAAATTGCCGTATTTGGAGTGAAGAGCAACCAGAAGCCGTTCAAGAACTGCCCATGCATCCCGAAAAATGCACTGTTTGGTGTGGTTTGTACGCTGGTGGAATCATTGGACCGTATTTTTTCAAAGATGCTGTTGGACGCAACGTTACGGTGAATGGCGATCGCTATCGTTCGATGCTAACAAACTTTTTGTTGCCAAAAATGGAAGAACTGAACTTGGTTGACATGTGGTTTCAACAAGATGGCGCTGCATGCCACACAGCTCGCGATTCTATGGCCATTTTGAGGGAAAACTTCGGAGAACAATTCATCTCAAGAAATGGACCGGTAAGTTGGCCACCAAGATCATGCGATTTGACGCCTTTAGACTATTTTTTGTGGGGCTACGTCAAGTCTAAAGTCTACAGAAATAAGCCAGCAACTATTCCAGCTTTGGAAGACAACATTTCCGAAGAAATTCGGGCTATTCCGGCCGAAATGCTCAAAAAAGTTGCCCAAAATTGGACTTTCCGAATGGACCACCTAAGACGCAGCCGCGGTCAACATTTAAATGAAATTATCTTCAAAAAGTAAATGTCATGGACCAATCTAACGTTTCAAATAAAGAACCGATGAGATTTTGCAAATTTTATGCGTTTTTTTTTAAAAAAAAGTTATCAAGCTCTTAAAAAATCACCCGTTATATAATATATAGTATAGTCATTGTTTTATTATCCTAATAAATTTTAATTTAAAATTTAATAATTATAAAATGTAATACATGTATATAATTACGCATATAGGTTTTTTTTAAATCAAGATCCTTTTTATGGTTTAAATTTTTATAAAGAAAATGGAAATATAGTATAGTTATATAAATGTACATACATAGAGGGGAAAAATTACTGCAATGTTTGTCATGTGGATTTTGTAACAAAATTGTGCGTAATGTATCTGTAGAATCCGAACTAAAGTCCTATGAACTAGTCCGAATTCTACTGTCAATTAATAATTGCCAATGTTATGGCAGTAAAAAGTTGTAAGAATAAAGTTAATGTTGATTCAACCCCGACACATAAATCAGTGTTGACATTAAGTTTATTTCCTTATTTTTATTTTTCCCTTCAAGCACTTGGAACTTGAAAGGTGTTTGCGTAGTAATAAAACACAATCTATATGCTGTATTACTAGACTTATTCTTTACTTTGGTGGGTTTTTATACCCAAGCAATGATCAAAATGCTTAATACTAAAATAAGTTAAATAGTTTATTTGTTATTGTGTTTTTGTTTCCAACTAAAAACTGCTGAATATTAAAATAATTATAAGTTAAAAGTGTATTTTGTTGTTGTGTTTTGGTTTCTTACCATAATAATGCCTAATAGTGTTGTTGGTCATAAATGGTTAAATAATTATACCGAGTTCATTGACTGACCTATATTGTTTATTCTGATTAAGCATTATTATGTTCGGTAACAATAAAATAAACGGATCTAAATGTGGGGTAAAAAAAATGTGACGTAATAATAAATACAAATAATTATATGAGTCAGAATGCAGTGTAAATATAAACAAACATATGAATAAAAATGCAATGTATTATAAAATAAATAAATATAAAATATGATTGATATAAAACAACGTATCGTTGACTGCTTTGAGTTTAGACATTTTCCGTTGAATGGATGTTCAACAAATTGATGTATCTGAGTCTACAGTGAATTGAAGAAGTTGCTGGCGTGGCATTGGTATAGGCGTCATTGTCATCGTTTCAACTTTAACTGAGTTTACCTTGTTGTTTTCTGTAGTGGACATTGTTGTGAGATTCTGTTTGTTGCGTTGAATCTTATAGTTGAGGGAGAAAAAGATCAATGTAATTAGATTAATCGGTAGTGCTAGAAGTTATTTTCTTTCTCTTAGTTTTGGGTTCATCAACTGAATCAGAATTGTTAATTTTCTGATCTGCAGCATCAGGGACATTAGTTACTTCTGCTTTCGTATCGATGGTAAACGGGCGAGTACTGCACGTTTGAAAATGCCCTTGGAGGTTTTTGCATCAATAACTCGTGTGGTGTCATCTGGTCCTTGGTGTACATTAATGATTCGACCCATTGCCATTGCATTACTGGGACATTATCTTCTTTTATAATGACCATGTCTCCCGGTTGACACACTGTGGTTTCCATTTGTGTCGTTGTTGGAGCTCATTCAAGTATTCGTTGGACTATTGTTTCCAAAAACTGTACTCTAAATTAGAAACCTGTTCCCAGCGTGATGATAGTGTTTGTTTTGATGAGTGTGCTCGACTATCTATTTGTGAAGTTAGTGCTTCTTTAATTAGAAAATGTCCTGGCGTTAATGCCGTTAAATCAGTCGGGTCACTCGACATTGGGGTTAATGGACGAGAGTTTAGTATTGCTTCAATCTCCACGATGACTGCTTCAAGCTCTTCATATGTTTAAGCTGTAGCAACGCCTTGAAGTAGCAGATGTTTTGCAGATTTTACAGCAGCTTCCCATAACCCTCCGAAGTGTGTTGCTCTGGGAGGAATGAAGTGGAAATTTATTCCTTTAGAGCTGGAAACGGCAATGATTTCATCTTGTCCTTTGTCTGAATATACAGTTTGGATTAGTACTGATAATTGATTTTTGGTGCCGACAAAATTCGTAGCGTTGTCGGATTTGACACCGATCTCGCCGACCAATGAACCTTTTTAAGGCACCGATAAATGCCTCTGTTGACAAATCAGTTACCAATTCGAGGTATACAGCCTTTGTGGCAAAGCAACAAAAAATAGCTATGTAGGCCGTGGTTGGCTTTTTGCCTCTGATCTTGTAGTGTATCCAGAATGGTCTGCAGTAATCTACTCCTGTATTGATGAACGGTCGTGATGGTGTTACTCGGTTTTGTGGTAGATTGCCCATGATTTGTTGAGCTCTAGTACATTTTATGCATTTTTGTACAATTGCTCTTGCCGTTATCTTGCCGTTTATTTGCCAAAATCGTTGTCTCATTATGCTCAATAACGCCTGAGGTCCACAATGTTTATTTTCAATATGATTTGATATGACAATTCTGATGATTCTAATCGCCCTCCAACTCGGATGGAGCTACTTTTGTCTATTTGTTTGTATTTCTTCAGTTGTCTGAGTTCTGCTGAAAAGTCGGCCAATTGAATAGTTTTCATAATTGCGAAAAGAGCTTCATTCAATTCGTCTGGTGTTAGCGCCTTATGTGATGGGCGTTGATGTTTTAATAATCTTGTGTTATTAATGAATCTGACGACATATCCCAGTTTTCTTTGCAATCTGTTGAAGGAGTTTCTGTGTGGGATTTTGTATATGAAGTGGTAACTGTTGAAATTAAAGTTGTCATCGATGTCATTGGTGATTACGGGATTTTGTGAAAATAGAGGTGGACACATTTCTGATTGTCTGTGTAGAAATAATGGTCCATACAACCATAAGTTACATCCAGAAAGTTGAAGTGCTGTAAAACCTCTGGACAGTACATCAGCTGGGTTGTCTTGATCGGACGAGGTGCCACTGGTCAGGCAACGTCAATGAATGATTGAATTTTGGAAATTTGATTAGCTACAAACGTATGGTATGTGGTGGATTGAGCATTTATCCAATTTAATACTATTTCGGAGTCAGTCCACAAGAATAAAGGTTGGTCTTTAATCTGGAGTTCCGTTTTGGTTCTGTGTGCAAGTTGAGCAGCCATAACTGCGGCACATAGTTCTAGGTAACGTCTGTTGTTTTAATGGAGCAACCCGTATCTTGGCACAAATTAGATGTAGAATCACTCTTCAATCCTTGAGTTGCTCGGATGTAGACAGCTGCACCAAAAGCCTTTTCAGATGCGTCTGAGAATATATGTAACTCGGTTTTTGTTGGGAGATCACCCTTAAAGATGTGCCGATGGATTTTGAAGTTGCTTAAGCTGTCTAAATCATTTCTGAATTTCGTCCATATTACGTGAAGATCCTCAGGTAGCGGATCATCCCAGCCTAATTTGTATTGCCATAGTAGTTGAATGAATATTTTTGCCTTTACAATTACAGGTGCTAATAGTCCAAGAGGGTCGAATAATTTTGCGCGATCGGATGTCGCGGTACGTTTTGAAATTGTCTGAAGATGATTTAATTTTACTTTGACGCAGAAGTGGACCGTCTTAGGTAGCCATAGCAATCCCAGTGTTTTTACTGTGTTCGTGTTGTCACTATTGAAATCTAAATTTACCTCCTGGTCGCCGAGCGGGATATTTTTTTAGTAATTGTGGATGATTCGCACACCATTTTTTTAAAATAAGGCCATGATTTTTTAGCATTGCAATAAGTTCCTTTTGTGTTCGAAGTGTGATGTTGAGATTATCTGATCCTTCCAGGCCATCATCTACATAAAAGTTATGTTTATGCATTTGGGAACCGTATGGATGGCTTATTGTGTTTTCATCAGAAATTTTTCGTAAACATCTCGTAGCTAAATAAGGTGCTGCTCGCGTTCCATATGTGATGGTGTGAAGTTTGTAGTATTGAATAGGCAGCGATGAATCTTATCTTCAAATAATTAACTGGTATTGTTGATCATTTGGATGAATTAAGATTTGTCTATACATTTCTTCGATGTCGGTGGTAAAGACAAATTTTGGTAACCGAAATCGAAGTAAGATTGAAAATAACTCACTTTGAACAGTTGGCCCTGTATACATCAAATCATATAATGAATGCCCCGTTGATGTCTTTGCTGATGAGTCGAATACTACTCTCAGGTTTGTTGTGGTGCTGTCAGGTTTGAGTACACAATGATGAGGAATGAAGTATTTAGGATTCGATACTGCATCTATGTTAATCTTCTGCATGTGTCCTAAATTTTCATATATGAATATATTGAATTAAATATATTGAGTTCGAATTTCCTCATTATTTAACAATCGTCGTTCTAGATCTACGAATCTATTATATGCCATTGCGTGTGATTCTCCTAATGCTGCTGGGTTGCCCCGGAATGGCAGCCTAACTACTAAACGGTCATTATCGTTTGTGTGGACATGTTGAGTAAAATGTGACTCACATTGCCTTTCTGATGGTGAAAGATTTTTGTCGCTGGGTTCAATTTCGTCTAATTTCCAGAGCTGTTCAGCGGCTTCTTCCAATGATGCTGTGTTGTCAAACACGGCACATGTTAGAGCAGATAACGACCAGTTGGGAGATGAATTTTTGCCAATTGCACCACCCACGATCCAGCCAAGTGACGTGTTTTGAAGTGTTGGAAGGCCGTCAGAAAGTTGTATTGTTCCCGCTTGAGTTAATTTGTAGTAAAACTCCGCCCCCAGTAGAATATCTATTTTTTCTTGGTTGCGGAAATTTGGATCTGCTAGTTGTATGTTGCTTGGAATTTCCCATGTAGATATATCGATATGTTGATTCGGCTGAGGCGGGATAATGTCTGGAAGTATAAATGCTTTCAAATTTGTGGAAAAACTGAGACCTCTGGACTTCATTTCTAAATTAATGTGGTAGTTTGACCTTTTTTTGGACGTTGCCAAAACCGTTTATGCGAAGTGAAGTTTCGAAAAGTAGGTAGCTTTTGGCAAAGTCGCTTGGAGACAAGATTCACTTGTGAACCAGAAACTAATACTGCTCTGAACTGATTGGAAACACCATTTTGGGCAATAATAACTGCCTTTGCTGTTGCTAGCAAAACATAACCCTGGCCCACTTCGGCTGCCTTTGTAGCTGAAGATGTAACTTTAACAGCGTTTGATGACGATATGTTTCCTTGATTAGTTGAGTTGATTTTAGGAGAGTACTTTGATGAATTTGTGTCTGTTTGTATTGTGCTGTTTCTTTTCTAAGTGCAATAGGGTATTGTGTCTTTTCATGCACTTTCTGCATCCACCTGAATTGCAATTTTTCGAAGACATCACTTCTAAAACAGTTGACACATAGATTTTGTTCTTGTACCCAATTTAGTCGTTCTACTTCTGACAATTGATGAAATTTGCTGCAGTTATATAGTTTATGTCTACCGTTTTTGCACAATTTGCAGGTGACATAATTGATTATGTTGTAGGTTGTAAGAAACAGTCTTTTGCGCTAGTTTTATGGTTTGAACAATTGCCTACATTGATTGAAATTTAGGTTCCAGGAATGATAAAAATTCAGCCATAACTGGCACGTCCGTTGGGTTGGCCAACGATTGCATGTACCTTATATGAGTGCCCCTGCCTAGTTTTTTAAGTAATAATTGTATGAGTATTGCATCCCAAGAGGTTTTGCAATACCCAAATTGTGTAATGCGAGCAAGCACTCCTTGGTAGCGTCATGCAAAACTTTGATAGATGATGCAGATGACGTCACTGGCGGTTGTTCAATGATTTTGTCGACCAAGTTAGCTACTAGGAGTCTTTTGTTATTGTAGCGATCCTGTAGTATTGTCCATGCAGTATTGTAATTTGTTTCTGATAGAGAAAACTGACTAAATGTTCAGCTTCTCCAGAGATATTACTTTTTAAATACCACATTTTTTGAATGGATGGTATTGGCTGCTTTTCCACCATCTCAGAAAATAGGTCATGAAACTGACGCCATTTTAAATAATCTCCATCAAATTGTGGTACAGAAACTTTTGGTAGATGTAGTGCGCATTTGTTCAAATCATTTGTCTTTGATTGGACCTCATGATTTTGTTTGAAACAACCATTAGATAAAAGCTTCTCTTTTCTAACGGGCTGACTGACTAAGTTTTGTCGCACTAAATCATCTATTCTGTCATATTCATTCTGATCCAGACCTGAAGCAGCTGGGTTTTCTAATTGCTCTTAATTTTTCAATGGTGTTGATTGTGTTTTGATGCGGTTACCTTCATCACTGAATAATTTAATGTGCTCATTGGTTATGGCGGTGATTTTGTTGTAGTAGACCTCTGCGAAGTATTCCAGTTTCATTGGATCATCACAATTGTCTCGTATTTTTGAGTCCATCTCCTGAAATTGACTCCACCAGTCCTGTAGCTGCCGCAGACGTTCATCAAAGTAATTAGCTGATTTCTTCCTGTCTGCTGAATCTTTTCTGTAGTTTCTTATGATCCTTTGGGTGGATCCGCCCGTCGCACTTTGGAGATCTAGAAGGCTTTCAATGGTTTCCATTATGAAATGCTGATGTTCTGCGTCAGGGTTCTTGATGAGATAATGACTGTTGTTAATTGCTACTGTTATAGCTGGATCTTCTTGATGATTGTAAATGATTTGATTGTTCAAGCCGGATCTGCTTGATGATTGCGCGGACGTCCTGGATGTATATCCTGTTGCGTGGTCAATCCACTCGTGAATGCTTTAAGTGCCTTACCACTGGTGGGGGGGAAGCTTAAGTCAGGAGTGTTTTTAGGGGTCACCAAAATGTAATATTGGTGTTTGATCCCTTGGTTGAGTGTTCAAAGCGCTTTCAGGTTATTAAAGTTCCTTATCACTGGTGGCGGGAAACTTAATTTTTCTAAAAACGTCTAGGGATCACCAAAATGTAATATTGGTGTTTGATCCCTTGGTTGCGTGTTCAAAGCGCTTTCAGGTTATTAAAGTTCCTTACCACTGGTGGGGGGGAAACTCAATTTTTCTAAAAACGTCTACGGGTCACCAAAATGTAGAGTCCGAACTAAAGTCCTATGAACTAGTCCGAATTCTACTGTCAATAGATAATTGCCAATGTTATGGCAGTAAAAAGTTGTAAGGATAAAGTTAATGTTGATTCAACCCCGACACATAAATCAGTTGACATTAAGCTTTATTTCCTTATTTTTATTTTTCCCTTCAAGCACTTGGAACTTGAAAGGTGTTGGCGTAGTAATAAAACACAATCTGTTTGCCGTCAAATGCGCAAATATATAAATAAAAAAACATAAATTTTTCAATTAATTAAAAATGAGATAAAGTTCTCAAGTTTATTTATTAAAATATATTACCTTTGTACAAAGTGATAATACAAAAAAAATCGACGGTTGATCGTAGTGATGTCGCAGAAAGCCGAAAAGAGACTAGACTAATTATTATGAGTTAAGGATGTAAGAGGGTGACAAACAATGTTTACAAGTACCGTTAACGGTTCTACTAGTTAGAATCTGTGTAAAAACTCCTAACAAAGATGTTAAAAAGGGGAGTTAAATAGATTTTAAAAATGTTATAAATTGAAGAATATATACAAAATTAAGTATTTGTGTTTAAACATTGCCGGCTACCTTGCAGCATCCAAATGTGGTGCAACAAACTTAAGAGTAAACTTAAAAATAATATAGCATACTTTATGTAAGAAAAGAGACGTATAGTTCAAGTGAGCTTTTCTGTTTATTAATTCATAATTATTACTATTATTATTATTTTTTCAAAAAATGCTTATTATTAAAGTTTATTAAGAGGTCCGGTAGACCTGACCAGCAAAGCTGGATGTTTATTAAGAGGTCCAGGAGACCTGACCAGAGAACTGGAAATTTATTAGGAGGTCCATGGGACCTGACTAGCAAGCTAGATGTTTATTAGGAGGTCCAAGGGACCTGGCCAGCAAAGCTGGAGTGGTTTATTAGGAGGTCCAAGGGACCTGACCAGCAGAGCTGGAGCTTTATTAAGAGATCCATGAGACCTGACCCTTATAGAGGGGATTGGCCAGAAATTATCCAGCCAAAGATGGTTAGTTGGGCCAATGGAAGTCCCGGGCTCGAATATATCTTATTGAGTATAATTTGAGGGGTTAGTTCAGGTCCTAAAACCAAAACAACCCGCCCCGCGAGATTAAAATTTGGATCAGCCAGTTGAAATCCAACAAACTGTTCCTTGAGAGTATCAGGAACGGATTCCGTAGGAGTTGGAATACCCCTCATCCTTGACACCTTCGCCGTAAAATTTATCGTCTTTTTTGCGTCATAGGAAGAGCCAATCGTTAGACGACAATATTCGTCATTATCCACCTTCGAAACTGGTATACGGAGCTGATGGACCAAGGACTCGCATATATAGCTGACCTTACAACAAGGATCCAAGGCTGCTCGTACAGGGATTATATTTTTTGGCAGATACAATCTTCCTATAAGAGTGGGGGAAAAGGATACCACATGCCTTATTGGTAGTGGACTCGGTTGGCAAACGGAGGACATAGAGTTTTGGGTGCGCAGAGATATAGTTTTGTTATGGGTATTTGACTGACCAGAGTGAGAAACTGTACGTGCAGAGGTGTCCTTTTTAGATCCGGAGGATTTAAAAGGTTTCGAAGAAGTGTTTGACCGATAAGAATGTAAAAGAACGTTATGGTCCCCTTTACACTCCCGGCACGTAAAGGTGCTCACACAATCTTTAGCCGTATGGGAGTGAGCTAAACAGCGAGAGCAGTAATGGTGAAGAACTACCATACGAAGTTTTTGCTCGTGACTCATCTTTCGGAAGACCGGACAGAAACGTAGAGGATGTTTATTTGGACAAACTCTGCAACGTCGATTAGTTGGATCAGTTATTTTTTCAATTTTATTTCTACTATTCGAGCCCGCGATTTTCGAAGATTTTGGCAAAGTTTCGGAGATCGGCGATGGTGTTGGTGTTGCGATAGTTTCAGGCGCAACTGTTGGAGGAGGAACACCAACAGGAGCAGGTTCATCTCTGGGAGTAGGCGTCGATAAAGTTTCTATAGGAGCAGCCATAGGGGTTGCAGCCGGTAATGATTCCGCTACTTCCATTACTTCTTCATAATCGTCCAAGATAGCATCATCAAAAAAATGTGGTAATGCGTCCATAATTCTAAGAAATAACGTAGGTTAACGACGAAGAAGAAAATTACTATTCTTAGGCGGTCAAAAGGACCAGCTTTGCGATGTGTCGTCTTACAATTCCATTCGCAGTGCGTACGTCTACCACCCTTCCATGTCCGTCACTACCTGGGTAAAGTTTTACGATAATACCTAATCTCCATGAAGTTGGAGGTAATTGTTCATGACGAATTACGACTAAATCATTTTCTTGAATATTACGATTCGGATGTTGCCATTTAAAACGTTTATGCAAGGTCATTAAATATTCCTCTTTCCACCGTTGGCAGAAATGCTGAGAAATTGCCTTCATTTTTCTAAACCGATTTAATAAACTTATAGGCGATTCATCAATTTTTGGTTCCGGGGGAGCAAGTATTGGCGAGCCAATTAAAAAATGACCAGGGGTCAACGCAACCGGTTCCTGAGGATTGTCGGTCATAGGACAGAGCGGACGCGAATTAAGGCACGCTTCTATTCTCGTAAGAACCGTCGAAAGTTCCTCAAACGTATATTTATAAGATTGCGTTTCTTTTCGAAAATGAATCTTAAAACTTTTTACCCCGGCTTCCCATAGGCCACCCATATGAGGAGCACCTGCAGGGATGAAACGCCATGTAAGACCTTGGATACCATATGTAGAACATATGGTGGTCTGGCATTCCCGAAGAAAATTTCGAAAATCTTTTTCCAATTCACGCGACGCGCCCACAAAATTTGTACCATTATCGGAGAAAATAGTACTTGGACATCCCCGTCGCGATATAAATCGATGAAACGCCGATAAAAATGTAGCTGAAGATAAGTCTGAAGTCGCTTCTAAATGAATGGCTTTCGTACAAAAGCATACAAAAATACAAACGTAGCCTTTAGTAATCTTACAAGCCCTGCCAGTAAAACTCTTAATATCAAAAGGGCCTGCAAAGTCAACGCCAGTTGTAGTAAAGGGCCTATCAAGAGTAGTTCTTTCAGGGGGGAGTGCCGCCATAATCTGACTACATGACCGTCTTTTGTCAATTAGGCACCGTTTGCAACGACCAATGACTCCACGAATTTTCGATTTTAAACGTGGTACCCAATATTCGATGCGAAGTATTCGCAACATTAAGTTATTTCCACCGTGAATGGAAATTAGATGAACAAATTCAGTCAAAAGTAGAGTAAATCTGCTAGAATATGGTAAAACAATTGGATGCTGTTCAGTATAAGATAAAGATGGGGACTTAACCAACCGACCATTTAACCTTATAACACTCTCCTCATCAATAAATGGATTCAAAGGAATCAGAAAACTTGTCAAACATAACGGTTTTTTCTCTATCAAACATTTGTACTCATTGGCAAAATGATACTTTTGAGCTACGATGGCTAAACGTAATTTAGCTTTTCTAATCTCACAACTAGACAGAGTATGATCCTTATATAAATGACGACCTGATTTATGATTTGGATGACTATTAAAGAAAAAACGAAAAATGTATGAAAAAACGCGAAGCGCTCGATCAAGACGAGAAAAATCGTCAAGAATATCAACATATATATCCTTTCCTTTTGAGTCAGTAAAGAACGAAGCATGGGTCTTTACACGATGACCTTCAATATCAGTATCAAGAGTAGAGAGATCAGTGATATTCCATTTTGTCTTTTTCTGACGAAGCCAGTTTGGCCCATGCCACCAAAGGTCATTTTCTGCAAGCTCCGAAGAAGAGATACCACGACTACCCAAATCGGCAGGATTGTCCTCAGATCGAACATGGTACCAATTATGCTTGCCTACATTTTCTTGAATTCTACACACCCTATTCGCAACGAAGGTGGTCCAAGTACAAGGGTCCCTTTTTAACCATGAAAGGACTATCGTAGAATCAGTCCAACAATAAACCTGGTTAAGTCGTATATCGATTTCGCTAAGCACTGTCTTCAAAAGTTCTGAAGCCAAAACTGCTCCGCAAAGTTCAAGCCGCGGAATTGAAATCGATTTTATAGGTGACACTTTCGTCTTACAAGATAACAAGTGGGTATAAATTTCGCCGCTGGAGGTTTCGATGCGAATATACATCACCCCCGCGTATGCCTTTTCCGAGGCATCAGAAAAGACATGAAGTTCAACGGACGAATCAGGTGTATAATGAACCCAGCGCGGAATTTGTATACTGTTGACTTTATGATATGAAGTCACAAACTTTGGCCACTCGCTTTCCGTTGAAAGTGGAAGAGAATCATCCCAGTTGATATTATCCAACCAAACTTTTTGCATAATCATCTTTGCAACAACAACAACTTGACCTAACCAACCTACAGGGTCAAATAACTTCGCGATCGTAGATAAAACTTCCCTTTTAGTATGGCTCGATTTATGTGCAATAGGATTTACACTAAAATAAAAGGAGTCCAGTTGAGCGTTCCATTGAATGCCCAAAGTCTTAGAACTACTAGATTCCACAAACGTTAAAAGTTTAGCGTCGACTAAATGATTAGGAGGAAATCTGTCCAAAATTGTCCGTTCGTTAGATGTCCATTTCCGTAGTTCAAATTTAGCAGAAGACAAAGCCGCTATAAGTTGATCACGAGCGATCAAAGCAGTGGAAATGTCGTGAGTCCCTGTCAAAACGTCGTCAACGTACATACACTTTCGTAAAATGTGTGATGCTAAAGGGTATTCAGCTTCAGAATCGTCCGCTAATTGTAGCAATGTCCGAATGGCAAGATAAGGAGCGCAATTAACGCCAAACGTCACTGTTTGCAACTCATAGTCCTTAACGTCCTCCGTCGGAGAATCTCTAAACAAGATGCGTTGAAATGGAGTATGAGAAGAATCAACCCTTATCTGTCTATACATTTGCGTGATGTCGCAATTGAAAACAAATCTAAAAAGTCTCCATCTTAAAATCAAGAGGACTAAGTCAGCCTGTAAGGTAGGTCCGACATAAAGGCAGTCGTTAAGACTATTACCGTTCGAAGTTTTATTCGAAGCGTTGAAAACGACTCGTAATTTTGTTGTCTTTCGTTCGGGTTTAACGACTGGGTGATGAGGTAGATAGCATGCAAAAGTAGTTGCTGTGGATGGCGTTGAAACAAGTTTCATATGATCTAGGTCTAAATATTCCCTAACGACGCTATCATACATTTCCTTAATTTCAGGTTTTCGTAGGAGGGCATTTTCAGTTCTGTAAAATTGTTTCAGCACATTCGTACGAGATATACCTAAATTCAAATGTTGAGGGAATTCAGTTTTAAAAGGCAGGGTCACAATATAACGACCATCTGAACCGCGACGCGTAGTTTTCTTAAAATTCTCCTCACATATTTTATCAGAAGTAGATAATATTTTCTTTTTAGGATTCTCCTCCAGTTCCCAAAATCTAAGAAGATTTCTATTCAGGCAATCTTCCTCCGAAAATTCTACCTTAGTAGAATAGACTTGAACTTGGGGTTTGTATATTGGACCAGTAATAATCCAACCAAATATCGTATTTTGAGCTAATAATGAACCCAAAAGATCTCGACGAATTTCTCCTAACAAAATTTTCGGATACAAGTCAGCACCTAATAACAGATCGATAGGTCTGCTATCATAAAAGTTGATATCAGCTAACCGAAGGTTTGGCAATTTTTCCTTAATAAACGAAGGAACTATAAAGGATGGCAAGTTACCCGATATATGTGGTAAAACGAGTGCCATAGTTTCCAATATAAATGGTGAGTCTATAGGAGACCCAATTTTAATAGGACAAATTTTCCGTGAAGTAGCAGAGACAGCCTGATTCACACCTGAAATTTGAGCATTCGTAGAATGCGTCGAAAGTTTCAGGCGATTTTGAAGCCGTTCAGAAATAAACGACGCTTCAGAAGCCGGGTCAATAAGTGCCCGGGCTGGGTACGTAATACCCTGATGAACGAGATTCACCATTGCTGTCCCTAAAAGCACGGTCCTATTTTCCGAGGTATGAAATACCTGGCGATTTAAAGGAGCACTATTATGACCATTTGAAGTAGAGGGGAAAGAATTCGTAGGTAAGGCGTTGGTCAGTCGAGAGGTCGTAGCCGAATTCGCACCGAAATTTGAATTGTTTTCCCTAGCTGAGCTGTCAGACTGTGGCAACTCACGATGTAGCATTGTATGATGACGTTTATTACAAATCGAACAATTATGTGTGCTACTACAATTTTTCGCTTCATGTGTCCTTGATAGGCAATTGACACAACAATGAAACTTTTTCACGGTAGAATATCTGCCGGAAACAGATAGACTTTTAAAACGATGACAAGATCGTAAGAAATGCACCTGGTTTTTGCACAAAATGCAATTTGCATTCGAAGAAGAAGAGGAAGCAGCATTTGTATGATGCGCTTTAACTTTATGATCTGTCGACCGTTTGGGAGGTTCTGAACTTCTCAAGTCCCGAAGACAGTCCAATGTTTGTGATCTTTCCGTCAGAAATTGATCCAAATCTTTCCAGAGGGACAAGGCCGACTTGTCTTTTATACTCTGCTCCCAAAGATTAACAGTATTGGTCGGTAACAGTTGAATACATAAAAACACTAATATCGGCTCCCAGCTATTTGTCGAAATGTCATAAGTGGACATAGCTGTAAGGCAACCATTAATACCGCGCTGTAAAGATTTCAACCCAACACTGGTTTCCTTATCAAGAAAAGGAAGCCCGAAAAGTGTTTTGAGTTGATTATTGACAAGCATACGAGGATTATCATACGCTTCCCTTAAATTTTTCAATGCCACATCAAACCCTTGATTGGTAAGAGGGCATTTCGACACTATTTCCCGCGCCTCACCACTGGTTTTACGAACCAAATGGCATAAGCGTTCGATGTTGCTAAGACGGGAGTTATTAACGTAGACCGCGGTAAAAAGATCCCTAAAAGTGGGCCAAGACAAATAATCACCCTCAAAAATGTCAGTGTCACAAGGCGGAAGAGTTAAATTATGGCAAAAATTGTCAGTCGAATTGACATTAACAGCCGGCGGCTGCTCGTGAAGCTTAGAAGATGCTTCCAAATTACGTAATTTTTCATTAATACGCAATAAACAATTAACGAACGCGTTAAAACTGGCTTCGTATTTTGCCTCCGCGGCGTCAATATCGTCAGGTTCGGTATCTTTCGCATTTTTTAAATAACTCAGACAAGCGCGATAAGAAGATTTTGCTTGTTCCCATAACAAGTTTACTTCCTTCCCTCTTATCTCAAGATTGAAAACCGAATGAAGCTCTTCGCGTATATCATTAAATCTCGCTTCGTATTTAACGAGAGCATCCGAATCTTCAATGAAAATATCCAACGCGGTTTCAGGCATTTTTTATTAAATAAATTTAAAAAAAAATTTATAAAAATCAAATAAAATTAAACAAACGAAAATTTCCGAAAATCCACGAAAAATATTTATCAACTTTAAATTCGTAAATGAATTTCACAAAAAATGCCGATATAAAAATATTAAAAATAATATTAAATTTAAAAAACACACTAAATAAGTCGCGACTATGACGGACAGTAGGGTGATAATATGTAATTTAATAAAAACCAACAACACTTTATTCATACAAAGCTATGGTTTGTTCAAATAAAACAGCTTGTGAGATGCGTATGGAAAAAAAAACAATGTATTACTCGCGAATAAAGCACAAAAGAAAACAATAAGTAAAAAAACACTGTGTGTATGTATGTAAAGTGTTAAAAAATAATCACTTTAACAAACCCGACGGCTTTTGTTTTTCACAATAAAATTAAAGAGATAAATTCACTTTATAATTTAAACGCTCACTTTATTTTTACACGGTGTAAAGTTTACTTTAATACCGAAAACAAATTGATTTAAAAAATTTTTATAAGGAAAAAAATTAAATCTGTCCGTCCAAACGCACTGTTGATCAAAATTGTACCAAAAAACGAAAGGAATGACAAAGTGTCAAACAAAGGTACTGTATAAACTAACACTTTCGAAGGGTTGTAAGACGATCGCAATAAATCAAAAAGTATTAACAAATAAATAATTTTTAATATGAATATTAATTTTTTATATCCGAAATTTATTTTGTTAATAAAAAAAATACGCGATTTTAATTCACTAAAGCTCACACTAAAATTGAACTATACGTACCTTTTTTAATTTGAAGAAATAAATAAATATTGTTAAAGCTGAATTTGCTGCTGCTGTTGTTAAAAAGATGGAGGATGGATGAATTTGCTAAAGTTGGAGTCTGCAAGAAGAAAAACTTTTAAAATCCGATTTACTTTGCAGGAATCCGGTTCAACGAAAGACCAAAATGTTTGCCGTCAAATTCGCAAATATATAAATAAAAAAACATAAATTTTTCAATTAATTAAAAATGAGATAAAGTTCTCAAGTTTATTTATTAAAATATATTACCTTTGTACAAAGTGATAATACAAAAAAAATCGACGGTTGATCGTAGTGATGTCGCAGAAAGCCGAAAAGAGACTAGACTAATTATTATGAGTTAAGGATGTAAGAGGGTGACAAACAATGTTTACAAGTGCCGTTAACGGTTCTACTAGTTAGAATCTGTGTAAAAACTCCTAACAAAGATGTTAAAAAGGGGAGTTAAATAGATTTTAACTAGTTATTAACCCAAAAAGGGGTCACCGTTTAAAAATGTTATAAATTGAAGAATATATACAAAATTAAGTATTTGTGTTTAAACACAATCGATATGCTGTATTACTAGACTTATTATTTATTTTGGTGGGGTTTTTATACCCAAACAATGATCAAAATGCTTAATACTAAAATAAGTTACATAGTGTATTTGTTATTGTGTTTTTGTTTCCAACTAAAAAATGCTGAATATTAAAATAATTATAAGTTAAAAGTGTATTTGTTGTTGTGTTTTGGTTTCCAACCATAATAATGCCTAATAGTGTTGTCATAATTTGTTAAATAATTATACTGAGTTCATTAACTCACCTATATTGTTTATTCTGATTAAGCATTAATATGTTTGGTAACAATAAAATATACGGAAGTAAATGTGGAGCAAAATAAATGTGACGTAATAATAAATACAAATAATTATATGAGTCAGAGTGCAGTGTTAATAGAAACAAACAAATGAATAAAAATGCAATGTATTATAAAATAAATAAATATAAAAAATGGTTGATATAAAACAACGTATCGTTGACTGCTTTGAGTTTAGACAATATCTTATATGCAATTTCACATATGGCACCTGTACCTCTAAAGTGAGTCAACTCAAAATTTACAAATTTTCAGTAGAGGCAAAAAACGGTTTTTTTTTTTTTAATATTTACTATAAAATTTAAAAACAGTTGTTTCGTTGTAAAGTAGTTGTTTTTCCGATTTTTTCAGTGACCATCAAAAATAACAAGTTTTTTGGGTGGAACTCAAAATATGTCTTTTTAGTGGATTCTAAAGAAGCTACTCTTATAACACAAAGAGGTTTACAACTGTATTTTTTTTTTGCGAAAGACTAGAAAAATCGATGTAAGATTTTTACAGTGGATAGATATGACCACTGTGTATCGTTTTCTTGCAAAAAGTGAAAATTGAAAAATTTTGAGTTGACTCACTTTAGAGGTACAGGTGCGATATGTATATTAGGGTTACCCAAAAAAAAAAAAAAAAAAAAAAAAAAAAAAAAAAAAAAAAAAAAATGGGTGCCCAATCGTTTTTTGAAAGCTTAAAGGGTAAAGTATTTTTGTGATTTTTTCAGATTTTTCGGATGAGGTTTAGAGGCCGCTAAAGTCGAATTTTACCCAAAAAACGGGATTCGCGGACATTTTTTGAGTTTTACTTATTACTTGGCCCATAACCACGATTTTCTTTGCTACAAAGTCAATATTTTAAAAGGAGAATGTTCAAGCTTTACTTTTCTGTGTAGAAGTCGTAAGTTTCGGTAATTTTTTGCTCCGTTCTTATTGAACCGTTTTGAAAATCAATAGGTTTGCAGCCCGTGGTTGAATGGATAGTATTATTATAAAAGGTAATTACTTTGTAAATTTTCTCCTCAACACTATCGATGTCCTTATCAGGGTCCTGTCTCAGCAAACGAATGTGCTCATTCATTGTATTATGAAGACGCTGTATGTCAGAATTTGAGTGTGGTTATTATTCGAATCAAAATGAATTTCTATATTCTCCCGTCTTAGAAATTCAGTCAATGTCAGCGCCTTAAACCCGAACTCATTGTCAGTTACGATTTTTCGTTTGCTACCAACAATACTAAGATACTGAATTTGGGCTCTCTTAAACTCTACCTACGACCTGTTATGGATTTTTATTGCCTGAACAAATTTAGAAAACTTGTCAATTATTGTCAGGAACAACGTTTTCTGTAAGCAATAGAAAACATCTAAAGGGTCCGCCAAATAACTTTTTTTTTTGAAAATGCTATAAAAAAAAACTACTGAATATTATCTCAAATTTCTTTTTTTATTTGAAAGTACAATCCTTCCGGTTAATAATGGAAAATAATTTCATTCAAATGGCTGCCTCGGCTGGCCATGCAGTAGCCTACACGATCGGTCCAATTTTTAAGCACATTATCGATTGTGTGCAGCTGTATTTCACCAATGGCTTCACGAATATTGTCCTTTAAAGCGTCAATTGTCTCTGGCTTGTTGGCGTAACACTTATCTTTGAGGGCACCCCACAAATAATAGTCCAACGGTGTCAAATCGCAGCTCCGAGGTGGCCAAACGACATCAGCTCTGCGGCTGATTATGCGATCTTTAAAAACAGGGCGCAAAACATCGAGTGTAGCTTCGGCTGTGTGGCACGTAGCGCCGCACTGTGGTCAATTTCGCGAGATAGTGGTCAAAACTCTATAACTTTTGACCGGATTGGTATTTTTTTACGCAATTTGTTTTGTTCAATAGGAGGGACTTTAAGCTTCAATTTGCGTGTTCAAACGTAAAAATCGACTGATAGGAACGTAAGTAATTTGGAGTTAAAAATGCATTTTAATTTTTTGTTGAGTTTCCATGTAAAAGTTGAATATTTTGACATTTTAAATAGGTATTTTTTTTATAATTTCTTATTTTCTTCAATCGTATTTTACAACCAATACTTATTTATTATTCCTAAACTTAATTTTGGTCAGAAAATGCCAACATTTGGCCCCTGACATTTATTTAGTCTCAGTATTCACAGGGGCCAAAGGTTGGTTTTTTTTTTGGAAGAAAGCTAATTCTTTTGAGGATTAAACTGAAAAATAACACTGAAATTCCCAACAATATCAATATCATTTGGATATATTATATACAGAACACAACATCGATAAAATTTTAAGTAAACTTTTACTATTGATTTAAAGTGCACATATATTTTATTTAAATGTATTAATAAAAATTTATACTAAAATTAGAAACAAATTATAATCTTTAAACTAGTATTAATTAAACAATATTAGTAAAAATTTCTTCCAAATAGCTTTGATTTTCATTTTGCAGTAGTTGTTTAGCTTCTTCATCTAACTCTAATGAGGTTGATTTCCATTTTTGTCGAATACTGGACATATATGGGTCTGATGTGCACAACAAAATATTAATAAGATCTTCATTAGTACAATATCTGGAAATTTTTCTGGTATTGTCCTCGCGAAAGAATCTGTAGTCTTTGTTCCTTTTTTCTTGGGCTTCTTCTGAGAGATCTCCAATTGGAAGCATATTGTGCTGAATTATTTGTTCCCCATGGAACAAAATTTTGTGAACTGTGGTTGGCATATGTCTCCAAGAATATTTTTGGTTATAAAGGGTTGCTGTCTCATTAGCATACTGACCAAATTTTTTTGCATCTATCTTTTTGCTACATGCTATAACTTGTAATATGATTTGGAATCGTCGTATTAAATCATAATCTACTCCAGTTATAGAAGCTGCAGTTTCTGGATCGGAAAAAAATCTCCTTGCTGTGTTTCCATCATTAGAATTTCCTTCTCCTTGCTTTGGCTGGTCAATTATAAGGCCTATCTCACGGTATTTTTCCTGAATATCTTTTTTTTTTGCTTTCTTTTTTCCAAATTTTCTTTGTTGTTTCTCACTGTTTCGCCTAACGGGCCAAATTCCAAATCGTATCCCAATTTAAGAATATGCTCCATAAAACGAATTCTAGCATAAAACGAATAGCACGAATTCTAGTACTGGCAATAATATAAAAGGTACTTGGTTTTACCAGTTATTTCCATTGGTTTTAAATTTATTTGCAATTTTCACGTATTTACCTTTTCCAAATGAATTGCCAGATACCACATAATTTGAGAGTTCTATTGTCATTTTTGTCAAAATTTTGATACACCCTTCTATGTGGACTAGGTCCAAATATGGGCCAACTTCTCCTAATTTCAACAGAATTATTTTTTGGGTCAATAAGAACTCTTGTACAAAATTTCATCAAAATATATGCATAATAGCCACTTTCACATACAAATAACTTCTCAAAAAATATGACGTGCATTTGTACCGAATATCTTACCTTGGGTCAGAAAAATTGCTGTAGCTCAAAAAGTGAAGTCCCGATGCATGGACATGTATATATAGGAATGTAGGGGAGAGATAGGACTACAAAATAATAAATTTGTGTTTTGACTCAGCTTGACTCACAGGAGTTGTGCTCTATGAAGTAGGAAATTTCCGAGAAATTTGACCTTTTTTAAAAAAATAAATTTAAATTGTTCTGAAAACAGTAGAGCTTCAATTTTTTTTTACCAGTAATAGGAAATAAGTTAAGTTACAACACAAAATTTATTTCGTCCAAAAATCTTGGAAAAAGTTATGATCATGTAAACTTTAAAAATTAACTAAAAGTATCATAAATTTACTAAATTCTGAAAAAGCCCATTTTGGACCACCCTGTTCTCAGTGAAGTAGTTGAAATAGAGTTCTAATTTTTTGGCTCCCGAGATTTACTACTGTCTACTTTCATATGAGTCTAATAACTTTAAAATCGGAGAACAAAAACCAAAAGGAGTTTTGGCCGCTATCTCAAAATATTGACCACAGTGCGCCGTCCTGTTGAAACCAAATGTTGCCAATATCCTCCTCTTCAATTTTTATGAACAAAAATTCGTTCAACATGGCCCGATAACGATCGCCGTTGACTGTAACGGCCACTCCTTGCTCATTTTCGAAGAAAAATGGCCCAATTATGCCTCTGGACCAAAATCCGCACCAAACAGTGACTCGTTTTGGGTGTATCGGCTTTTCAATGTATGCGTGCGGCTTTCCTGTGCCCCAAATGCGACAATTTTGCTTGTTTACATACCCGCCAAGATCAAAATGAGATTCATCTGAAAAGATGATATTCTCGGGTATACGCACTGTTTTTGGCTTTTCACGCTTTGGTTTATCGATGAGGATGCCAGTTTCTTTCACTTTTTTCACAAGATAACGAACATACGGAGCTGACGGTGCTTCCATTCTTCCAAAATCCGTACGCAATTTTCGCACACATTCTGCAACATTACCATGATTTTCAAAGTAATGTCGCAATATTTCCCAGCGTTGTTCAAGCGTATACACAACCATATTCGTTCAGCGGAAGGATAAAACTAATTATCTGTCAAATCAGACATGAGCTAAGTGTTACCATTCACGAAATAAGCACTAGTTGAAAAAAAAAACGTTAGGGTCCGCCCTTTATATGTACTACATCTCCAGGGCTGTCTGTTTGATCGGCTTGCGGTCGTACTTTTCTATATTGCATATCTCACAATTGTTAACACATTGCTGTATTTGTAGCTTAAGTTTTGGGTGATATATTCTCATCCTAAGTTGCTCGTAATTTCGTTAATACCACGGTGATTGTTTCTTTTATGCTCCCTTTCAGTAAGTTCGCAAAGAACATTTTCATCTAAAATGTCTACAATGCGATCATTACACTTTACTATCTTCAATGTTGATACTGAAAAATATTTTAAAACTGTTTCCCGAAAAAGTTCGTACACTAAATTATCTTCGATAAGAATATCATTGACTAGAAGGATGAAAACATTTTTTTATAATTGTTATCAAACTAGTTTCACTGAAATTGTTTGCACTTATTACTTTCCTATTATTCTTAAAAATGTTTCTGTTAACTACGTTTAAAGAGGAAGAATTCGATTTTTGTATAATAATTTGATTCTTATAAAAGGTGAGTGGAGATCTGCTGAAGGATTATTACATTTGGTTGAACCTCCTGGATCAAATTTATCTGTGCGGCTATTCTAGATAATGCGTCTGCATTTCCATTGTCAATACCTCGCTTATAAATAATCTCATAATCATATTCTTCCAGCTTTAGCCTCCATTTTACCACTTTCGAATTTAGTTCCTTAATAGAGACAAGCCATTGCAATGGTTGGTGGTCTGTCTGAAGAACAAAAATCCTACCAAATAATAATGGTATGTCACAGCCCATATTACCGCTAACAACTCCGTCTCGACCGTACTATAGTTAAGTTCCTGCTGGTTGAGTGTTCGACTAGCGTATCAAATAATGTGATTGTCCTGTGATAACACGGCACCAAGCGCAAAATTGCTTGCGTCAGTGTTTAAAACAAATTTCTTATTGAAATCGGGATATATCAAAATTGGATCACTGGTAAGAAGCATTTTCAAGGTTCTGAAACATTCGAGGTACTGGGGATCATATATGTCCACTTTAACGTTCTTCTTCAAACTGTCATTGGTTTTGCGATTCTAGAGTAGTCCTTTATAAACTAATTGACAACACAGTCCACTTTCTTCGGAATGGGTTTTATACCCTGCCGTATGACCACATGGCCCAAAAATTTAGTTTCCTCTTTAAAAACTCACATTTGTCCATTTGGACCTTCAAATTTTCTTTCCTAAGTTTATCGAATACAAGTCTTAATGAGTTCGTATGCTCTTGGAGAGAAGTGAAATAAACGATAATATCGTTCAAATATACTAAACAAACTTTATTGATCAAGTCACCCAAGATACCATGCATAAGCCTTTGAAAAGTGGTGGATGCGGTTTTAAGAAACTCATAGTGGCCTCCTTCGATCGAAAAAGCAGTTTTGTGTATGTCCCTTTCATCGATTTTGACTTGATGAAATCCTCTAGTAAGATCTAGGGTAGTGAAGTACAAGTTTTTCCAAGATTTCGTCGATGTTTGGAATTGCAAACCGATCGTCTAAATTTTTTTCGTTCAGTTTTCTGTAGTCGACAATTAGGCGCCACTTTTTAGTGAGTCATCATTTTTAGGAACTATCCATATAGGAGCAGAATAGGCAGATTTAGAAGGTCGTATTATTCCGTTAGACAGCATCTCCTGAATTTCTTTCTAACTTCATCCCTATGCACAAAAGGGTGTCTATAGGTTTTCGAAAATACGGGTATATCGTCCCTTACAACAATTCTATGCCTGATTGCATACGTGAGCGTTAAATTTGCATCTGTTTCGTAAAATAATTCCTTATAATCATTCCAAAAAACCGTCAAATTAAGTTTTTCCTCCTCATTCGGGTGACCCAATCTTACTTCATCTAATACAGAGTCTTGGTAATCACCCTTCGGCAAATTGTCAACTAAATGGGAATTATCACATGTAACAGGCCACGAATTGTCTTCGGTGAGATATATATTTTCCGGACAGTGTGTTAAAGTTTCCACCTCTACCCCAAAATAATTCCGCTGTTCCGTGATGTGAATTAACCCACATTCAACACTAGTGATAAACTTGACCTTTTGAAAGTTTGGAAAAGCAAGGGTAATCAACAACAGCTCTATATTTGTGAAGTACGTCATTCCCAATAATTAAATCGAAATTGTCGTGAAACTGCACTCGATTAGAAATATTTTCTCAATATCATCTCCTAGCTCAGAAAACAAAATCCTCCATTTTTGATTACATAAACCTAGATTTACGATGGAATGCGTAGCTCCTGTATCTATTATAAATTTAAGATTTTCCTTTACGACTATATACGGTAGTTTTCCGTAGAGGCCAGAAAAAGAAAATATTCTCCTTTGATATTATTATTTACAATATTTGAATAGTTAGGATGTTCCGATTGTGGAAAATCATTTGTGAAGTAAGGTCTTGGACAATTCAGTGAAAAATTTCCTGCACAACTCGATTCACGAATCATATTTATATCCATCAGTTCTGGAATTGGAGGTTTAGGAGTTTTGATTCTGGTATGAACAATTTTTTGTGTTATTACGATTATAATTGTTCTGATTATGAACGTTGCTGAATTGATTATTTCGTAGGAAACCATTACTAGTATAATACCTGTTTAACTTATTATGATTGCTACTATTACGTGCCATTATTGTAACCCCTTTCATTTCCATTTGAATATGAATGTCGACCGCTGTTATTATTTCTATTACTATGAGCATCTCTATGATTCCCGTTACTATTGTCCGTACGTGACCGGTTCGAATTTGTACTATTGAAATTATTATTCTTACAATTGCCTCCATAAACGGCATGTCCTGACGTAAACAGAGTGTTCATTGCGTCTTCCAGAGTCTGCGGATTCCTTCACGCTAACACGGTTCTCATTGCTTCGGGTATTTTCGCCATAAAAATATTGAGAGCCGTTTTCATGCTGTTGGAAGCAGCACGATCGCTATCCTTATTAACTTAAGTCCGAAACTGTTCTGTTATAAAAATCAATTGCGTTCGTTTTGAAAAATACGGATCGGAGTTTGTTATAAAGCTCCTCTATACTTTGATATTCCCCAAAATAATTCATTAAAACTGGCTTGACCTCAGACCACGTTTTTGCCTGAAAATTAATTTCGCTTTTGCTTTACCCTCAAATTATTATTATTATTATTTATTAATAGATTTGTAAGATTATAATATAAAAGTTTAAACATACTTATTAATTATTACATAGTTACAGTCTATATTTGGCGTACCAATATTGTTGTTTGCCAGATTGGCATTTAAATTAATTGTTAAATATTTGTTTAATTTTTTAATTTAAAATTCAAATTCATTTAGTATAAGGTTTCTATATTTTATACATGATTCCAGATATTTGAAAAGAGAGACGAAATTCGTGCCATTTAATTTATTAAATACTTCATTTTTACTTAGTGTGTTTTTACCAAAGTATAAAATTCTGAATTCTTTATATATTGGACAAATGCCAATGAAATGGAAAGTATTTTCAGGTTCGTGCATGTTACAAATTGAACATATACCATCTGTATTATTTTTGAAGCATCTAGCGTTGAGATTCAGCAAACCACCTCTAGCCTTTATAATTAAGCTAGTAGCTCGTGAGGATAATTCAGCAGCAAGTTTTGGTGTAGTATTATAATCAAGTTGAGCATAAAGATCATGGAACTGTGAGTTCGATGCGTTGAGGGTAAAATCATTTCTTTCTTTTTGTTTCAAAAGATCAATTAGCTCTTCCCAATAAACACATATAGGAATATTGCTAATTGGAGGTAAAATTGCAGCATGTTACACAAACTTGACCATTCTTTTGCCCAGTATATATTCAGCTCTATAACTTTCTCTGCCAATATTCGTGGTAACCTTTGAGGACTTAAAGCTAATACTTTGTTGATGTAAGAAAAATGTAACTTGAGAGTTGAAATAAACATGGAATTTAGACCAGTCTCCAAGTATAGCATGTACAGGGTTGCCCATATTCGACGGACCCATCTGGCAACGCCATAACTTTTGACAGAGATGTCAGATCGCTTAAAGACATACCGCGTTTGAAGCGTCAGTCCAAGCAGATTTTTACCATGCAACAATACACGCCACGCGAGCGCTCTGAAATAGTTGAAATTTACATTCAACAGAACAAGTCAATTGTGAAAACTCAACGTGCTTTTAAAATATTAAAAAATGTGAGAAGTGCGCCTTCTAAGAACACCATTAAGCGTTTATACGAAAAATTTTCGATTGGTGAGGCTCTTTCTAATCCGAAGAGGCCAAATAAAAGTCGACCAAGGCGATCGGCCGAGAATATCGCTGCCGTAGGAGCCAGTGTTGAGAGGTCCCCAAGAACATCCCAAAAACGCCGTTCTCAGCAGTTGGGCATGGCTCGGTCCACTTTACAACGGATTATTCGCGTTGATTTGCATTTGTTCCCGTACAAAATTCAATTGACGCAAACATTGTTGCCTGTGGACAAGCCTCGTCGATTGGAATGGGCCCAAAGAGTCATCGAAATGGCCGAAGATGACGAGCAATTTTGGAACAAAATTATCATGTCCGATGAAGCCCATTTCACATTGAATGGGACCGTAAATAAGCAAAATTGCCGTATTTACGCCACTGAAAATCCTCAGGAGATTCAAGAAGTGCCTCTTCATGACGAAAAAGCCACAGTTTGGTGCGGCGTTAGTGCGAAAACGGTCATTGGGCCGTTTTTCTTCCAAAATGAAAATGGCCTTGCTGTTACCATCAACCAAGAGCGTTATCGCGACATGATGACCAATTTTGTGATGCCAATTATTCGTCGAAAGCGTATGAGGCAGTTCTGGTTTCAACAAGACGGCGCTCCACCGCACACAAGTCGCATAACAATCGATTTTCTGAAGAATTTGTTTCCGGGCCGTTTGATGTCGAAAAGGGGTGATTTGGACTGGCCACCGCGTTCGCCCGATTTGACGCCGCCTGATTTCTTCTTGTGGGGATATTTGAAGTCAAAGGTTTACGTTAACAAGCCGAGGACCGTAGAAGAGCTCAAGGACAACATTCGTGAAGAAATAGCCGCTATTCCGGCCGAAATGTTGGCGAAAACGATGGAAAATGCTGCAAAAAGGGCACAATACGCCATCAACGCCAGAGGCGGCCATTTGAGAGATATCATATTCAAAAATTGATGTAAACAAATCTACTTGGAACAAATTAAATGATTAAGATTGCCAACCGCCAAATTTTTATTTTTTTCTTTGATTTAAAAAAAAAAAAAACATGGGTCCGTCGAATATGGGCAACCCTGTAGTTAGGAGTAGTGCTTGGTAGGTATAGCATTTTTTTAATGAAAAAACGAAATAATTTCTCCACATCATCATATTATTCATATCCCCAAACTTGAGCAGCATAGAACATTATTGCTTTTGATCCAGCCTCAAAAATTTTTAGTTTATTCCTTTTTGATATTTTTGGATGATTTATATACTTGGACCAGGTGGAATTTATGGCTATTTTAGTAGACGAAAGCTTGTTGCGAAGATAATTTCTAAAAGATAGGTTGTATGTTATATCGACTCCAAGGTACGTGTAGCTGTTAACAATTTCAATATTTTCATGTTCATAATTCCATCTTAAATCTGCAGCAATTCGCGGACCTTTACGGAAATAAACTTTTTAATTTTGCAAAATTTACTTTTAAGCTCCATATTAAACAATATTCTTGTAGAGCATCAATCATATCTTGTAAACCACTAGGTGTGTCGGATAGGATCACAATATCGTCCGCGTATAACAAAACTTATACATTTATATTGGCAACATTGATACCACCAGGTAAAATGTCGGGAGATCATTTATGTATAAGGATAGCAAAACTGGACTTAATAAGCATCCTTTACTTTACTCCGGATTTAACTAAAAAATGTTCCGAAAATGTACATCCATCCCAAATTCTGCTCTTTGTGTTTTCATATAAAGATTGTAAAATGCGGATAATTTTTGATGAAATGCCTATGCATGATAGTTTGTAAAATAGACTGTTCCTGGGGATCATATCGAAGGCACACGAGAAGTCAACAAAGAACGCATACGTATAATTATTATTTATTTTGTTTAAATTTACAATGTTAACAAGATTAAATATATTGTCGACAGTAGAATAATCTTTTCTAAACCCAGCTTGAAACTCGTTCAAGACATTATTTCTTGTTAGCCAGTCTGATAAACGATTCAATATAAGGTTATTAAAAATTTTGCAAATCGTGTTTATTAAGGATAGTCCTCAATAATTTGTTGTTAAATTTGGGTCGCCTTTTTTAAACAATGGAATCAAGATTGACTGTTTGGAAGATGTTGGAATATCCTCCCGAAGGAAAATATAATTAAATATATTCAATATTTCTTTAAGGAAGCAATAGGGAGCAAATTTATAAAATTCATATGGAATGCCATCTTCTGGGGATTTGTTTAATTTTAGGTTCTTTGTAACTGCATACAACTCACATAATTCAAAAGGAGAATCCAAAAAAGCGTCCACAAAGCAAGGCAAACACCAACTTATCACTTGAGTTTCATTTCTATTTTGTAAAATAGAGGCAAAGTGTAAAAAAAAAAAAGTCATTAGCTTTTAGATTTCCCTTAGGCACATGCGTACTAGATTTCAGAGAGTTTGATAGCTTCCACCATTCATTGCTGCATTTAACTTTATCTAGTTTTTTAAGATTATTATTGTAAAAGGCTAGTTTTTTTTCACCACATAGTTTGAGGTATTTCGTTCTTGAAGCGTAGTAGCGTGATTTGCTAAGATTTGTATGTTTCTTCCTATATTTTTTAAGATTTTTAAGCATAGTTGAACGAAGACCAAAGCATTGCCGGTCGAACCATTTCTGTTCAGGCTCATGGAAAGTTTTATTCGATTTGCTAACATTTGCTTGTTTAATTTTTGTTGTTATTGCTGAAATCATTTCATCCACCATCATGTTCGTCTGAAACAACTGTCCATTAGTAAATACGCCAAGGTTACTACTATATTGACCACCATATTTACTGTTCCAGTAGAGTTTTTGTAAAGAAAGTTGCACACAACTAGGGTTTAAGCTATTTGGGATTTTAATTTTGAGACATAAAGGCATATGATCAGAATAAGGCTTAGACGCCACCGTTAGATCTTCAACATGTGTAGTAAATTATATGAACAAATACAGTAATCGATGACAGAACTACCCATGACTCCACAAAAGCTGAAATCTCCTTGAGGGTCACTTCTTGTTCTGCCATTTACCACAATCCCTCCTAAGTTTTCAATTACGTTAATCAGTTGTCTTCCTTGAGCATTAATAGTTTTATCCTTGGAATGTCTAACATCACTGATATGAGGAAAATCGCGAAAAATATTTTGATCTAAAACTTGTTCTTCTCCTATGCGTGCATTTAAATCTCCCATTATGCAAAAACTTGTCGCACTAAGTTGTTGTAAGAAGTCTCCAAATTTATCCAGGTCATTTTTCCAATTTGTGCAGTTCAAATACTTGGGAATTAAATTAAATACATTTCCTTCAAATTTGGCAGACAAAAATGTACCGTCGTGCATGTTTATAAACTTTAAGGCATATTTTTTCGGACTTTCTTTTTTGAAACCGTATAGACAACCACCACTTGCACGACCAGCTTTATGTACTTTAGTTGCAGGAACCCAATGTAAACAGTAATTCTTAAAAACGGACGAGAAATATGTTTGATTAGACGATACGACATGCGTTTCGAACAAAAAGAATATATCACAATTATTTATATAAGCTATAAAATTACCAAAATTTAAAGATTTTTCAAGATTTGCTATATTATATGATATTAAATGGCACGAATCAAATTGCTAATGTGAAGTAGAGATAATCGTGTTACTAATATTATTGGATTTAAAATTATCATTAATATATATTTCAAAAGAGCAGCCACATTCATCAAAACTTTTCTTTAAAGTTTCCTCAAATTTACTCTTTATAAGATCGATAAATAAACCTTGGGAGAGCTCATCATATTGACCAAAGAGAGGATTCACTCTATCAACAAGGGAAATAAATGTATATAAATCTTGTTCCCAGAAAATTCTTGTAATTTTCCTAGAAATTCACGTGGATTTAAAGTGATAGCGGTGGAGGGAATGCTTTCATGAGCCATATTTGAGAAAAAATATTATTTTACTTACTCGAAAAGAAGGTGATTTATTTTTTTTTGTTTTTAAATATAATTAAAATTTTATTTGATTAATTATTTATTATTATTATTTATTTTTTTTTTTTTTTTTTTGAGAAATTTAAGTTTAAAAAAACGCGAGTGCCAAAAAATCCTATTTAATATAAATATGTACGTACCTATTTCTGTACTTGTAGTATACTACATATGCAATATTAGAAATAATTATTATACAATAATTGAAATTATATACAAAAATGCTTATTTTACTGCTTCAATGTAAAATAACAAAATAACAAAATAATCAAAACAAACAAGTCGTGTTTTTGAGATCGCTGTGAATAATTGTTTTGAATAAACATTAAAAACGCTTTTCCAAAGTTAATTCTTTTTATAATTCATAGTCGAGAGTGTCCATTGCAGTTGTAGAATACTGTCATCACAGTAGTTATTGTGTTTTATGAAATAAATACATATTAAATTAAATTAAAAATAAATTCGGAGTACTAAGAATTAAATATTATTAAAACCACTCAAACAGTCAGCTGTTGCTATAAATAATCACAGTCGTTAATATAAGTAGTTAATATATGAAAAATATTATATCGCCATCTAGTGGCAAGTAGTACTCACAAAATATAATACAGGTTTTAGACCAAAACATAGCTGTGTCACTGCACTCTTAAATGTATCTGAGGACATAAGAAAAAATATTGATATTGGCTATACTACGTTTCTTGCTATAAATAATCACAGTCGTTAATATAAGTAGCTAATATATGAAAAATATTATATCGCCATCTAGTGGCAAGTAGTACTCACAAAATATAATACACTTAACCCCACGTTTACAACTTAAAATCTTAAATCTAAAAATTAAATAAATAAAAAATATTAAAACAAATATCAACACAACTCGTAATTAAATACATTAAAAATAAATAAAAATGATGGATAACAATAACAATATCAGCACTAAAAAAAAAGGGAAAATGTTTCACCACTTAACAATGACGCAAAAAGTGCGCGATTAACACTTTCTCCAACTCGTTTAATGGAACTTATGGATAAAAGATTTGAGAAATAGTACCAGTTAATAACAACGAAAACTGCGTCATCCATACAAGAAAGTGAGGCTAGAATTCTATCTCAGATGAACGAGAAAATAAGTGAAGTTGAATTAAAGATAAATACTGTTGAAAATAGACTCTTAAATGAGCTTGATAAACGTATTGTTGATATAATGAGTGAAATTCATAACGTAAGTGAGAGAGTTACTGAGCTTGAAGCAGGTTGTACCGAAATTAAACTGCTTCAAACAGAAATAAAAACATTAAAATCTTAAATTCAACGCCAGGAAAATATAGCTGTTTCGTGTGATCTTAGAATAAATGGTATTCCATACAAGGCTAATGAGAACCAAAATGAACTTTTTGATAACATATGTTATGTATTAAATATATCAACACCTGCATACAAATCCATTTTTCGTCTACAGAACAGGAACAATAAAGAATTAAACTCGCCTGATGCGGTTATACTTGTGAAACTTATGTCGCCTTACGACAAAAATTTTGTTCTAAAATCACTAGCATATTTTAGAAAAAACTCTCAGTCTCATTCTGAAAAAAACTGCAATAGGAAAGTCTTTATTAATGAAAACTTAACATCAACAAATTTCAAAATATTTCAGACAGCGATTGATTTACGTAAGCAGAATCGTTTACTTCTGCTTTTACATTGCGTGGACTAGTCTACATAAAAGTCTCTACTAACCAGGAACCTAAACGAATTGAAGACATTAATGAACTAAATCAGTTTTTTCTGCCTTATAATCGTAATGAAAAGCATCAAAATGATATAAAATAGGATTTTAACTGATGTATTGCTATTCTTAATGTTATTTTTACCTTTCCAAGCACTTGTATTGTATAAAGTCTCTTATAATTCTTGTGTTATACGTATAAGTATGCTTACATTATTAAAACAAAATTGTAATATGAATTGTAACTTTTATCCTCCTAATACTCGTAGCGTTGCCCTATTATTATTATGTTTAATACATTTTAATGTCACAAACATTTAATACTGGGTTGAGTTCTAATGACCGTACTAAAAATATGATCCGAGTTTTAACAAAACAGCGTAATGGATTGAACATATGCCATATTAATGCACAAAGTTTGGTCAATAAAATGGATGAGTTCCGATATTTGTTTGAGGAATCTGATGTGGATATCGTGTGTATATCAGAAACTTGGTATAAAGAATGTGTAACTGATGGTATGGTTGCTGCCAAAGGCTATAAATTATTAAGAAATGATAGACTAAAACACGGAGGTGGTGTTGCTATTTACATTAAAAATCATATTTGTACAAAATTTATTTGCTCATCAAAGGCGGACGACAAAATAGAATATTTATTTGTTGAAATTATCTCACGTGAAAGTAAATTACTATTGGGTTGTACCTACAGACCTAACAAACAAATTCCATATGAATATTTTTTAAACCTTCTTGAAACCACCATACATTACAATGATGTTGTTATCGCTAGCGATTTTAATTCAAATATTCTGGCTGGTTCGGACATGTTACAATCCATCATGTCAATTGGATTATATATCGTCAACACTGCAAATCCTACTTATTATACAAGTTAACACATTATTTATTTTGCAATACTAAATTGCAAGTTAACATTTTATTATTTGTTTCGCAATATTAAATTGCACTAATTATTCCCACAGCGTCTGCACTTTTGCTTAAAAACAAAAGTGTCTTGTTGCAAGTCAACAACAGACAAAAAAAATAAAGTCTCAGGTTTGCGCTACACGCGCAAACCATCTTTTTGCTATTCTAGCATTTTTGGTAGCTCGCGTGTGTGTCGGTAGGGTTTAAATATTAAGAATAAAAATATTTGTAAGTCAGTAATAAAACTCAACTGGAAGCACATAGTGCTGTAGAAAATAAAACAAAGAAATAAATAATAAAGAAAAAGCACATAGTGCTGTTATAATAAAAAATAAGTGTTAATTTATTTCTAATTGGCGCCCAACGTGGGGCTCTGAAAGAAAAAAAAAGATCTTTCAGACTCCGAATTAAAAAAAAGACTTGACACGGTTCCCTAGTAGGGACAAATTCCAAACGGGGGCGTACGTTCTGTCGCGGCCGGTCAAGCCCGGAAACCGGGAAAAAATGAAATTAAACTTAAACAAAATTTTGAACAAAATAAAATTTCAAAACAAAAGAAAATGATAAACTAAAAATTTTTAGCAAATAAAATCGAAACTAAATTGCAAACTACAAGTGAAATTAAATTATTAATAAATAATACTTTTGAACAAAATTGATAAACTAAAAATTTTTTTACAAATAAATTTTTAAACACAAACTAAATTAGAAATTAATATAATTGAAACCACAAATGAAAATAAATTTTCAAACTTTAGTGAAAAAAAATCTAACGCACAATATTAGTAAAATTAAAGTTCTCAAAATAAGTGATAAACAAAAAATTTTTTTTGAAGGAAGATATCGATTAAGCAAATCGATCGGTGCGGCCAATGCACCTTGATTCAACAACAACAACAACAACAGAGATTCGACAACAGCAACACATCATCATCGTCCGAACACCAACAACAACGACTCCAGCAACGGAAAATTGGTCAACCATGTTCCAGTGGATCACAATATTAATGTAAGATTAAAACTATTGCAATTTATTTATGTTTAGTTAAGATTGTGAATTTAGTTGCAAGTTTATTGATAATTGTGAGAAATTTAAAATTAAAAAGAATTTAAATTACAAAATTTTAAGTTGATAAAATAGTATTTAATAATTTTGAAATTCTCAAATTAGTAAAAGATAACAAAATTGAATTATAAAAATTTTTTAAGTTGATAACATGATATTTAATAAGTAATGAAATTCTTAAATTGGTAGAAACAAAATATTTTCGAAATTTACATATTACTGAAATTTATTGATAATAATAGAAAGGGAAAGAAAGGGAAAATCCTGAAAATGAGTCAAGAAGAACAAATAGCTGCGACTTTGTCAAAGCTAAGCTTAGGAGCTTCCACTAGTAATACTAACACATCATCTTCCTTTACTAACAACCAAAAAAGGGAACTTGTTAATCTAATATCAGAAACGGTCACTTCCATTTTGAATCCCAGAGCTGAACAGGATGAGGAATTAAATATAGATTTTAGTAGAAACACTGACGCATCAGAACGCGTTCCTGATGTAGTGAAATGTCTAAGAGAGTTTTCCGGGAAACCAGGGGAATTCAATTCCTGGAGGAAATCGGTGGACAGAATTCTTTTAATGTACGGACAGAATAGAAACACAGCAAAATACTTTGCTATATTACACACAATCCGGCATAAAATTATTGGTGAGGGCGATGCCGCACTTGAATCGTATCGAACGCCATTAAGTTGGGAGAAGATAAAGAAATGTCTAATGTTGCATTACGCCGACAAGAGGGACGTCGGTACTCTGGAGTATCAAATGACAACTCTTGCCCAGCGAGGCAACACAGTTGAAGAATTTTACCAACGGGTTTATCAGTACCTTTCCTTGATTTTGGACAAAATTGATTGTCTAGACTTGGGAGAGGAAGCACTGTCTGCAATGACAGCGGCCTATAGAGGAAAGGCCTTAGATACTTTCGTTAGGGGTTTAAATGGCAACTTGCCAAGTCTTTTGAGTGTTAGGGAACCAACCAGCCTACCACAGGCTCTACAAATGTGCCTTAAGCTGAGCAATTTGAATTATAGAACAATTCATGCAAATAGCGTAGAAAAAGCACAATCAGGTCAGCAGCGTCCCGTCCCACTGAGAAGACCATTTTATCCGGAACTTACTAATCCACATGGACAGTTCCCCAGAACAATTAATTATTGTCCACATAGACAAACCCAAGTAGTTCCGAATTATTCCAACTATCCAAAACTGAATAACACTAGGCCTCTTTTACCGCCCAAACCGCCAGTGCCTATGGAGGTAGATAGATCGATCCAGACGAAACAAGTTAATTATCAGAACAGACCACAGTATCACCTGGGTCAGAATTTTGGACGACCATCATGGCAACCATCAAATAATAAATTTTCTCAAGGTGGTTTCAACCAGAACATTAAAAGACCACCCTCACAAAATTCGCCACAACCCAACAAGGTTCAACGCGTTTTCAATACGGAAGCAGCAAATTTTATTCCGTCCGAATGTACCAACTATGTAGAAAATAATCCCGAAGAATGCTATGAATACGAAGATGAGAAATATGAGGGAGAACAATCAGAATTTACTAACGACGATATTAATTTTTTAGATTAGGCTTTTCTTCTTTGCCATACTTTCTATTTAAAATGAAAAACGGCAATGAATTGAAATTTCTTTTGGACACCGGATCAAATAAAAATTACGTTAATCCTAAGTATATTCGAAATCCCATTCCTAACAAATCCTTTTTTGCCAATGCAATTGGTGGAGTGGTTGAAATTACTCACCACGCAAATATTAGCATTTTTAATGACGAAATAGGTAAATTAAAATTTTATATTTTACCAAATTTGACGACGTTCGATGCCATAATAGGCAATGATACATTGAAATTTTTGAATGCAATTATTTTCACTAAAGAAAATTATTTTACATTACTAGATAAGTACAGATATCCCATTCATCAGTTGAAAATTAATTCCATAGCACATGTCACATTGAGAATTTATCACCTTTGTCACGAAGACAATGGAAAATTGAAACAACTTTTTGAAATTTATCCAACTTTATTTTCTGAGCCCGATAAAAAACTAACCTTTGTTACAAATGTCAAGGCAGAAATTAGAACTAAGAGTGATAGACCAATATATTCCAAAACATATCCGTACCCAATGCCACTGAAAAAGGAAATAGACAGACAAATTGAAGAATTACTAAAAGATGGCATTATTCGTCCATCAAAATCTCCCTATAATTCACCGGTATGGATAGTACCGAATAAACAAGATGCTTCAGGTGAAAAAAAGTTTCGTATGGTAATCGATTATCGTAAATTAAACGAAGATACTATACCAGATAAGTACCCAATTTCAGATATTACCACTATTTTGGCGAATTTAGGTTCAAATAAATATTTCTCGACAATTGATCTTAAAAGTGGTTTCCACCAAATCGCCCTTAATGAGGCTGATATTGAGAAGACTGCATTCTCCGTTGTCAATGGGAAGTTTGAATTCACCCGACTTCCATTTGGACTGAGAAATGCTCCTGCTATTTTCCAGCGCACCCTAGATGATGTGCTGAGGGAACACATCGGTATTCGTTGCTACATTTATATCGATGATATAATTATTTTTAGCAAAACTAAGGAAGAACATTTTGATAACTTAAGTGTTATCTTTAACAGTTTAGAAAAAGCTCACTTAAAAGTGCAATTCGATAAATGCGAATTTATCAAAGAGGAAACAGAATTTCTTGGTATTATAGTTGGGCAAAGCGTTATTCGCACAACACCAAAAAAGACCGAAGCAATAGTAAATTTTCCACAACCAAGAAGTATCCATGATTTGCGTTCCTTTTTGGGAATGACGGGACATTATCGGAGATTTATAAAGGCTTACGCGCAAATTGCAAAACCGCTTACCGAAATACTCAGAGGAGAATTCGGAAGAATACCTAAGAATTTGTCTAAAAAGACACAACTGAAATTTACAGAACAACAAACTGAAGCTTTTGTTCAATTGAAAAAATGTTTGACATCAGATGATGTTATGCTTCACTATCCCAATTTCGATAAAGCCTTTGAGTTGACTACGGACGCATCTGATTATGCTTTAGGAGCCGTACTCTCTCAAGATGGCCAACCAATCAGTTTCCTTTCTAGAACTTTAAGCAGAGCAGAAGAAAATTTCGCAGCAAACGAAAAGGAAATGCTAGCGATAATTTGGGCTTTACAATCCCTCAAATGTTTCCTTTACGGATCGAAAAAAATTAAAATCTTTACTGACCACCAACCACTGACTTTCGCTCTCAGTAATAAGAACACAAACGCGAAAATGAGAAGATGGAAGGCGCAGTTAGAGGAATATAATCACGAGCTTATTTACAAACCAGGCAACATGAATGTTGTTGCGGACTTTCTTTCAAGGCCACCAATGGCGAACTGTAACTCCATTACTGTCCACAGTAGTGATAGCTCTTCTGAAAATTTAATACCGTCTGTGGAAACACCAATTAATGTTTTTAAGAATCAGATTTTCATCTCGGAAGAAGCTGAGAGTTCATATAAATTTGAAATAGTTTTCCCTACGTACCATAGACATTTGATAACGGAGAAAACCCTCTCCGAAGAATCACTAAAATCACTTCTAGGAAAATATTTGAACCCTTCAGTGATAAATTGTGTGAAGACAACTGAACCGATAATGCTGAAGATCCAGGCAATTTATCCAACATATTTTGGCAATTATAAAATTCGGTTTACGCAGCAAGTAGTGAAGGATATTGTCAATACGGACGACCAAGATAGAATCATAATAGAGGAGCATAACCGTGCTCATAGAAACGAGAAGGAAAACAAACTGCAGATTCTAGGGAAATTTTATTTTCCAGCTATGGCAAGGAAAATCAAACGCATCACTGGGATGTGTAAGGTCTGCAAGGAAAATAAATACGACCGACACCCAAGTAATACAAAATTAGGCGCTACACCATTACCAGAATACCCAGGTCACACCATTCATATTGACATATTTTCAACGGACAAACATAAAGTACTCACCTCCATAGACAAATTCTCCAAGTTAGCTGTAGTAAGGACAGTTGATGGGAAAAGCATAGAAAATATAAAGAAGCCATTAAGAGAAATAATATTTTACTTTGGAGTTCCAAAAGCAATAGTCTTCGATAATGAGAAAACATTTAGTTCCCAACCAATAAAGTTTATGCTGGAAAGCGAATTTGGTATTAAGATATTTACTGCACCACCGTATAAAAGTGAGGTAAATGGGCAGATCGAAAGGTTTCATTCGACCTTGTCGGAAATTATGAGGTGCTTAAGGCATGAATACCCTGAGAAAAATTTTGACGAATTAATAGAGCGGTCCGTAAATGAGTATAATCATTCCATTCACTCTGTAACAGGAAAAAAACCCGTCGATGTATTTTTTGGCAGACCCACTTCAGCAAAATCCGACAATATAGAAGAGGTTAGAAAGGGAATATTTGAGAAACTGAGGGCAAAACAAGATAAAGATTTGCAATATCATAATAAAAACAGACAGGAAGTTGTTGACTATAAAGTGGGAGAGAAAATCTTTGTCAGACAAAATAAAAGACTAGGAACCAAACTGTCGAAGAGGTTTAGGGAGGAAATAGTTAAGGAAAACAGAAATTCCACTGTAACAACAGAATCAGGCAAAGTAGTTCATAAAGACCGAATACGAAGCTAACATGATCATGTATTTTTTAGATCACTCCTTTCCCTAAATGTTAATTTTTGCTGGGGATCAGTCGAAATATTAGACTACTCTCAATCCGAGATAGTTACCATAGAGGATGGCACCGGAAAGATTCAAACGGGAACATATAGGATTATGCACTTAATTAATCTGACGGAGTATTCCACGATGATAGAAGACCTCAAAACTAACTTTGGCAAGAACATACCCTCATCTCATCCACTACATCCATTCATTACAGAGGAAATTAACAACATGATTTCAACCATTAACAACATCATCCCTACTAATAAAAATAAACGTTCATTAGATTTCATAGGATCTGCATGGAAATGGGTTGCAGGAAACCCAGATCATGACGATCTCGTGGCCATTAATGGTAAATTTGCGGAAGTAATTGAAAATAACAACCAACAACTTATTATTAACAAAAACTTATTTGATAGAATTAACAATATAACTCAAATTAGTAACTCAATAATAAAAACTTTGAAAGGTAGTAATGATTTTCAAACCGTACTAATACTTCAATACAAATTTAAAATTGATATAATTAAAGAGGAAATAGAAAATATCAGAAAAGCAATTCATCTCACAAAAGCTAATATTGTTAACACATTTATGCTATCAAATCAAGAAACTCATAAAATTAATGATATTTTTGTAGAGGAAAATATGCCATTTGCTTCTTTAGAAGAATCATTGAATTTCGCGGACATTCAAATAGCCTTTAAGGATAAAATGTTACTTTATGTTGTAAAACTGCCCAAAACGGGATCGGAAATTTGTAATTTCTTTTTAATTAAGCCTTTAAGTAAAAATGAAACCATTCTAAAAATAAATTTTGAGAAAATGTTAAAATGTAATGGAGAATATTATGGTATTAAGAATGAATGTAATTTAATAAATAATATAAAAATTTGCAAACAGAATGAAATTGTTAATTTAAGAAATGAAAATTGTATAAGAAATTTATTAGAAAACAAACCATATAATTGTATTGCAACAAATACGCAACATATAAAAAAAGTAGAAGAAATAAGTAGCGGACTAATTTTATTGAATGATTTTAAAGGAAATATTTCTATTAAAAATAATACAAAATACTTACATGGATCATATTTGATAAACATTTTTAATGATACCATAAACATTGATAATTTAAGTTTTTCATCTATAGAAACACACAGCTCGAGACCATTACCCTCATTAATAAAGCACGCAAACTCTCGTTCCGAGTTCAAAGAAGTGCTATCGTTGGAATTCATGAAGGAACTTAATATCAAAAATATCAGAAAAATTAGTTCCATAAACCTGTTAGCCAAATCTAGCTTGTTTACACACTTCGGGCTTTTAGCCTTCATAATAATCATAATCTTGTTTTTCAAATGTAAAAAGAACAAGAAAACGGAAATTATCATAGAAAAAAACGAATCCTTCCAGATGCCGACTAGGATAGCTCCACGGCACATAAGTCTAAATGACATCCCATATTTTTAAACCAATCGGGGACGATTGGAATTTCGGAGGGAGGAGTTAACACATTATTTATTTTGCAATACTAAATTGCAAGTTAACATTTTATTATTTGTTTCGCAATATTAAATTGCACTAATTATTCCCACAGCGTCTGCACTTTTGCTTAAAAACAAAAGTGTCTTGTTGCAAGTCAACAACAGACAAAAAAAATAAAGTCTCAGGTTTGCGCTACACGCGCAAACCATCTTTTTGCTATTCTAGCATTTTTGGTAGCTCGCGTGTGTGTCGGTAGGGTTTAAATATTAAGAATAAAAATATTTGTAAGTCAGTAATAAAACTCAACTGGAAGCACATAGTGCTGTAGAAAATAAAACAAAGAAATAAATAATAAAGAAAAAGCACATAGTGCTGTTATAATAAAAAATAAGTGTTAATTTATTTCTAATTAACATCTTCAACTAATTCGTTGCTTGACATTTTTATTATAAGTAATCCTTCAAATTTATTGTTATATGATCAACTTTGCGTGCCCTGTTTCTCTAAACATGACCTCATTTATTTATCATTCAACTTCACATTGTATGAAACCAAAACCCCTTACAGATATCGGGATTTCCGTAACATCAATTTGTATCAATTGGATGAGTACTTGAACTGTATTGACTGGAGCAGTATTTATTACATGGCCTCTGCCGAAGAACAACTACATTTTTTAAATAGTAATTTGCACCAAATGTTTGAGCTTACTGTTCCCACACGTAATTGTCGTGGAGATAAAAGAAAAATTGCTGGTTCACCTCTTCCATATAAAACCAAATTAATCTTCGAGATAAGCTATATGCACGCTGGAAGAGATTCAGAACATCCGATCTTCATGAAGAATACGCTACACAATTTAAAAATATTTTATTTTCAAGTTTTTAAAATATATTATTTTCAAGTTTTTAAATATAACGTTCCATACTGTTTTAATTTTGTAAATTCTAGTGTGTAATGCTTTTGCTAATTGCTAATGTATTATTAATTTTATTTTATGTTTTTTTTTTTACTATTTTAAATTACAACCTAACAAATCAATGTATGTATGTCAATATAAGATCACACACTTTAACTAAAAAGATATATATCTTGTTGTGTATTGTATCAATGTAAATAAATAAATAAATAAATAAAATAAAATTTGAATTTGAATGGAAATGTGTTGCAACAGTTACATCATGGTCATCTTCCTTCCACATACACGGCTTTTGAATTATGTTGTTTTTCTATTGATTTTACTTTCGGCTCAGCTCCGGTATATTTATATGTTTTTGTTTAAGTTTTATATAAAAATTATTTAAACATGAGTTTTTTCACACTTTTCTATTTCATTCTTTATTTTGTAGTCTTGTGAGACAAAATTTTCATTAGGTTATATTTTAAAATTTTCAATATATTTTTTTTATTAAATAAATTTTTGTTTATTAAATCAATATTCATTTCTTTTTCTTTGAATTTTTGTAATCGTTTGCCTTCTTTTAGCTTTTGAGGAAACAAATTTAGTTTATAGTTTTTTGTCATTTAAATTTGTCATTTGAAATGTCATTTAAATTTGTATTTTTCTTTATATTCTGGAATAATCACTAGCGTCATTAAAACATCGAGTATCCTTTTTTCAATATAATTTTCACTTATTTACGAAATTCACAAGGATACTTGGGTATCCTATCGACTGCGCCAGTTATGTTCCTTTCTATATAAACCACAACTTATTAATTTAATTATTTATTTAACTTTAATTGTCCTTATTTATTTAATAACTTTTAATTGTTCTTATTTAATTATTTAACTTTAATTGTCCTTATTTATTTAATGAATTTTAATTGTTCTTATTTGTGTATTTAACTTTAAATGTCATTTTTTTAATTTAACTTTAAATGTCCTTATTTATTTGTTGAACTTTAATTGTGCTTTTTTATTTAATTTTAATTGTTGCGCTTGGCTTGAAATCTTGTTTCGAACTGACTGAAATGGTGATCGAATCTCTTTGATATATGTAAATCAATTATTATTAATGTTCGAAAAAAAAGTTGATCAATCGTGTAAGGTCATGATTGGTCAAGAATCTTCTTACCCTTTCCTACGCACTGTACGCACTGAAAAAGAAAGTAAACAATTACTAAAGGCGATTGAATAAAAATATGAAGATAAATTTAAAAAAATTGATAAGGACCTAAAAATATGTGAAAAAATATCGAAGAAAAAAAATTGTGTGGAACAATAATTGAAATTGGAAATAAAAATAATGAAATACATAACTGAATAGAAGAAAACATAAAAACGTATAATGAAATAAAGAAGGTGATAGATTCTAACAAACCTTTTTGAAAAAGGAAATAACTCAAAATACTGGATAAACGTGTGCACAGCAAAATACAAAATAATATCATAATAGTGGCAGTATAAAGATCACCAAACTGTAGTGGAATCGAATTTTTTGAAGCCTTTGAAGAATCTTTGGAAATATTAATGGCAAGAGGCTTCAACATAGACTGGTCCAATGAAGGAACATACAACAACAAAATCAAGAGTATTCTAAGTGATAATGGTCTTACACATATTGTAACATTAATTGATTATATTATAATGAACAGCAACTAATATTTTTAGTAAAAAATAATATTAAAAAGAAAGATATCAGGTCATCAATAATATAATAATATATAATTATATGATATATATATGTCCCCGTAGTTACTGCAAGGAGTATAGGGCCATAATAAATTTATTCCATTCTGATTTGTCCGATGCGATTGTTTTTATCTCGTTCCAGATCTTGTCATGGTGTTTGATGGTCTTCCTTTTCTACGGCTTCCTTGCGGGTTCCATTCGATAGCCTGTCTTGTGACATCATCAGCCTGCTTTCGTAGAGTATGCCCTAGCCAGTGCCATTTTCTTTGTAGGATCTCGACGTGTACGGGGATTTGGGAGGTTTTGGCCCATAGCCTTTCATTGGATATAGTAATTGGCCAGAATATTTTTAAAATTCTCCGCACGCAGCGATTTATGAAAACATGTATCGAGTTAACATCCTTCTGCGCTGCATTCCACGATTGACATCCATTGAAAACAGATGATTTTATACAGTAGTTAGATATATTTAGCATGGTTCTTTTATGTTTGTTCATTCAAAGTGTAAATAAAAAAAAAACGAATTTTTTTTACTTAAATTGAATTAAATCGCTATAGATCGTGTAAGGGTACCCACATAATTTTCAGCGCTGAATATATTGGGCTATTTTAAATATGGGAAAGTCAAAGATCGTCGATTAGTGAAATAATTTCGTAAATTTTCCCAAAAAAATTTAACAAAATCCACAAAAATGCACGAAACCGCCCCCTGGCGGCTGTTAAAAATAAAAATAAACTCAAAAACCCCCGGTATATAAATTTTCAATATTTTTTTTTACATCTAATTGAGTATTATGGAAAATATGAAAATATCTTCATCGAAATTTTGACAGGCTCGAAAATGATTTTAAAAATGATTTGTGAAATAATTTCGTAAATTTTCCCAAAAAAATTGAACAAAATCCACAAAAATGCACGAAACCGCCCCCTGGCGGCTGTTAAAAATAAAAATAAACCCAAATTTTCAATATTTTTTTTTTTACATTTGAATGAGTATTATGGAAAATATGAAAATATCTTCATCGAAATTTTGACAGGCTCGAAAACGATTTTAGAGGTAATTAATAGATGTAATTATTAGAGGTAGTTAATGTAATTAATATGCAAATTTTTTAAATTTTTTCAATAGTGTGTGGTAGAGAAGAAAGCGTATATATCAAAAATTCATAACTATACCGTATTGTTAATCGAACCGGTTTCTGGCATATCAGCCTTCATCAGCGATATATTGAACATTGTTATGTTATAATTGAATATATTGTTTCTATATGAAATTTTTTCTACTTAGAGCGACCGTGAGGTTTGAACCTGCGTCTATCTCACATACATTCGTACTTGCACTTTTTGGTCAGCGCTTTAACACACTCATCTAAAGTCAGGCCTACGAGCAGTGTGGTTAAGAATCAGTTTTCATAACACAGCTTTTACTTCATACTAATTTCAGAATATAAAACTGTCAAACAAATTTTTGTTTCTTTTATATTTTTGCATTTATACTTCTAATTTCCACGGTTTCGTAAGAGTTGCCATATGTGATGAATTGCTTGTACATTCTACATATTGCAATTTTTACATATATTTGAGATGATGCTCGAAGCGAAATTTTTTAATAGTTTGTTAGAATATAATATTTTCTTATTTGTTTCACTCAATGCAACGCTTTAAAAATTTTTCCGGTTTCTTTTGTTTTGCACGCACTTTCTCAAAATATTTAAAAAATTGTTATATTTGTTTCTTACAGACTTTCCGCACTTTTGTTAGACCAGTTTGACTGTTAGATTAATAATGCCGAAAATTTTAAAGTAATAATTCTTTTATACATATTATAGAATGTATACGGTGCAAAATCCAGGTACAACAATTTGATCCTTTTTAGTTGTAAATAGAACGATTTATTAGCGTGTTTTCTATTTTTTTAAATATGACATTTATTACGATATATTATCTTATTTTATTTTTTTTAGGTAATATTCGTTCCTACCTGCAATAATCCCTCGTAAAAGTCAAATATTTTCAAATGTTATTGACCCTTTTTTTATGATTTACTTTGCAATTGTTTACAATGGTTTTTATTTTCTGTTTTTCATTTTAATTCATAATAAACGATTTAGGACACAATTTAGCATCACAAAAGTTACACTTGGTGGTTGTAGGAACCCAGTCGGAAATTCATATGTAAAGACTCCAACACGATACTTGATAACTTTATTTAAAAGAACATACTCAATTCATAAAAATATGAGAATGACAAAATGTTGCAGCTTCCTTTGGAGGCATTATTGTTAACTACTAAACAAAAAACTACTGAACTGATTGTTATGAAATTTTAAACATAGATTCTTTATCACACCTGAACTGACATAGGCTATGTTTCTATATCCCTACGCCACAAGGGGCGCTGAAATGCAAAAATCGTACCGTTTGAGCAATTGGCACCAAATTTTACACAATTTTATTAAAAATTACATTATTTAAAAATGTACCCACCGAAATCCCACTTGCTGTTTTATATCAATAAAAAGCTCATAATCTTAGGTTTTCTTTGGAACCTTTTTCAACTTCGCTGTGTGGAGAAAAAAAGTTACAATCATTTCTGTAAACCCTTGTTTTAGTTTCGGAAACCACAATAATGTCATGCAATATGAATTTTATAATTTTTTTAAATGTTATGGCTACTTAAATTAATGCGTTTTTGTAATCTGTGTATTTCTATTGAACTGTGGAAAAATTTTCAGATCAAAATCTTTATTAATACCTAAAATGTTATAGTTTTTGTAAATATTACTCATTTCCCGCAAGCGATTCTGCGAAACCAAATTATTGCAATATTGATATTTTTAAAATTCTATTTAAAAAAGTATACATCCAGAACAATAAAACCTCACAGGTAATCGTAGGGTATAAGTATAAACAAATGTGCAAAGTTTCATACAAATTGGAGTTGGTGGGTGCTTTTGCTTCCATCATACCAGACGTTTTCTTCAGATCACGTTTTGTTAAAGAAAGAACATGGCGTTATTTCTAGAACTCTTTGAAGCGTTGGTGTAGTGCATTTAACAAAAAGTTAACGAAACTTGACATAGGTACCAACTTTTAAATAATAAAGGTGAGGCGTGGAAATAGACCACCAAAACTTCTATTACAAACTAGATAATTCTAGAGTCATACGAATAAGAATTATCTTGAACCTAAAGATTTAAAGGGCGAATATCTTTCTCGTGATAGGTGCCGACTAACTTACATTTGAGGTCTTCTAATACGTAATAATGGTTACCTAATTTCTCACGTATTCTTGCTTTTATAAATATCGGAGATAATTTCGCATTAAATCCTTTTTCTGCACTGCTTTGAGCAAAGTTTCTCCTATATATTTCCTGATTTATTTGAAAATTAGGTGTTTTGACTCTAAGACCATATTGGTTTTTGTTTCGCTCGTAAGCCTCTTTTATATGTTTTCGAAAATCTTACTGAATTAACTGTAAATTATTATCACGCGATAATCCGGCCGATGGTTCATTTAAAAATTGAAGCTTTCTCAAAATTTCATATGATGAAGCGTGAGTTACCATATCAAAGCCGAATAAGGCGTGATAAGGAGAACCTTTTATGGACTGATGATAGGAATTACGAAGAGTGCAGTTGATTGCCGAAAGTTTGCCATCCCATAAACGATGATCACTTTTAAGATTGGCTCTGATTCCAGCAGGAGCGGTTTACTTTTTCTGAGGCGTTGGATTGGGGGGAGTGAATGGCAGTACAGTAATTCACGGATAAATGCGTTCATGGAAAATGCAAAAACTGGATGCTTTAAAGCGAGAAACGCACTTAAAAAATCTCGGTTAAATGCGTTACTGACTCATTTAAAAAAATCTTGGTTAAAAGCGTTACTGACTCACTTAACTGAATTCTCTCTAAGCTGCGTTCACAATTCAGTTATGGAAAATGTAGCTTAAACTTATTATTGAAAACCAACAACAATAAACAAGTCACTTGAGTCTACATATGTATAATAAAAGGTCATCGTTTTATTCAACTCAAATTAGTAGTACATATTAAAATAGTTTGACTAAAAAATAAATATATTTTCGAAAATATTATTTTAAGACACAGAGAAAAATAAAATTTTTAAAAATTTACAATTCATAGTTTTCCTAATTCGTCTGCTTTCAATTTCCTTCTAATTGTATTTTGATGATATTCCTTAATTGATCTGATTATTCCTTGGCCAAGAGGCTGTGCTATCGGAGTGGTATCAGCAGGTAAATATTCCATTCGAACATGCGATAAATCGGCTAACGTTGCAATTTTTTCGAGAAATTTCGTCATTGAACGAAAAAATAATTTTCTCCCAGATTTCTTGTTTTACTGTCGGCTTTTCTGTAACAAACACATTCTTGTATTCGCCAGTTCATTTGTGCATTTAACCGTTGAATTTTGTTTGATATTTTGTTTTTTTTAACAAATGTATGACCTATTTATGAGTGTAACGCAGTTAAGCGGGATGCATTTAAAAGAAAAATATGTACACAAAGTAAATGGATCAAGGAAAATGTTTCACTTTAGAATTACTTAAGCGTGAAACACTTAAGCGGGAAGCATAGGGGGTTTCATCACAAAATTTGGTGATTTCGTAGTTTTGCAAAATTCACAATTACGAACGAACCATTCCAGGCCAGAAAAAGTTTCTTCTCAATAGTTCCAATGTTTTTACCATACCACCATGTGAAGCTATAGAAGTATCGTGTGCTCGTGAAATCATTTCTTAGTTTATATGGTATCCACAACTTCCAACTTTGTTCCTGTTGAACCTCATTACCGTTATAAGGTTTTGATCTATAATAAACAAATTTGTCAACAATTTTTGTATCAGGATAATTAGCTTGGTTATTGTTAATTTTCTCCTTCAGGTCTTGATATTCCTGGTCATCAAAGAAAGGCGAATTTAAATCAACTTCAGGTTCTGAAACTTCTAATCTAGATATATCATCCCCAGGAATCGTGGATAAAGCATGCGGTTGTCTTTGCCTTTTCTATGACTTATGCCTGGTTTTCATTATGTCATTTTCAATGGCAATTGTTGTCAATTATTGTCAGTTGTATGAAAACGGGTTTTAATATCTTGGCATTAACAACCCTGGCAACATTTGACATCTGAAATGAAATTGCCAGCCTGTTGGCAATTTGTTTGTGTTTGACAGCCGGATGTTTTTTTTCGTTTATAAGATGTAATGAATACGTAATGAATAGAAAATTACGAGATGTCAGTTGAGGCAATTCTTTGTTGTCAGCTTATATGACGTAGTGAAAACCAGGCATTATATTGAATTTATATGATTGAAGTTTGAACACCCATCTCGCTAATCTACCACTGAGGTCTGGTTGATTCATTAACGATAAAAGACTGGAATAAAATAAATAAAAACCTAAATAAATAGCAACTAAATTTTTTTAAAGCTTCTAGAGCTGCCAAACATTCTCGTTCTACGACGCTATAGTTTCGCTGCGCTCAATTAAGGTTTCTACTCATGTATGCAATAGGTTTTTCATGATTTTCATCGTCTAATTGCACCAGAACCGCGCCGATTCCATAATCGCTGGCGTCACAATATAGGAAAAACTTTTTACTAAAGTCTGGATTAGATAATACAGGAGCAGTGGTGAGTGGTTTTTTTTTTATTTTTTCAAATGCCTGTTGAGCGTCATTAGTCCAGAAGTCTCTATTGATTTTACGTGCATGCCTGTCATCTTGACTTAACCACACGGTGGTCTTAGCACTGGGTGAGATATTATTCGTCCACCAGCGCCCGCCATAAGACGGTTACAAGCTTGGAGAGATTTACTTGGCATACATTCCACACTTTGTTATTGTGTCGAGCCTACCTAAACCCTGTTGATATAAGAATAGCAACTTCCGGTTGAACGCAACTCCATGTCGAGCTGTGATCTTCCCGCGATATAGGCATCTCAGCCACTACGAAACTCCTCAAGGGCCGTTCCCATATGAAGTCGTCTTGAAGATTCATCAAAGACTAACATATATTACATATATTAAAGGGATGTGAGCAACCATTTCATCTGGTGGTTGTTTCACCAACCACCAGCCAGCCATTTTTTTCTGTATGTTATAGTTCGCTTTGTCTCCGTATGGAGTCTAAGAATTCTCTTCTCAGGGCAGTTCGTCTTCCCCGTAGCACCAAATTTAGCGCTTCGTTACCCAATTAGCCAAATTTCGTAACTACCAGTTACCAGTTATCCCTCAAGTAGGATAGCACTGGCAGACCTTAACCTGTACCCGCTAGCAATAATCACCAGAATTAACTGGCTTTGCCTAGCGTTGCCCAGGAGCACCACGAGAAGGTAGGTTATAGGCATATATGTTGTATTAACCGCCACTGGCGAACCAGTAACTTTGTGATACAATTTTGCTCCCCGTCATCAGTCCAGTTAAACTTCATATTGGTGGATACAACCTCCGTGATAGGGAACACTTCTGTAGAAAAATTTTCAATAAATCTGCGATACCACCCCGCCAATCCAAGGAAACTTCGAACTTGTTTCAAGTTTTTCGGCACTGGACAGTTGGTAATTGCTGTAATCTTTTCCGGATCTGTGGTTTTGCCTCCAGTTCCTATAACATATCCTAAATAGTTGACCTGTGTCACACAAAACCGAGACTTTGATATATTTAAAGTTAAATTTACTTTACGGAATTGAGAAGTAATACGGTTCAATATTTCCACATGGGTATGGAAATCCTCAGAGACGACAACTAGATCATCCAGGTACCCAAAGACGCAGTACCTTAAATCCGGGGGAAAGATTTCATCCATCAAACTGCACATCGTTTGTGGCGCATTGCAAAGCCCGCATGGCATTACCACAAACTGATATCGTGGACGCCCTGGGACTCTAAAATCTGTAAGATGTTTGGACTGGTCATTTGCCAGTAGGCGTCCTTCAAGTCTAGCTTAGATATCAAGTTGGCTGTAGGGAGCTTGGCAAAGGATATACATCCTTTTTGTTTACTAGATTTAACTTGTGAGCATCTAGACACAATCGGATCTTATTCGGTTTTACAACCAGTCTCATCGGTGAGCTCCAGGGGGATGTGGATGATTCGATCATCCCTAGTGCCAACATTCTATCTATTTCACCGAACATCAGTTTCTCCACCGCAGGAGAGACAGGATAGAACCTTTGCTTAATCGGGGTGACATTACCCACCTGGATTGAATGCTAAATTCAGCTGGTTCGGCTCAACCCTTGTTTTTCGAAATTAGGGAACATTTTTTGAATACTGTTATGTATTCAACTGTGGATGTTGGCTACGTTTAAGTGGGTAAGAATTTTTTTCTGACGAATCAGATAATTTAAAGCGGATAGATAGGAAGGACTATTAATGAATTATTAAAAGCTACAATGTCTACAGACCCAATAAAATCTGGAAACAATTTGCAAGACCTCCAAAAATCAACTCCTAAAATTAATGTTATATCTGCGTTTAGCCAACCAAGAACTGATTGTGAATTACCATCAGCAGTTTTAACAAAAGATTTGCACTTAACAAAGTTTGGAAAATTTTAAAAATATATTTTAGCTAAATCCGCCCCAATACAACATATATTGTCACCTGTATCCAACAAGCCGTATTCAACATAAAATTCGCATAAAATCGCAGATCTTTAAGGTTTGAAATTATGGTCGATATTAAAAGCTTTTTGCATAGTCTTTTCATTTTATAAAATTTTCTAAAACGAACAGTAGAACGTTTGGGTTTTTTTAGTCAGTAAGGTTGGTAACTTAGGAAATAAGATTTGATCAGTATCACGTTTAGATACCCTCCTGGTGATGTCTTGGCCCGTTGCCCTTTTTAGAATACTAATTTATTTAGGTTCCTGGTCAACTGAGGAATATAAAATCTTCGATTTATTGTCTCATCCTTTAGAATTGCGTTTGTCAAAGGGCGGTCATGATCGGGGTTAGAACATAAATGTATGTCTTGTCCAGTGGAGCGCCCATGGATATGTAGTTTTTTTTGACGCCATATGTTTTTTTTGCAGAACACTTAATACAATTGGGTTTATAAGCCGGTTTGTCACCACAGCCATAGCAAAAATTTCTCTCTCCTGTAGGGAGTCTTGTGATGTCCTATTTCATCACAATTCCAGCATTTGGAACTGATCTCCATTTTGCGAAGTGCATCTACAGAAAAATTTTTAACCTCCGGAATTTCTTTCTCTTCAATACACTCTGTCACAGAAACTTCAGCTATATTACGACGTGCAACATTAGTTCCAGCATTACGTGCAGCTGTATTTCTGCGAACATGTTCCTCATTAAGAAAGTTTTCGCGCATTTAAACGAGCTTACGGAGATGGGGAAAATTATGAATTAGGACAAAGTAAATCTTGTCTTATTTCTGGGCGGCAATGATCTCAATAAGCTCCGCGTCTGTCATCGGGGTGGCCAATCTATACCTGATAGCAGATACCGCATCGTAAAAGGAATCAAACGTTTCTCCGGTGTTTTGTTTACGATTAAGCGTTTCTTCTCGGATATGGAAATTTGATTTATATTCTCGATATTGACAGCTCATCCCATTGTGCAGGGTTTGCTGTCTTGTGGTACCTCCAGCACCAATCTCTAGCTTTTCCCGAGAGCAGAACGTGTAAATTGTTACAAATTACCATGAAATCACTATTAAAAGCTCTTCCAGATTTACATTCCAATGTTTTATTATTCGGGTCACTTTATCAACCTCTAAAGAGCGATAATTAAAACTGGAAAACTGGAGTGATCCGAACTGCTTTTTGTCATTTTTAAAACGCTGTAAAATTCTTATCTTAAAAAAAAAAACACAGATTTGTTTATGTACTATTTTACTCTAATATTCTATGTACTGTAACGTAGGTAAACGCAACGTACATTATAATTATTATTACAAAAACCAACGTTACCTATATCAACCACCATACATTACATACTAATTATTGATTCTCATTCAGTTAATGAATTTACTGACATAAGTAATCAAGGTTGGTGAATGTGAAGTCAGTCGAAGTCGGGTGAATGACAAGGCTCCGAGTCGAAGTCGGATTTACGATAAGACTCCGTGTAAGGACAATTTACTATTTAAGTGAAATAGCTCCTAACACATTAATTTGGTAGGCGTAAGGACAATTTACTATTCAGTGAAATAGATCCTAGCGCATAAATTTAAGGGCGAACGACCTCGGTCATCTCCCTCGTAGTTAGTTACACAGCGACTTCTGTTGACTGTTCGTATTTTACACAGCGGCCCTAAGCTGACTGTTCGTATCTTACACAGCGGCCCTAAGCTGACTGTTCGTATTTTACACAGCGGCCCTAAGCTGACTGTTCGTATCTTACACAGCGGCCCTAAGCTGACTGTTCGTATCTTACACAGCGGCCCTAAGCTGTCTGTTCGTAGTTAGTTACACAGCGACTTCTGTTGACTGTTCGTATTTTACACAGCGGTCCTAAGCTGACTGTTCGTAGTTAGTTACACAGCGACTTCCGTTGACTGTTCGTATTTTACACAGCGGCCCTAAGCTGACTGTTCGTATCACCGATATACGCCACCGATATACGCAGCCGAACACCGATACAGCCGACTGCCACCGATATACGCAGCCGAACACCGATACAGCCGACTGCCACCGACATACGCAGCCGAACACCGATACAGCCGACTGCCACCGATATACACAGCCGGACACCGATACAGCCGACTGCCACCGATCTTAGCAGCCGAACACCGATACAGCCGACTGCCACCAATCTAAGCAGCCGAACACCGATACAGCCGACTGCCACCGACAAGCAGCCGAACACCGATACATCCGACGACCACTATATTGACGTATTGCGAAGAGGTCCGAGTAAGACGAAGTATTGCCACGTGTGTTGATATTTGAAATATATATAAATATTTATGTAATTATAAAGAGAATAATAAAATTAAGGCTAATATACAACCCAGTCAAAGGGTAAAACAATTTTTCTTATTATTACTTAAGGTTTTGAGGGTCCTTGAGTAGACCCAGGACACGACAAGCTACCCCAGCCTACGACAAAACCTCGTTACAAATGGCGCCCGAGCAGGGACCCAATTCAAAGTCGGAATGCGCAAAACCTGACAAAACCGCCAGCGAGGATGAATTGAGTCCACGACACACCAGCAATACTACAGAGAACCTGTCCACTGGACTAACAACCGACACCCTCGGTTGGGTATATCTACTAAAAAAGGAACAACTGATGGAACAGTGCACTAACTGCGGAATAGTCACTACCGGATATACTGTCGAACACCTCCGCAAACAATTAACTGACCAAATTCGGATGAGAAGACTAAGGGCTTCGACCGAAAATCTCCTTAAGGACCTGGAAAAGAAAGTACGGTCCGAGGAGCAAATGGTTGTGGACGAAGTTACCGTCCCTGTACCCCCACGACAACACACCGCACCACCCAGGGCCGAAATACGATCAAAACCCGAAGTGTCAGACACTGAAATAATGACTGCCGTCCAGCGCTGGGACCTCAAATATGGGGGAGGCGACAACGAGCTCATTGATTTTTTGGAAAGGTTTGAGGAATTGGCCGAATGTTACCAGTTTCCTCTGGACCGGCTACTACCCTCACTCTTAGGGGTCCTTAATGGGCACGCCCTGAAATGGTACCGGGTGAAACGTGACAGCATAAATACATGGGCTGAGTTGCGGCACGAAGCCGAAAAATTTTTTCTGCCCAGGCGATACTTGGCTGATCTGGAACAGGCGTTCTACAACCGCAAACAATACAATCGCGAAAGGGCCAAAGAATACATTCTTAGTATGCTCACACTCGCCCGACAACACGCCCAGTTACGCCCGCTGGACCATCTCGACCGGAGTTACGATGGCCTACGCACCGAATATCGACACTATGTTAGAAGAAATGACTTTGCAAACCTGGATGAACTCACCGCAATACCGACGAATTCGAGGCATTGAAGAAAGAGGAGCGCCTGCACACCTCCCACATGGTAACCGATGGCCAGTATTCTCGAGAAACCCGATGTTGGCGCTGCAAATCTCCAGGCCATACCCGATGGCGTTGTAGGAACCCTCGAAAATTGTTCTGCTCCTATTGTGGCCACGATGGCATCTTATCCCGGCATTGCCATTGCCAAAAATATGACCCCACCAACAATCTGCTCACCACCGATCAGGATGGACGGTACTACCTCAAGGTCAGCATCCACGGGTATGAGGTGCAGGCTCTGGTTGACACGGGGGCATCCCGCACCTATATCAATGAGGCCATCGAACATCACCTACAAAAGTTAAACCTCCCAAAGGCCAACAATCACGGGACCGTACAGTTCGCCGATCAAAAGCTCGCGTCGCACTCAGCCACATACACCCTCCAGATTCGGCATGAGCAACAAACGGTAACCCTATCAGCTGCCGTAATACCCAACCTGGCCGTACCGATGATTCTTGGCATGGATTTCCTCAAGATGTTGAACATAGAAATTCGTCTAAATGGTATCCCACTACGCAATCCGAAGGTCCAGGTGGCCCCTCGGATAGAACCAGTTCGCTCAGTAACGGAGCGCCCGTTTTTGACACCAGCCGAAAATAAAACGGTAATGGAACTTACACAGGACCCGAGAACGAAGGTTAAAACCACAAAGGGGTTACGCACCATTGCCAAACACCAGACTCGCTTATGGCACAACACCGCCTTCAAGCAGCGAAGTGTACGCACAAATCAACCGACACTTAGTGCACCAAACCGTATGCTCGTAAAGACCAAAAATGTACCCCGATAACCAACCAGCCTACGACCATCGCCCCAACGTCTACTCCACCGCACCAACGGCTGCCCCTCCGCACCAACCACGTGCAACGGACCGACCAACGATCATCGCTTCAACGGCCATCGTTCTACAAAAGAAAAAAGGTGCCATCTTCGGCAACCACTAACCCTACAGCCATCGATTCAACTGCTGCCCCACCGCACCAACCACAAGCAACGGACCGAACAACGATCATCGTTTCACCAAGACCGGTATCATCTTCGGCAACTACTTACCCTACGAGCATCACTCTGTCGGCGGTTCCGCGACAGCAGCTACCAGCAGTCCCCGGACCAAGGGCCATCATTCCATCGGCCGGTTCTACCAGTGGCGGTCGCCCCATCCGTTGGCCAGACATTTTATACCTATCGCATCGCTCTTCTAAGCAGGGGGGGAATGTAACGTAGCTAAACGCAACGTACATTATAATTATTATTACAAAAACCAACGTTACCTATATCAACCACCATACATTACATACTAATTATTGATTCTCATTCAGTTAATGAATTTACTGACATAAGTAATCAAGGTTGGTGAATGTGAAGTCAGTCGAAGTCGGGTGAATGACAAGGCTCCGAGTCGAAGTCGGATTTACGATAAGACTCCGTGTAAGGACAATTTACTATTTAAGTGAAATAGCTCCTAACACATTAATTTGGTAGGCGTAAGGACAATTTACTATTCAGTGAAATAGATCCTAGCGCATAAATTTAAGGGCGAACGACCTCGGTCATCTCCCTCGTAGTTAGTTACACAGCGACTTCTGTTGACTGTTCGTATTTTACACAGCGGCCCTAAGCTGACTGTTCGTATCTTACACAGCGGCCCTAAGCTGACTGTTCGTATCTTACACAGCGGCCCTAAGCTGACTGTTCGTAGTTAGTTACACAGTGACTTCTGTTGACTGTTCGTATTTTACACAGTGGCCCTAAGCTGACTGTTCGTAGTTAGTTACACAGCGACTTCCGTTGACTGTTCGTATTTTACACAGCGGCACTAAGCTGACTGTTCGTATCTTACACAGCGGCCCTAAGCTGACTGTTCGTAGTTAACGCCACCGATATACGCAGCCGAACACCGATACAGCCGACTGCCACCGATATACGCAGCCGAACACCGATACAGCCGACTGCCACCGATATACGCAGCCGAACACCGACACAGCCGACTGCCACCGACATACGCAGTCGAGCATCGATACAGCCGACTGCCACCGATATACACAGCCGGACACCGATACAGCCGACTGCCACCGATCTAAGCAGCCGAACACCGATACAGCCGACTGCCACCGATATACGCAGCCGGGCACCGATACAGCCGACTGCCACCGATATACGCAGCCGAACACCGATACAGCCGACTGCCACCGACATACGCAGCCGAACACCGATACATCCGACGACCACTATATTGACGTATTGCGAAGAGGTCCGAGTAAGACGAAGAAGTATTGCCACGTGTGTTGATATTTGAAATGTATATAAATATTTATGTAATTATAAAGAGAATAATAAAATTAAGGCTAATATACAACCCCGTCAAAGGGTAAAATAATTGTCTTATTATTACTTAAGGTTTTGGGGGTCCTTGAGTAGACCCAGGACACGACAAGCTACCCCAGCCTACGACAAAACCTCGTTACAGTATATATCTTGAATTCGTTTTATTTAAATTATGTTACGCTTTGCGAAATTTCGCACTTTTTTCTTAACACGTCGCATAAGAATTTGGACACCTCTTTTACGGTAAAAGTTTTACCAATGTGATTAACAGCTTTTTTCCATTGAACACTAAAGTTTTTAACGTTATTTGCAGCTCGGAAGTGTTTTCTCAAATATTGTTTAATTATGGCCCAAAATCTTGCAGATCTGGGCAATTAGGTGGATTGAGCTCTTTCGGCACAAAGTTAATTTTTTTAATTTTTTACCATTCCAAAACCTTTTTACTGTAGTGACAGCTGGCTAGATCTGGCCAAAAAATTGGAGGAACTTTGTTTCTTATAAAGAGGAAGAATCGCTTTCTCCAATCAATTTTTACGTAAAACTCGCTCTCCATGTTTCGTGGCAATCATGCCACATGAACAGATAGCTTGCCACACCGTAAATTTTGTTTACAAATTTTGAAATTTTTTTCAACTTAAATTTGTTGTCGACATTACCTTTTTTGTCCGCCACATAATAACTTTGCCCTGGTAGCTCCGAATAATTTGCTTTGCAATACGTCTCATCATCCATAATTATACATCCTTTAAAGTTTTTAAATTTTTGAAGTAAAAGCCTTCTGGCTCTTATTCTGGCAAGTTTTGAGCTTGTTTCATCACGATTTGGTTTTTTTTCACCTTGAAAGTAGTAAGATTTTGTTTTTGCTTTATCCGAAACACAAGAGTTTTGGCAATTCCGAATTTTCGGGCGATATCTCTCTGAGAAAGGGTGGGGATTTTTTCCAGGCTCCTATAACTTTTTTGACAATTTCAGGATTTTGGAAATTGCTACGTCCACCTCCTTTTTTATGTTTAATAGTTAAATCTCTTCCGAATTTCAAAATTACATTTCTAGCTGTCTGTCTGGACACTGGCACAATTTTTTTTCTCGTTATTTCTTTTTTCGATAACATTTTGAATACTTCAAACACTATTGTTTAATAAATGACGTCCACGTGTTTTTGACACTTGTTGTTATTCCGTTATAAAATAATAAGTCATCGATTACCATCTGACAGAGTTGCCAACTATTAAAAATGACAAAAAGCAGTTCGGGAAATCTTAACAGATTTATCACAATTGCATTGGACCGTATGTTTTGTATGTTAGTTTTTATGTATTGTCGATCTTGTGTTGTAATAATAATTAGTTATTTATAGTTCGGTTCGAGATCATGTATAATTTTCTAATACTAGAAATGATAATACTTTATGCAATGTAAGAGAAATTTGAAAAAAAAAAAATTGAAGACAGCGCTAGATGGAGTAGCTACTTTCTAACAAAGCGACTTGTTCATCTTCAGCATCCTTCTGCCTATTGCTCCAACTCATGCTTAATCAACTATTTAACTCAACATTAGAAAGAAAAGAACATGAGAAATGTTTTTTCTTTCTTTTCATACGAGAGTTAGAACGAACAAGCAGAGTTTTTTTTTCCAATTTATAGCTTTCTCTACATTAACATCGCTTTGATCAATTACAAATCTCGTAATGTGAAAAAAGCTCTTTTTGTTTTGCCAACCGTCCCATAGATCTTAACAGATTTATCACAATTGCATTGGACCGTATGTTTTGTATGTTAGTTTTTATGTGTTGTCGATCTTGTGTTGTAATAATGATTAGTTATTTATAGTTCGGTTCGAGATCATGTATAATTTTCTAATACTAGAAAAGATAATACTTTATGCAATGTAAGAGAAATTTGGAAAAAATTGAAGACAGCGCTAGATGGAGTAGCTACTTTCGAACAAAGCGACTTGTTCATCTTCAGCATCCTTCTGCCTATTGCTTCAACTCATGCTTAATCAACTATTTAACTCAACATTAGAAAGAAAAGAACATGAGAAATGTTTTTTTCTTTCTTTTCATACGAGAGTTAGAACGAACAAGCAGAGTTTTTTCCAATTTATAGCTTTCTCTACATTAACATCGCTTTGATCAATTACAAATCTCGTAATGTGAAAAAAGCTCTTTTTGTTTTGCCAACCGTCCCATAGATGGGAACTGTAATGGCATGTGAAAATCTTAACAGATTTATCACAATTGCATTGGACCGTATGTTTTGTATGTTAGTTTTTATGTATTGTCGATCTTGTGTTGTAATAATAATTAGTTATTTATAGTTCGGTTCGAGATCATGTATAATTTTCTAATACTAGAAAAGATAATACTTTATGCAATGTAAGAGAAATTTGGAAAAAAAATTGAAGACAGCGCTAGATGGAGTAGCTACTTTCGAACAAAGCGACTTGTTCATCTTCAGCATCCTTCTGCCTATTGCTTCAACTCATGCTTAATCAACTAGGCAGAAGGATGCTGAAGATGAACAAGTCGCTTTGTTCGAAAGTAGCTACTCCATCTAGCGCTGTCTTCAATTTTTTCCAAATTTCTCTTACATTGCATAAAGTATTATATTTTCTAGTATTAGAAAATAATACATGATCTCGAACCGAACTATAAATAACTAATTATTATTACAACACAAGATCGACAATACATAAAAACTAACATATTATCATTATCATCAGAATTGTTCAGCTGAAATATTGGTTGTTGTGGACTTGGTTGGCTTTGTTGCGTTTAATTAGGTAAAATTCCCTCATTATTATTATTATTTACATTCCTAGATTTTGGGGAAATATTGAAGTTTTGCAACAGACGTGCCACGGTTTTTCAATCATGCCATTAAGATGATTGTAGTCTACTATCGACGTATCGTTTTGGTTTTCTGAAATCTGAATTATTTCCCTTGCAGGGTTACAAAGGTTAGCATTAGGTTCGTTTGGATTATTTGGCTCAAGGTACAAAGGTTGTTCACCGAGTTCAATAGAACTTAAATTACCAGGGTCTGACTCGTGTAACTCTTTTCCACTGGTACCACGAGTATTATAATTTTTGGCCCTAGTTCCACGCCTTTGGCCTATTTTTTGACATTCTGAGGAGGTCGACAAATAATTTTCAATACACGGCCTATAGTGTCTTTATAGACATGGCACCTTGATGCCGATATTAGAACTGGCGTCCATGATGGTGGAGGTTGCAAAGGCGGAGGAAATGAGTATGCCATTTTACCAAAAAAAATTATTTATGACTTACCACGTATGGACCCGTGGTATCACAATGGACCCCAGAGTCTAAGTGTGCTTTTCCTTTGGTTTAGCAGCCACTTTCAACCTAACCTACCACGTATGGAAATATTTAGTTTATCGCTAAGATAGATAGATAAATTTTTTTTATTTTTTCTTCAATTCATTACAATAGGTATTCCTCAATTCTAAAATCTAATTACAAAGAAAAGTACGGCATGGTTTATAAAAAACCGTTTGCCGGAATGTTGGGTATATATTTTTGGTTTGACAAAAATATTTAAAAATTAAATTCATTTATTAATATACCACCGTTCAGTATACTAATCAATTCGTTTTCTGTGAGTAGTGCATGCTGTAAATATCTATTTCTTATCGTTTTTAATACACAGAAAAAATTACTTAGTAGAAAACCAAACATTTGTGTAGTTTTTCTAAACAGTTGTTACGTTTTCTGCACCCTAAATGCTAATAGTAGAAAGCCAAATAAATCGTTCAGTTTCGAGCCAAATGTGCATATAGTTTTCTGTTGTGTAAGGTTCAGGTTGTGCAAAAGAAAACGTTTGTTCAGAAATAGAATATGGCCATTCAGTTCTTGTATCACTAAATTTCCGTTCGGTAAATAACAACGCGCATTCAATTTTCGTAAACTAAATTTGTGTTATAAAGCCAAATAAATCGTTCAGATTTGAGCCAAATGTGTATTTAGTTATATATTGTGTAGGGTTCAGCTTTTGCAAAACAAAACGTTTGTTCAGATATATACTATGGCCATTCAGTTTCGGTATTGCTAAATGTGTGTTCTGTAAATAACAACGCGCATTCAGTTCTCGTAAACCAAATTTGTGTTCAAAAACACCCTATGCGTGTTCAATATCTTTACTACTAAACGCTAGTTTGGTTTTTGATCAGTTTAGTGAATTAAATAAAAGAAATTTTTGTTTATATTTATTTATTTTAATAACAAAATTTATTTCATACATTTTCGTTTAAAATACATTACAAAGTCTGATAACGTACATATATTTTTCCATTATTAGCAAAAATAGAATTCATTGGCTTGCACGAAAAAGATTCAATATCAATTACATAAACGAAATTATTTTCAGTTTTAATATTTCATAAGAAAAAAAGTGGTCGCTAAATTCAGCCACTTCCAACTGATTACATACTATGAGAATTTTTGAATTATTATTAATGCAAAACTTGTATTTTTATATTTCAATTTTATCGGCATTTTTAATACCTAAAATGCAATTTTTTTATAAACTACTAGAGGACCCCTGCTGCTCCGCAGCATTATATTATATTATATTAATTTTTATAATATAATACCAAAATTTGCCAAGTGAAGTTAACGTACAGTAAAGCCAAAATATGCCAAGAGAAGTTAACGTACAGTAAAAGTAAAGTTGATTGTCCACGCATAACTTTACTCAAACCCAACGAATTTGCCAAGAGAAGTTAACGTACAGTAATGCCAAAATATGCCAAGATAAGTTAACGTACAGTAAAAGTAAAGTTGATTCTCCACACATAACTTTCCTCAAACCCAACGAATTTAAGCAGTTAATAGCTCAAAAGAAGGAGCTTGATCCACTGAGTGTTCTCAGACCTATGTCAACAGCCTACGTTAATTAGAACTCTAGTTATAGAGGTTTGAGAGAAGAAAAATATTGAAAAAAATCTTGAATGCAAAGTTTATTCATAAATTCTTTTAATATATAAGATATTTTTGTATGTTATGCAATCAATAAATAAATTTTAATAATAATCAATAATAAATTTTTAAAATTAAGCCGACATTGGTTATTATTGAAATTTTCGGCGATTATATCTTTTAATTTAAAACAGCAATTACTGTACAGTTGTGGAAACCCTTCTTTGTATTTAAGAAGAATATTTGAAAATTTATATGAACACTTCACACAGTGTGGTGAGTAGAACAAGCTAGCGGGACAAAATTAAATTTTCTGTTTTAAGAAATCAACTCTATAACCCGTTGGGAAACATTCCCAATAGAACAGAATGCATAATTATTTTTGTAAAATATTCTTATTTTTTAAGTTTTGGTGGCTGAAAGTCATTGAACTCTTTTCTGCCAAAAACGCTGCTGCATGGGTCTTTTTTAATGCATATAAAGCCGCAAAGTATTTCCTTATATAGTAAGCATTTCACAAAAACTTTTTGATGGATTTTGATGTTTAGGGTTAGACTAACTTAAATTAAGAAGAAAGGCAAGTAGCAGCTTTAACTTGTTTGTCTGCGCGCAGAGTTCAAAATATGCTTAAAAATACTAAGTTTTGTAAAATTCTTAAACTTCAGCAGAGTGGAAACATTTTGCCTTCACGTGTCTTCAATGAAATTTCTTCATATTTTGAAAGCTAATTTCATACCCTTTCCAAAACAGAGTGTGAAATACGGCACAAATGAGCACAAGTTGTACTTTAGTTCACTTATGTGAACACTGAACTTATGCAACACTGAAAAAAACAATTAGAACATTGCACTTTGCGCACCCACTATCGCCTTAGTATCAACACCTCCCGCATCATCACGCGCACACCTTTTCGGCGCGAGCGCAACAACAATCGAATGCGTTAGCAAATGCTTTTTAATTTGTGGGAGCGATGGCAACAACAAAAATGAGGGTTTTTTTTTTTTTTTTACATATTTTTGGTAGTTAGGCTTTACATCATCTTTAACAATTACTGTTGTTAATTGTTGTTAAATTTTGCATATTTAATTTCTATAAGCTAACTAGTGGCATAGTCAGTGGTAACTTATTGTATGAGCTTGATCGTTGAACCATAAATTAAATAGAAATTAAAAAGTTTAATTTTAAAAATTGCATTTTAATTTCAAACGTAAGGTTTGAGCACTACAGAAACCTTTGCTATGGATTTCAGAATTGAAGGTTAGCTATATTACTAAGTAGTTTTTGTGAATGGCATAAGGGATAATTATATGTCTTTTTTCAAAAATATGAAAAAAATTTCTTAAAAAAAATAGTAGAACTCATTTAATTTTTTATTTTCAAAGAATGAAGAGGTGCTGTTATACTTTTAAATATTTATGTATCATTGACTGATTAAAATTGCTCAAACTCTTCCTTTTAGAAAGTGAGTTCTCAATGAATAAATGGGAACTATATGAAGAATGTCTCAAGTGCGATTCGAGTGCAATCAGAAATGAAAATTTGTTTAAGCTTGTTGGTTCAAAACTCAACTTAACCGATGCTAATGAGGAGTCAATTAGAAATATTAAAAAAAAATGCAACGTTTACGACAAGAATGACAGAAAAATTCAAAAAGTGTGGTAAGTCAAAAAGTCGCTTTAAAGATCACCATTTCGAGAGTAGCAAAGAAGACAACGTAATGTTTAAAGTTTGCAGGCACATTCCGATGCCATCAACTTCGTCTAAATCAAATGTAAGTGCTGGAAGGCCTTTAAAATCATTTGAAAGTTCATCTGTCAAAACAAAAAGAAGGCGCGTTCAAGACCTCGTTGAATCACGCTCCACAGAAGAACTGATGACAGCAGTTAAAATGTCGACTCAACATTTAGCGCGAAGAAATGTTGCCAATATTATTAAAGATCTTTCCGAAAGTCACACTGCTGCAAAGGTTATGGAAAAGATTAAATCAGGGCCTGGAGTTACAAGCCGTATATTAACAACGAAGAAGCGTTAGCATATTATGTCGAGGCCAAGCTAAATTACCATTCCTATAACCGAAACGCGAGCCGAGATAAGCCTTCAAGCAATTCTAGACCTAACTGCTGCTCGATTAGTAAGGGCGCAAAGCGACACTATAGCCAGTTTGTTTCCTACCAAGCAATTAACTTTAATAAGCAAATGGGGTTGTGATGGTAGCTCCGGACATAGTGCGTATAAACAAAGATTCACCGATCATGGAGCTACGAACGAAAATTTATTTCTTTTTTCGTTTGTCCCAATTCAACTGCGTAACGGCAATGAAATAGTTTGGCAAAATCCCAGCCCATCTTCAACTATGTACTGTAGACCTTTGAAGTTAATTTTGACAAAGGAGAATGTAGAGACTACTGTTTCTGAAACAAAGTTAAAGATGAAATCAGTAAGCTGCTGCCAACAATATACGTTTTCAATAATTCAGAAATAGTTATCTCCCACGAGCTTTGCCTAATAATGCATTGCAATGGTAGACGGAAAGGTTTGCAATTCGTTGACTTCTACTCTTTTCGCGCAAAGGTGCTATATTTGCGGTGCGACACCCAAGCAAATGAATAATTAAATTAAACATTTTAAATCAATACTGATGGGTATTCTTTCGGATTGTCAACTCTGCACGCCTGGATCCGCTATTTTGAATGTTTACTTCATATAAGCTATCGTTTAGCCCTCAAAAAATGGATGGTAAAAGAAGAAGCCATTATGAACGAACGAAAGAAAGCAATACAAAGACAATTTAAAAGCAAAATGGGTCTTATTGTTGACACACCCAAACCAGGTAGTGGCACATGCAATGACGGGAATACTGCTCGTATATTTTTTCTAAATACAAAATTAAGCAGCCAAATAACTGGCATCGAGATACCTTTAATTCAAAATTTGAGTACCCTGCTTAGAGCATTGTCGTCTGGCCATAAAATAAATATAGAGAAATTCAGAACATTGGCATATGAGACAATAACAATTTATTTAAAGCATTATTCATGGTATTACATGCCAGTTACTCTACATAAAATTTTGGTACATGGCGCAGAAGTAATCAAAAATAGTTTAATTCCAATTGGTCAGCTTTCTGAAGAGGCTCAAGAAGCCAGAAATAAAGACTGTCGAAGATTTCGGGAGCATAATACGAGGAAGTGTGGTCGAATCGCGACGCACGCAGATTTACTCAACATGCTTTTAATAACTTCCGACCCATTTATTAATAGCCTACGAAAACCACCCAAAAAATAAATTTCTAAACTGCCAAAGGAAGTTTTATGCCGTTTTCTTTTCTGACAAAAAATGTCGCATTTTACTTGCACTTTTTTCGAGAAGTGGATTTTTTTATATATTCTAAAGTAAGAGCAACCTTATTTTATACATCAATCGAAAGGTCTCAAAGTGCTGTGTTCATAAAATGCAAGATTTACTGATTGCTCCTGAGATACAAGCAAGCAAATATTCGCCGGAAATTTATAGAAATCTTGCAGAAAAAGTGACAGCGAAAGTGAAATTGCCAGTGTGCATGACGATTCATTTACAGAATAAAACTAGTAGTCATTGAAATACAAAAAATAAAAAATCTTTAAAAAACTTTATGAAATATAATAACACTCTTATCTACTTTCTGATTTCCATTAGAATAATAAACAAGCAAGTCTTTTATTTAAAAACTTTGATTCTAGTATATTTACATGAAGAAATAGTCCGATCGGGTTGATTTTCAGCAAAGATTTCTTGTTTATCGTCCGTCGTACTCTTACCACATACAAAATTTTAAAAAAGGCGGTATTTTGCCTGTATTTCTTCAGGGGTGCATTTTAAACCCCACATTCCGTACCATTTTTGCTCGTCTGGACCTTCCGAAGCTGATTCCGTCATAAAATAATTTTGTCCCGCTGCTTATTCTACTCGCCACACTGTGCTTCGTGGCAATTGTTTTTTCTATGTTTCTACGAAATGTAATACAATGGGCATAAATTTTCATTTCTTTGTGCTTAGATTCGAAGGGTCCGCATTTTAAAATCGCCCTTTTGTAGTGAGTCATAAAATGATGTTTAGGTTTTAAATTATCATATAATTATTGTAAGTATAATGTGATGTTCTGTTATTAGTTGATTTAATTTTTCTAGATTTTCTTGACTAAACTCGCTTTGCATCAAGAGGTCTATTATCTTGGAGAGAATTAGTACTAGACCCTTAATGTTTATTATTTACTGGAATTAAATCTCCAATCATCAGCGGAAGATAAGTTACAAAACATAACATTTCACTAGCAGTCATCTTGAAGCGTCCGTTTTTTATATTGTTCATTGTTATATCTGGAGATTTATTAGCTATTTGAAATTCTCCGTAAGGAAAAAGACGTTTTCTAGCGTTTAAAGAATGCAAAGTTAAAATCTTGTCATTAACTAAAAACAATAAGACTCGAGAAAGATCATAAACACACACTCTTTCAAAAATATCGTGCGTTATATCGAATGACATATTTTCAACTAAATGCAATGATGACAACTCATTAAAAATGCATTCTGTTCTTACACCAGTCGTAGTATTATTTTCAATTACATCTAAGTTGTAATTATTGACAGTTGGAAAATTGGTTTCAAAAGTACGTTTTCTCATGTCACTTTTTTCTTCTCGACAGTACCTGCAGAATCTTATAGAATAAAGGATTGTGTTAGACCTAAAACTGTATTGACTGCCAAATTGTCTCCTAATATTAACCCTAACACAAAACTTACTCTTTTTGAACCAGTAATAATTCCATCTTCCAACTTTTTTAAAATTTTCACCAATAGTTTAAAACATATTTCAGGGCCATAAGTTTTTAAATAGTCACTATCGCAAAACAAAGCTGGAAATATGAAGTCTAATTTTGATTGTAAAAATTGTGGAAGAGTTGGAAAACTATAATACCAAGCGCATATTGAATGGGTGTGTGTTCCTAATGCGTTATTTACTTGAAAGTCATCAAAGTACAAGTTATAAGTAAACACTATTTCTGCGTCATTGGAGTAATTTTGCATGACTTCTCCATTTATGGGATTGCATATATGTTCATTTTCTTTTAAAATTCTAAAATTCTCTTCCATGGTGCTAAGAACATTTGGCAGATCGAAAAATTTTTTGATTTGAAATTCTATAGGCATGATTTGCAAACATATAATTTTTGGACCCAGTATTGGATTGCCTTTTGTAACAATTTCTTATTTCTTGATCTCATTACTCACGATAACCGCTTCAGATTCTTTAAATAAATCAGCATTTTTTAAAGAATTGATAAACTTAAATTCACTTGTGTAGTTACTACATGGAAGTTGAAGTGAGTTTCTTAACTCAAGAGTTATAAGTTTTGATTCTTGCAAATGATTAAATGTAGATTGCCATATATATTTGAATTTACTTAAAATATTTGTGGAATCTTTACGAGAAAAATTCCGTTGTCATTTTTGCTGTTATGAACAAGAGGCGCATGTTGCTCTTTGCTATTATCGCTGGAATCTGTCTCTATCGAGATTTGTTCTATGACAGAAGATTGTGGAATTTTAGCTGTTTTTGGAGCTGGTTCACCATCATTTTGTTCATGTTATAGCAAGTGACTTTTTAGAGAAGAAAATCTAGAAAAATTTGCCTTACAATTATTTAAAGAACTGGTGTTAGAATCAGCGTTTGTTAAAAAATGGAAAATTTTGAGGTGACGCAGATATTCGTCGACATGTTTAAAACACTTTTGACACTTAAAGCATGTCAACATTGTGAATTATTGTTCTTTAACATGTGATTTAAAAAACTAGCTAATGAAGCCAAACGTATATCTTGTGGAGTATGAATTTGATAAAAATATTTTTGTACAAAAGTCCAAGGTTTAATGCATGGGTCTGGATATTTTAATATAAATAAGTGTTTAAACGCACAATCAAAGGCTTCCAAAAACGAAATAAATTTTAGAAATGTACCATCAACATACACGTAAAAACTTCGAACTGATTGCAAACCTTCAATAATTACGAGCGGCAGCAAAGAATTCATTCCATCCATTTGCATTTTTCCTTCAATTCTTCAATTTTTAACGGCACGTTATTTATGTTATGTACAGTAACAATGCAAATTGGTGCACATCCAAAATTGTATACGGTTTACCTCCAAATCCAATTGGTAACAGCACCGCATTCAGCAGATTCAGCAAAACGCTGTTTTGAAAATCTGAAAGCATAAAATAAATAATTAAAAAATGTTCTAATATATCCGTATGTTAGCGCAATGTTACGTTCGTTATTTGACTCTAAAGCGTTTTTAAATTGTTCAAATGTGAACACCATTATTTTTAACATGTCATTAATTTGTAATTTGTAAAATTCTATATAAGTTCAAATCTGTTCGTTATCTTTGTGTGTATTTTAATGATAGGGATTCTTGGAATTCCCAAATAACAATCATAAATAATCACTGTTTATTTAGGACACAATTTCAGCACACATGTGGGAAATAATGATAATTAAGCGCTGTTTATCTTATTTTATTATACATACATAGAAAGATAAGATGCGCATGTGCGCATGATTTTATTAGTCTAGTTTAGTTTTAAGATTTTGTATTTAGCTCTTAAGGTCTTTAATATTAATAAATAAATTTAGTAATTTACAACTGCTCAACGAGTACGGTCAATTAAATTTTTATTCCGTATTTACATGGACCTTCGATAAAAAAATAAAAAAAAGAAACCAGAAATAGCGACAATCTTGGCTAATAACAGAGATTGGTTTATGTTTAAAATAAATCAAAGTTTTATTTTTTAAAGTAACAAAAAGTTAAAAGCGTCAGTTTCGGCTTAAAACAGTAACTGTGTTCAAAGTGTGCAAGAACTAAAGTGTTAAATTATTGAAATCGCGGCTCAAAAATGGCTCAGAAAGCAAAATTGTTTGAACGCCAAAGTGCTTTGGGGGAGTCTGGAAGCAGTATACTAACAAAATTGGAAGGTGGCGACTTGAGAACGGCATCCATCAAATCGTTAGGAAATAGCCTAAGTGCTGTTGAGGACGAGTTTATTAGCAACAAGTCTAAACTTATGGCCTTCGGAATAACGAAGGAAGTTTATTTTGAAAGAGATTTTTATAACAAGGTAATGATTGTAATAAGAGATACTCGAGACTTGTTGAAAAAACATTTACATGACAACGAGCAAACAAAAATAAATGGTAACCTGAAACTAGAAGAAAAAATAGAGAAACTAGAGAAAAAAATGGAGAAAATGTTCAGTAAGATGTTATTAGCATTAAACTCCAGTGGACATCAAGTCCAAAATGAAGCCCATAGAGAGCAGTAAAAAGCTCAACGAAGGGAAGAATACGCTCAAGTAGAGCAAAATATTAAAAAAAAATTAGAGTGAGGGAACAATTGCCACAGAAGAAGGAAGAAAATATAGAACATTCAAGCAGAAAGAGTACAATGCTAATTCATTACAGGCGTGATATAACCAAGCTAGATGATAGTATTGCGGATGGCTGTGATGATGACGATATTAGTATCCTGGAATATCAAAAAGGTGTATGGGAAAAAATGATGATTGATATTAAACAAACGTTTAAAGAATTATCATTTGAATTCTCTGCAACAGAAGAAAGCGAGGAAGAATTTGAGATTATTCATAATAAATATCAGGAAGCATTAAAATCAATATTGAAAAAGTGGTGCTGGATTCAATAAGAATACCACAATTTAAAGGAAACGTGGAAGAATGGAGTTCATTCCACACGTTATTCAAACAATTGATACACGAAAATACAAGCATAGCTCCTGCAGAAAAGTTGTTCCGTCTGAGAACTAGTATATCAGGTGATGCTTTTAAGATTATACAAAATTTAAATCTAACAAATGAAAATTATGATGTAGCCTGGGAAATGTTGAACAACAGATTTGGAAACAAAAGAATACTGTTTACAAAATTGGTAGATAAATTTTAAAATCAACCTAATTCAAATAGTATGTCAGCTGCAAGCCTTAAAAACCTGCTAGATACATCAATTGAGAACATTCAAGCTCTGAAGGCAATGGGTTATAAATTGGATGATGCTGATCCAATTCTTGCTAGAATTATTATTAGGAAGCTAGACAAAGATGGTCTTTTGCTGTCTGAACAAAACACAAGAAGATCCAAAGAAGTACAAAAATTAGAAGATGTCTTGAACTTTGTTGAACTTCAGTATGAAGCTCTAGATGCATCTACAAGTAAAAAGATGAGTACCAATCAGACGAATCCAAACCGAACAACAGCTCTGTTTTCAGAACCAACATTTTGCCATTACTGCAATAAAAATGGGCATAAAGCTCGTGAATGCAGACAATTCTTGGCGCTGTCAGTAGAAGATAGGAACAAATGGGCTCGAGGAGCTAAAATTTGTTACAACTGCCTTAATCACAAAATGGATAAAAGGTGCTTTAGAAAAAAACTTGTCAAAAATGCGGTAAAAAAACATCATACAATAATGCATTACATTGAAAAGCAATGTGCGGCTTCAATGAATTCTAACTCATCTACAAATGTATTGTTGGCTACGACGCAAGTTAAGGTAAGATCTATACATGGTGAATATGTGACTCTAAGAACACTTATTGATCAAGGATCGCAAATTACAACATTGTCGGAAGAAGCAGCGCAAATTCTAGCACTACCTAAAATAAAGTGCAAAACCGAAATACACGACCTTGGAGGCGCTGTAGTTGGAGTGTCAAAAAAATAAAATAAAATTATTCGTTACGGCTCGATTCATAAGTAATCATGTGATTGAAGCAGATGCACTGGTGTTACCACAATTGACTGGTGCTCAACCTGATCAATCGTTTAAATTCGATGTGAGTAGATGGGAAAACTTTGTCTTGGCAGATCCATTGCTAAACAAATCTGACCAATTGACATAGTAATTGGAAGCGACATCTTCAGCAATATCCTAAAAGAAGGATTCAAAAGAAAGATGGCATTTTAGCACAACTGACGAAATTTGGTTGGATGCTATCAGGCGTCGTCAAAAAACAACATAAAAAATCAATAGTTCTATCAGCTGTAACAAATTTAGAACGATTTTGGGAACTAGAAGAATTGCCTACAACTACAGATGAATGTACAGAAGATAAAGTTTGCCTGGATATATTCAACAATACTATAGAAGTTGACGCTGAAGGAAAAATTGGGGTCAACTTACCACTCAAAGAAGATGGTGAACTTGGAGATTCGAGAAAGCAAGCAATGGCACGTTATTTATCCCTCGAACGAAAGCTGGAAATGAATGATAAATTAAAAAACGACTACGTTAAATTTATGAGAGAATACCTTCAATTGGGTCATATGAAGCTGGTAAAGATAAACAACATCGGTAAATATTATTTGCCACACCAACCGGTGATTAGAGAAACCAGTTTGACAACAAAATTACGTGTGGTGTTCGTTGCATCAGCAAAGTCCGCAAACGGAAAAAGCTTGAACGACATAATGTTTATTGGCCGAAAACTACAAAAGGACATATATGATATCCTTCTAAAATGGTGATTATGGAAATATGTGGTAACTGCTGACGTAGAAAAAATGTATCGTCAGATAAAGTTAACAGAGAAAGATCAGACATACCAACACATACTTTGGAGAGAAAATAGAAATGAGGCCATAAAAAATATAAACTCACAACGGTAACTTACGGAACTTCTTCAGCTCCATTTCTTGCGGCAAGGTTACTTTTCCATATTGCTGATAGCTGCCAGAATGAAAATATTAAGAATATTATAAAATCCGATTTCTACATGGATGACTTGATGAGCGGAGCAGACACAGTTCACGAATGCAAAAATATTCAGCGCCAAGTATCAAAACAACTTTCAACATTTGAATTTCATTTGCGAAAATGGTTATCTAATGAAAATTCAATAGCAAAAGATGTGGAGGTTTCCAGTGACAACGCTCTAATTCAAATTGAGGATGGCGATTCAGTTAAAACTCTGGGGCTGCATTGGGATCCGGTAATGGATCAATTCAGATTTTTAATAAACTTTGTAGAAAAAGATGAAATAACTAAAAGACAAGCGCTATCAGAAGTAGCAAGAATTTTTGATCCTTTGGGTTGGTTATCTCCGGTCACAGTTGTGGTGAAACTCTATTCAAAAGCTGTGGTTGCTTCAATCAAAATGGGATGATAATAATCTAAAGATCTCAAAGAAGATTGGCTCGATTTCACAACACAATTACCTGAGCTTCAACAAATACGAATTCCAAGATGGATTCTAACTACAAAAATTTTACACTTTGAGCTTCATGGTTTTGCAGATGCGTCAGAGAAGGCATATGCAGCAGTAATTTACATAAAAATTGATTCCCAAGTAACTCTTGTGAAGGCCAAAACTAAGGTGAATCCCATAAAAAATAGGAAGACGTTGCCAAAACTCGAGCTATGCGCTGCGCATTTTTTAGCCAAGCTTCTTAGCAGAGTATCCAACACTATTACACGTCAAGATACAACATATGCCTGGAGCGATTCTACTATTTTACACTTTGAGCTTCATGGTTTTGCAGATGCGTCAGAGAAGGCATATGCAGCAGTTTGTCAGAAACAGAGTTAGTGAAATAACCACAGTAGCTCCGGATGCCAACTGGAATCATGTCAGCAGCAAAGATAATCCAGCAGTTGCGGCATCGAGAGGTATTGGTGCTCGAAAATTTAAAAAACTTTCACTATGGTGGAATGGACCAGAATGGCTGTCAAAACCTCATCATTATTGGCCGAAAAAAGAAGATCAAATGCTTAAGATAACTGCTGTCACTTCATTATCAAAACCACATTTTTGAACGAGTTAATGAACAAATAATCTAGCTTTAAAGGGTAGTGGCGTTCATATTGCGATTTGTAAATAAAATAAAAGCTTACTCGAGGAACCAACAATCTTCAATAACAAATCAACAATATCTCACTGCATTGGAATTGGAGGCTGCAGAAAGGATGATTCTGATACATCATCAAAGGCAAGAATTCAAAAATGAATTCAGTGATCTTAAGAGGGATGGAATTGTTAATAAAAACAGCAAAATTGTGAATTTATATCCATTCATTGACAAGAATGGCATGCTACGGGTAGGTGGTCGATTACAAAATTAAAATTTACCATACAATAACAAACATCCCGTAATATTGTGGAAATCACATTTGGCATATCTAATCATTCAAAAGGCGCATATTTCAACATTACGTGGTGGCAATCGTTTGGTAGAATCAACAGTAAGAGGAAGATATTGGGTTTTAGATCTGAAAAATTCAGTTAAAAAATGCATACGAAGCTGCCCAAAATGCATTAGATATCATCAAAAGGTGTCAAGGCAACTCATGGGAAATCTACCGGAAGCTCGAGTTACGGAATCAGCACCATTTGAACATACTGGAATAGACTATGCTGGGCCTATCCAAATAAGGTGCTCAAAAGGTAGAAGCCAAAAGTCCTACAAAGGATATATTGCCGTATTTGTTTGTATGACAACTAAGGCAATTCATTTAGATGCAGTAAGTGATCTGACGACCGAAGCATTCTTAGCATCACTAAAGCGATTTTTTGCACGAAGAGGTGTCAGTAGCCATGTATACTCGGACAACGGAACAAATTTTGTTAGTGCAAACAGAAAATTAAATGCTGACTTTGCAGCTGCGGTAAAGAATAATGAGTCTGTAATACCAATATTAGCATCATCCAAGATTCAGTGGCACTTTATTCCCGCGGCAACCCCTCACTTTGGAGGGATTTGGGAGGCTGGTATCAAATCAGTGAAGCATAATTTAAAACGTGTTATTGGAGATACAAAGCTCACGTTTGAAAAAATAACTACACTGCTAACTCGAATTGAAGGTGTGTTTAATTCCAGACCTCTGGTTGAAGTGAATGGCGAAAACATTGAAAATATTGATGTTTTAACACCCGGACATTTTCTGATCGGAAGACCGATAACCGACTGCCCTGAATATGTTGATTCATCGCACATAAGCTCAGTCAATAGGTGGAAGTTGATACAACAACTAAAGAAACACTTTTGGAATCGCTGGAAGACAGAATATTTAGTAACATTGCAGCAAAGGCAGAAATGGAAGCAGCCTCAGAATAATTTGAAAGAGAGTTCGATCGTTATAATAAAAGATGAGGATACACACCCAGCTATGTGGCCTCTAGCTAGAAAAATGGAAGTACATGAAGGTCGAGATGGGAAGGCACGAGTGGTTACATTGAAACTGCAAAATAGTATATTAAAACGGTCTATAAATAAAGTTTGCCCACTGGCAATTTATGATGCAGAAGAAGAAGAGAGTCCACCAGTAAAAAACTACTGTACTAGATCAAACAACCAGGTACTCCAAATATTGTCAGAGTGCTAGGATTGTTGTGCTTGCTCTTTATGATGATGAAGCAAGTGAAGACTGCACCTCTAGAACCCAATAAGCCATTTTCGATTGATGAAATTTCTCCGAATACAGCTTTGTATATCGACAACATAGGCCAACTAAATATGATCAACTCGAAATGGGATTTGGTGATGTATTACGACCTATTTATGTAGCAGAACGAGATAGAACGAATACAGAAGCTGATGGAGAAAATTAAAAATGAATGTCCAAATCTTGGATTTTATAAAGAAGCCTGCGAAATGGTCATTTCCACAATGGAAAGAATAAACAATATTCTGAATGAAAACAATGATCTCCTACTAAGTAAACCACGCAAAACAAGAACTCCATTCGAATTTGTGGGATCATTATATCAAATGCTTTTCGGAATGATGGACGCCGATGATCTCGATAAGATGGAGGAAAATATGAGAAATGTGTTCGAAAACCAAGAGAACCTGAAGCAATTAGTCCTAAAGCAGACGTCAATAGTGGATTCGACAATGAATTTGTTAAAGAAAACTACAGAAGATGTTAACGCAAACTTCAAAAACATGTATAACCAACTTAAGTTATTTTACGAAGAAATTCAAAATAATAGAACGCCGAGCGCTTGACTATATTGTTTCAAATTATGTCAACACAATTGAATCTGATGATAGATGAGTGCAGCAGGATTCAATTATCAGCTTATTGATAGATATAAATCACGGACATGTGAATCCTGATTTATTGAAGCCATCACAACTTCATAAACTACTTTCAGAAATCAAGAAGTCATTGCCAAATAATTTAGTACTTCCTGGAAAGGCAACTGGTACGGAGTTAAAAGAGGTCTACAATTCAATGAAGTCTAAAGGGATCATTATGGAGTCACGCTTGGTGATTCAGTTAGAAATACCGTTATTAAGTGAACATAGTTCTGAAATTTACAAACTCATAAAGCTGCCAGTTGGTGGTAATAACAAAACCATGATGCCAAGAATTGAAAATGAATTAATAATATATAATTTTGTGTCCAACATGTACATTTTGATGTCTCTAGCACAATTGAACGCATGTGAGAAAAATTTACAGGGACAATTCAATTGTATTGGTAACATGCCATGGAAGCCAGCTATCGAACGCTCGTGTGAAATGTCCGCCTTAAAGCAGGTTTGAAGAAGTTCAGCCAACAAACTTTCGGAAACTAGCTACAGAAAATCACTGGATATTCACAGTGTTTAACAATTTCCTTCTCTCTGTTGATTGCGGTCAGAATAATCGAAGCTGGATAACATTACCTCCAAAGGGAATACTAACGTTATCTCCAGGGTGTAACGAAACCTACGAAGGAGTGACTTTAACAACATCGCAACGGTTCACATCTGATAAAAACCTATCTATTCAGACATCATCCTGGGGTCTATAATTTCAGCAAATTGAACTAAAATTTGTAAAGCCGCTTGACGTCACTATTATCAACAATACGAAGGCTATAAACCATTTAATGGAAAGGGTCGATGAAATGAAGGCAGCCAACATTGAATTAAAAAGATTTAAATTTCATAAGGTTTCTGGCCATTTTTCTTTAATTTTAGTTACAATTTGTATTCTAGTTTTTGTTTGCCTTTATACATATAAGGTATAAATGTTGTAAATCTAATAAAACTATCGTTAAAGTAGACTTTGGTACGCCGTTGCCATTGCGGGCCCGGCAGAATGTTCAAATGTGAACATCATTATTTTTAACATGTCATTAATTTGTAATTTGTAAAATTCGATATAAGTTCAAATCTGTTCGTTATCTTTGTATGTATTTTAATGATAGGGATTCTTGGAATTCCCAAATAACAATTATAAATAATCACTTCAGCACACATGTGGGAAATAATGATGATTAAGCGTTGTTTATCTTATTTTATTATACATACATAGAAAGATAAGATGCGCATGTGCGCATATTTTATTAGTCTAGTTTAGTTTTAAGATTTTGTATTTAGCTATTTAATATTAATAAATAAATTTAGTAATTTACAACTAACGATTACGGTCAAATAAATTCGCTAAATAACTTTAGTTCCGTATTTAAATAAATAGTTCTCTGCAGTGTTGGTTAAGTTGCTTATAGGAGTAAAATTTACCAATATCTTCTTTAAATATTTACCACTTTTCTATTAAAAGGTTCTTTTTCCCAGGGAAAGCTATTTCAAAGTCTATATTTATCTATATAAAAAATGGTATAATTATAATAATGATAATATATAGATAGATAAAAAATAGATTTAACAAAACTTACCAAATCTATGGCTCTTGCATCCTTTAAAACTGGCCATTCTTTCAAAAATGTATAATTTTCCAAATTTTTGATGTCCTCTTTTCTCAAAGAATACGTCTGCGCCCACCGATCGCAAATAGTATCCCAAGTTTGTAACGGTCAAAGCAATTCTTGTTTTAATTTTTCGATATTCTCATCGATTTCTTCTGTTTCGGCGGGCAATGTTTCCTCCAATGATGATTGCTCAATCTTTCTATTTTTCGCCTTATAATTGTGATATCGGTGAAATAATTTTCCTCCCGGAGCTTTTTTTCCTTTGCGTGGATAGTAGTAATAATCCTAAATAAAAAAAACATTTTATTGAATTATTTACATTTGCTACTCTTTTCAATTTAATACTTACTGAAACTTGTTCTTTCTTAGGAAATTCCTTCCAAATTTCTTCCACTATTTACTTGAAATCTGGTGGCGTAAGTTTTATATCATTTAAAAAAGTGTTTTCCAAAATCAAATTTATTAATTTATCTCTTTTTTTCGGTGCACAAATATTCACTTTCTTTATAAAACTTCGTTATGCTGATGCCGACGTCTGTGGATGTTAGAAGCTCCGATAAAGTTTGAAATAATAAAACATCGATTTATAGATATCTAAGAGGAGAACACAATAAAACTAAATTCTTACCTTTTCAGAAAAAACGAGTTTCTTGGGCTGACTCGCTTAAGGGCTGTTCCAAAAAAATTTATTACAAACGATCTAATATAATATATTCTGAATACTCACTGCCTTGCTACTCCACTTAAAAAGTTTTTCATGAAACTCTGCTCTCGGACCAATTTTTTTAATTGCATGAGCAATATCACGTTCATTTAAGAACGCTAAGTGTCGGTATTCTATCCCCGCTTCTGAAATAATAATTCAATAGCAACAATAAAATGTTATCATTATAAAATAATATAAATATACACAATACACAATAGATATACAAATATATATACAAAGCAGTAATAACTTACCTTCCAACTCCGGCAAAAGAAATTCCAAATTAAACTCTTTTAATATAGTTTCCATCAAAACGACTGATCTCACTGATACACAAAACGCAAATGACATCTACTCAAAAAAAAACACCTGCAAGTTTGGCCGTACAATGAATTTCCCAACAAACATTCTTCGAACAAAAACAATTTGAGTGCACATAAAATAGAGCATTTACTTAAAACTTTACTTCAGAAATGTATTGTTGGGTGACATCTATTGTCCCGTTAGTTATAAATTTGAAATATATAAGGGCTTAAAAAAAATTTAAATATTGTCAAAAAAATTTTAACGATGTTGCGTTAAGGTTTTTTAACGCAGCGTTCAGTGACAGTTCAGGCAGAAACTATGTAAATGCTTACAAAAAATTTTAACAAAACGTTTAGTTCGCGTATGGAGGAGCATAAATTTTTCGTTCAGTTGAAGCAAAATTCATATTTCAAAGCTGAACGCTGCGTAGTAAAAATTAAAATATACGTTCAGCCTTCTAAGTGTTGAACGCAACTTAAAAGAAGCAGAGGAAATATGCCTACAAGCATTCAGCCTGACTTTTCCAAACGTTGCGTTTAGCTCATTTTGTTTTTTCTGTGTATAGGACATCTGCCCAAGAAATGCTGAGGAGTTTCTATTTCTTTCGTGCTACACATGGAGATTATCTGCTGTCACCTTCCCTAAAACTGGTACCATTCAACAACAATAAATCACTTCTAATTTTCATTATATAGCTTATTTGATTTTGGTTATAATTCTCATTGCAATAAGTGAGCCCCTTGCTGTAATCCAGGAATCTGTAGAACCGTTGTTGACTGTCTTGAGCCTTAACCAAGTGTTCTTGCCGTTGTTTTGTTTTCATCGCTTCTATTAGATTCATACATGCATTGTTCCATCCAATTCCTATACCAGTAAACATTTCTCTCTTTTATTTTCATAAATAGTTTATGTGGTAGTCTGAAATTTCCGTACACAAAAATATATTTTCATACAAAAGTATGAAAATGACAATCTTCTTGGCCAGTGTCCAACATTAATACATAATTGGGTGTGTTATCTCCGCTGTAACTTAACCACTTCATCGAACCACGAATATCCCCATACCTGAGCTCCGTAAGATTGTATAGCTCTGCAAACCGCTAAAAACAATTTCCATTTTGCCTTTAAAGCTATTTCATTTTTGCCGACAAAATGTTTCCAGTTTTTAGCTACATTGTTTTTCGCTACGATATGTTTAGAGAAAGACATTTTCGGGGTCAGTGTGACTCCAAAGTATTTATACTCTGATACCACTCCAACTTCCGCACAATTAAACTTCCACTTTCCATTTGCAGCAACTCTGCCTCCTTTTCTAAAATTCATTACATCGGATTTGGCTAGATTTACTTCCATACTCCATAAAGTACAGCATTTCTCTAAATTTTCAATCATTTTCTGCAAAATCCTGACACTTTCCGCTAATATGACAATGTCATCAGCATACATAAGAACTCTTATATTCATATCTCATATAAACAACCCACCTTCTAGACTGTCGTGCATATAATTCAGATATAAGGCAAATAGCAATGGTGATAGCAAGCATCCTTGCTTTACCCCGGAGTGAGTTTCAAAATAATCGGGTAGCTCGGATCTTGTCCAGAGAGCCGATTATGTGTCCTGATAAATATTTTCAATAAACTTAACCAGTTTCGATGACAATCCTATATGTTGTAACTTATATATAAATAGGTTTCTTGGAATGCAGTCAAATGCAGCTTTTCTCTTCTTCAAATTTTATATTGACGATTGTTGCGAGATTGTATATATTATCAATGGTGGAATAGCCTTTTCGAAAACCCGCTTGAAATTCAGTTAGAACATTATAATTGTTCATCCATTCTGTTATTCTTTCTTTCAGCGCACCCATTATTATGTTGGCTATACAGTTCATGAAAGATATCCCTCTGTAATTACCTTCTTGGTTTATATCTCTTTTTTATATATAGGAAAAATGATACCCGTTTTAAAGGAATCCATATCCATATCCATTGAGTAAGTTTGAAAAAACAGAAGCCAAAGCTTTCAAATACTCATCACTGACATTAATGTAGAATTCGTATGGTATCCTGTCTTCTCCCGGTGCCTTATTTGGTTCCGCCTTTTTAAGCTGTAGTTTTATTTCATCCACATTAAAAGCTCTATCCAATTGCTCGTTTTTAACTAAATTTAGTGCATAATCTATTTTACTTGCAGTTAGCGTAGGATTTAACAGGTTTTTAAAATAATCAGCAAACTTGTGAGCGTCTATGCTGCCAATAGTGTAAAATTCCTGTTGCCTCAATTCTTTTGCCAGGGCCCACAATTTTTTACTGTCATTTATATAATTCAATTTATTTTCAAGGCAAATATAATATTCTTTTCGTTTCCTTTTACAAAGCTTTTGATATAAATTTTTATTTTCAGTGTATTTTTGTTTATCGTATGTGTTTTGCGATTTTTGAAATGCCTTTAGCGAAAGCAAAGACTCCTCTCTGGCTTTGCTACACTGTTTTTCAAACCATTTATTTTTATACTGAAAATTGTTGGGATTAACTTGTACTGCATCAAACTTCACTATCAAACTGCTCTTGTATTCCTATAAGTGTTTCTTGTTCCAACAATGCATTTAAATTAGAATTAAGTTTATTTTTATCTCTTTCTACATTATGGTTGCCCCATTTTAATTTTGGTAACAGCATTATTTTTTCTCTTGGAGTTTTTTGTACCATATATTTAGTTATACTAAGCTTAACTGGTAAGTGATCAGACCATATTTGATTTTCAACCTGAAAACATTCAACAAACCTTAACCTATCACATGAAACGGCACAAATACCGTTCACTGAATTACCCATATTACTTATAAAGGTATAATTTCCCTTCTCATCGCCTATGGTTCTTCCATTTAACACTACCATTCCATAATTTGTACATAGTTCCAAAAATGTTTTGCCATACTTTTACGGTTTTGTCCCTCGAATTTCTTTTTTCAAGTCCAGCGGGGAACGTTACATTAATCACTTCTTCTAAATCTTGATTTTCTTCTCTAATTCCACCATTTAGATCACCGATTATTATTGGATTCTCCATATCATTGCATTCGAAAGATCTATTTATGTTCTCAAATTCTTGATTCCAATTTGCTCCTCTTATATACAATGATATTATTGTGAAGTGCAAGATGAATATTTTGATTTTAATTATATCTATATTACCATCAGTTTTAAAATAATGACTCACTCCATTCTTAGCCAAAGCTTTTCGGATACCACAAACACTTCCTCCAATACCTCTTACAAATCTGCTATTGCGAAATGCTGCTTTCCGTATTAAATCAAAATTTTTGAAGCGTTTTTCAAATTTTGGGATATTTGTTTCTTCTACGTGAGTTTCTAACATCGTTTTTTTCTATGTATTCGAAGAAACCATGGTGAAGATACTTGTTTTCTAAACCATGTACATTATAAGAAACTATATTCAACTTTATTTTATTTTCTACTTCAACTATATCTCTCTCTACAACTATATCTTTATTATAATTTATTTTATTTTCTAAGCATTTAAATTTTTTTGTATTACTGTATATTGTATATTACTGTTTTCCTCATTTTGATCTACTAGTTTTTTCAATAATTTTTTACTTTAATGTTTTCATATTTTAAGCATACATTTGCAATTGAATCTCCAAAAATCTTTCCCATCATTTCTTCGCCTATCTTCTGCCCACACATTAGCACCTTATTGTTGTTTAAAGAAAACCAGTTTCCGTCTACCACTAGCTTATCGCCTTTTATGCCTACTTTCTTGGTTTTGTTTACTTCCAAAATATAATTTTTTAATTGAATCATCTTTTTTTTATCTTTTTGCCGTTCGATACATAAATCGCGTTCGATATAAATACTCGTTCCAGCTAAATACTTTCTGTTTTTCAAAACTTTGTGAACCATTTCCTTACCTAGACCTCTGATCACAATTTTTCTCCTTCCTAACGCTTCTTTCGCATTCTTATACGGTCTTCTTTTCTATCTTTCATTAGTTGAGATACTTCTTCATGCAAAGCTTTATTTTCCATAGTCCTAGTATATAGCTAATATTCTCTGCTAATTTTAAAATTTATGTTGTGAAAATTCATTCATTCAATCGAAAAAGTAATTATTTAGAAAAGTTAAATTTAAGCTTCCTTTGTGAAAAAAAAAATAAAAAGAAAAGCTCAGAAACAGGATGTATCTTCGAATAGACAATATTTCAAAAAAAAAAAAGATATTTAAGAAGATTTTAAGACTTATTTACGCTCATTCGTTTCAGAGCTCTAATGTTAACTGGGATTATACAATATAACCACTTTTCTTCTCTTAAACACCCTTTTTTTTAAAAAAAATTTGCAGATTAGAAACAATTTCTTGATGGAATGTTATTTTTTTTAAATTTTTGAAAATGTCAGTTTTTGGAATGTAGTTAAACTTAATATAGTTAAATTTTGATATTTGAAATGTCAGTTTTTGGAATATAGTTAAACTTAGTTTAGTTAAAGTTGATTTATGAAGTTAAGTTTTTTAAATGTAGTTAAACTTAGTTTAGTTAAACTTGATTTTGCTAACGCTTTAACCAAAAAATTTGAGATTTATATGCGTTAAATGATATTGAAATTAACTAAACCCAGTCCACTGGTATTCGGTTAGAATTTGGATTTAAGAAAAAGATTGTATTTTTCTGTAGAAAATTTTTATATTAAAGGGAAAGTAATTGAAGTTACTTAAGTACCATTAAAACGGTTTCCAAACCAAATGACAATTAATTAGGTAAACAAAGAAGAAAGATAAAAGCTAACTTGCAATAAAAATTTGTATGAAAATTTCCTAAAGCAAATTTCAACATAAATTAATAACTTAAGTTAATATCTGAAGCTAATTAAACAGTATGTAAAGCCTTTAATTAAAGAGGGATTTCAAAACATTTTTAACTTTAACAAAACTTAAAGTTTTTATATAATTTGTTCGATTACAAAGTTCCCATATTACTTTAAATTTTTTACAGAACGTCTAAAAATAGAAGTATAAATTTAGCTTGTTGCTTTATAATTCATGCGAACACATTTTCTTAAAGCAAATAGTGTTTTAACAAGTGCGTAATATCGGGATTATGACCATGTCACAAAAAGAAATGAATAATAATAATAAAAAAAAACGTTGCGTAATGAAGAAAATAATGAATAGTTAGTGGTTTCTTACTAATAATGATGATAATGTCTTAAAATAGGTCAAGGTATGATCACATTTACATTATCAATTAATACAATATAAATACAGGGCTATTGAGTATTGAAAAATTATTTAAATTTCCCCAATTCGAAACGTAAATATCTCTACTACATCACGGTCACCAAACTGCAGTCAGCACGTAAATGAAATCCATTAATATGTAATAGTTGCTATCTCCTTGTCTCCAATTCTGGATGTACTCAAACATTTTGCCTTACTGCCACAAAACAAAAATCCAATTGAAAACAGCGTAATAATTTGGAGAAAATACTAATAGAAATCCTGATGGTTAGCGTACTCAAACTTATAATCCTCAAGTAGCTAAAACTCCTATTAAGTTCTACTGTGAAAAAAAAATCCACAAAAATGCACGAAAACGCCCTCTGGCGGCTGTTAAAAATAAAAATAAATGTGAAAAATGGATTTCCCGACCCAAAAACCCCCGGTATACACATTTTCAATAATTTTTTTTACATTTGATTGGGTATTATGGAAAATATCACGAAAATATCTTCATCGAAATTTTGGCAGGATCGAAAATGATTTTAGAGGTATGATTCCATGGGCAAATATACTTGTTATGGCCCATAGTACCAGAACCGCGATGAACCCATGAAGAAAAATTAATTGGCCCACCCTAATCTATATACACATAGGTATTGTATAGGAATATATACTAATAAATTATAAAAACAATTCTTTGTTCTTGTTTTTGTTTAAATATTTTTGCTGTTGTATTGTATATCTAATTAAATATAAATGTATTTGTCTCTTCTTTTCATTGATTTGTAATATTTGTTTTTTTTTCATTTCTTGTATTTTCTTTTTCTGACATAGTTATATTTTCTTTTTGTTTTTGATAAAAGAATGGATAATACGCGATAGATTCTTAATGATATATTAACTTACACGCAAAAGTATTATTGTTTATTGAGTCATAAAAAGAAAACAAACCACTACGTTTTATTCTAATGCTCCTTTAATATCATTAGTACCAAAACATCAGCCAAAAGGCTATTGTGGAAAATTAGGTACCCCTAATTGGGTCAGGGAAAGAACAAAATTTTTTGGGGAGCACTAGGTGCTAGGTATGGGTTGTTTTAATTTTAAGATTCTAGGTCGTATTAAAATTGTCCATGTACAATATTCAATATTTAAATAAATGAGGTGAACTTACCACCATACCGGAGCTGATGAAGGCCTTTATCATGCTGGGGATGCTGATTAAAAATGAGGATTAAAGATGTTAGAGGGTATTATATAATGTTGAATGAAGTCGGGGAAGAGACAAGAATATAGATTTTCGTTTCCATACAGTTTTCTCCCTGATGGGGGGAATTCAGTTTCCCATGAGGAAGAATCAGTAAGTTATTGAAAGTTAAATTTGAAGAAACATTATTAACTAATGTCTGTATATAACTAAAAAAAATCTTTTCTTATTTAAAATTTAAGTGTTTTATACTTAGTAATAAATTATATGTTGTTTTTCTTGATTTACGGTTTCTGGCTGCTAATTTCGTTGTAGGCTATTTTCGAAAATAATTTTAGATTTTTTTTAAGATTTTTAAAGCATAAACAGTAGGAGTAGAAAGATTGTCTGCAATCAATTGTGGTTTGCCTGCTGTTGTTGATGCTCTTTTATAGAGTACTTATCGATGACTTTAAAAGGTTTGTGCCTTTGTTAAAGGTTTATGTCCTTGCGTTTTAGAGCGTTTGCGTTGAAGATATTGTAAAGTACTAAAACTTTTTCTACAGAGTTTTTGACGTTGCTTATAGGAATTAAGTGCAGAATATGATAAATTCCAATTAAGACTTCCTAAAATCATAAAGAACCCCGTTTTGAACGTTGCTGTTGTAAAAGTTAACTGAATTATCCGCTGCTTTTTGTTGTCGTTACTTGTGGTGATGGTGATCTTGTAATTGTATTTGTTGGGGATGTTCTATTGCGTTGTTATATTCTGCGGTACTTGTTGTTGCCGCTGTTGCATTGTTGTTGTTTTTGTATACGATGTACGTCTTTCGGGTACAAACGCTGCTGACAATACTTGTAGCTGGTTCTTCGGAAGAGATGGTTTTCGATCGAGTTATTTGTGCTACACAAATACTATGTCCGCTTAGAGGTGATATAATCTATGGGATGTTCAGTAGTTGAGGCTGAAGGGTTTAAAGTAGAATTACGTAATAAAGCCCGTTTGCTAGAATGGTGACATTTGCTGCTATTAAAGGGCGATTGCACTTGTGGTAGCTGCTGTTGTTCTTGATGGGCTGAGGAGAGTGACTTGCTACGTGCACGGTTATAGTTGGCAAAATTCTAAGAAGAGGATTGAATGACGTTTAAGTTTTTATGGTATTTATGTAGGTGTGTCGCAGTTAGCGACCACCACGCCTAATTTGGCCGTATTTTCACTAGTAGTTATTGTTGCTGTTGTTGTCGTGTAGCAATCCGGCCTTTGTAGTCGTATTTAGTTAAGCCTCATTTAGTGTAGTATCATGGTGACGGGGCAAGGACATTAATCTGAGAAGAGTAAATACACCCACCCATATTTAGTTGCTAGCTGCTAAAGCTAATTGAGTTTTATTTGTTTTTCTTATATTCTTTTTTTTATTTGACGACGTCGTTTCCTTTAGTTTAGGTTTAATTTCACCTTTTCCCATATGTTTTTGTTCAATTAAATTTCATGGTTCCTGGCATTTCGTACGTCAATTTGAAATGTGCGTGTGATGGTATCCTTTTCTTTATTAACTTTTGCGCTGCTTAACTAAAATAAATATCATAATGCCCAAAATGAGACAATGCTCTACGTTTATTTTTATTTTTTTATTTTTGGTTTTATTTCACTAGACATACTTGCTTTTGCTTCCACCGTACCAGACGTCGTCTTCAGTTCACGTTTTGTTAAAGAAAGAACATGGAGTTATTTCTAGAACTCTTTCAAGCGTTAGTACAGTGAATTTAACAAAAAGTTAACGAAACTTGACGAAGGTCCCAACTTTTAAATATTAAAGTTGAGGGTGGCAATACCTCATAAAAAAATATTTGAAGGGCAGGGAAATACACCACCAAAACTACTATACATTTTTTGTGAGGGAATAACGTACCACCAATGACCAAGTTGATATTCATGCCTGTTTGCAGGAAGAGCGCGCCATTCTCGGTCATTCTACCAAGACCGTGTCGGCACACCACCAAAACTACTATACACTTTTTTGAGGGAATAACGTACCACCAATGACCAAGTTGATATTCATGCATGTTTGCAGAAGTGCGCGCCATTCTCGGTCATTCTACCAAGACCGTGTCGCCCCATCGCCCTCTCAAAGCCAGTATTCACAGTGACTACTTGGGCGTTGAAGTCTCCTGTCAGAAGCATTATGTCTCCGCGGTTTATAAATGCAGTTATTCTAGTTAAGAGGCCGTAGAAATCCTCTTTCACCGACGGTTCTGAAACATCGGTTGGTGCATAGCAGTACACACAAGCTACGTTTCTGGCTCGGGTTCGAAAACGGGCAGTAATAATCCCGTTTGGGTATGGTTTCCATTCTATGAGGGCATCTTCTCTCTTGATAAGAGAATGCTTCAGTAAATATTCATGCATCTTTACCTACTTTGTGACGGTGATCAGTTTTGCTCTTCACTGTAGCCAAAGAATTTCTGGTACAAGCAGAAATAAGAAAAAAATAAAATAAAAATAATAACCTTGATCTTGAAATTATTTTCAAGTTCATGTATATACATGTAAACAACACCTTATATGGTAATATGTTGATTGAAATTTTTTTTGGTTCTATTTTTGGCAAACTGATTTATGGCGCGAGTTTTTTTCTTACAGTCTCTTCGTTGTTTTGTATTAGATCATGATTATTCATGTATGTATTCGTCAACTACAACGTGCAATCCTTCTCGTTCTCCCACATGGGTTTCAGCTATGTTATTAGCTTACCCCTTCGTTCACTCAGTAATCCCACTTACTCTCTCTCCTTTTAATATGAGTTGGTATTTTTTTTTTTCGAAAAGAGGAGATTATGAACGAATGTCGGTATATCTATGTGTATTATGGATAACGAGATAAAATGTTCCATAATGATATACATAGGCTATTCAATGAGTGGTTGAGCGTATTTAATACAAAACATGTTTTTAGCTTGAGATGGAATAAATGAAGAGAGGTATAATGTTAAGAAAAGAATTTTGATTAAAGGAGTCGAAATGTAGTCATTGAAAGTAAAGGTTGAGGAAAAACCTCTAAAAAAAATTAAGTTTAAAAAAAATTTAAGTTTAAAAAAAAATTTAAGTTTAAAAAAAAAAAAATTAATATTTAAGAAAATTAAAAATTAAGAAAACTAAAATTTATGAACGGAGTTGAAATTTGAGATGTGAACGTTAAAGATTAAAAGGTTGAGGAAAAACCTCGTAAGAATTAAAAATGTAGTGTAGAAATTAAAATAAATTAAAGATTAAAATTAAGATTAAAAACATTGAAGTTTAAAGAAATATAAAATTAAATTTAAGAACAGAAAAAGAGTCGAAATGTAGTTATTGAAAGTAAAAGGTTGAGGAAAAACCTCCAAAAAGATTTAAGTTTAAAAAAATTAAAGTTTAATAAAATTAAAAATTAAGAAAATTAAATATTTAAGAAAGAAAGTGTAGAAAGTTAAAAATAAATTAAAGATAAAAATTAAGATTAAAAACATTAAAGATTTAAGAAATTTAAAATTAAAAAAAAAAAAACATTAAAGTGTAAGTTTCAGGAAAAAAAATAAAATTAAAAAAAAAATTGAGAAATCAAAATAAAATACATAAAAAAAAAATGTAAAAGTTAAGAAATAAAACAAATATAAATTAAAATAAACCTTAAGAAAAAAAAAACTAGATTTTATGGACATGTGAATAAATAAAATTTTGTGTTAATTAAGAATATTGCGGTTTGTGCTAAAGAAAGCGTTCTGAGCAAAAATTTTAAGTTAATTTAAATAAAAAAAAAAAAAGAAGACACTAATGTTTAGAAAGAAAATAATGTTTAAAAATAAATAATTGAAAAATACCATAAACATATAAGACAACACAAGTTGATAAAACGAAAGTAAGGAATTAATTAAAGTTTACCTCATAAACCGAACAAGCTTATACAACAAAGTCGCATAAATAGTTCTTTGGTGTTTACTATCTCCATATAAACATGTTATATTGAAATCAGCAACAATATCATTATTAATGCAGCTATGGCCAATATTTTCAATGGCATATTGCGACACACAACCACGGCGTCTGGCGGCAGCAGCTTCATCCTCAACAGCTACAACCATATGGCGGTAATTAAAAGAAACTAATTAAAATGTTTTCTTAAATCTAAATTAAATAAAAAATTTCCTAAGATTTGTCTAACTATAAATTAAAATTATTTTTTAAAGATTTTTCTAATTATAAATCAAATTTTTTTCTAAATATAAATTTAAACTAAAATTTTTCTACGTTAATAAAATTTACTAAATATAAATTTTAACTAAAAACTTTCTAAATTAAGAACTTTGCTATATATAAAATTAAACTAAAAAATCTTCCTAAATAAAAATAAAATTGAGCTAAGATTAAAAATTATAATGAGAAATATAATTTAGCTAAAATTAAAATTTTGCTGTAAAGAAAATTATTCTAAATTTAAAATCAAAACTAAATTAAAATCCCAAAATTTTTATATATTTAAAATTACTTGAAAATTTAAAATTAATCTAAATTTAAAATTATAGATATTTAAGAGAATTTACAAAATGGTACCATATAAAAAAAAAAAATTTACTAAGTATAAAATTTTTCTAATTATAAAATTAAACTAAAAATTTTTTGAATTTAAGCTAAATAGAAATAAATTTAGCTAAAATTTCTAATTATAAATTAAAATTTTTTTTTGATGTAACATTTTCTAACAGTGAAAATTTTTTCCATTAATTATATATTGTTAAAATTAAAATTTTACATAAAATGAATTGGGCGAAAAATAAAATTATGGTAAATATAAATTGTGCTAAAAATTAAATAGTGCTAAAATTAAAATTTTGTTAAAACTAAAAATTTCATAAATTAAAATAATTTTCTTAAATATACATAAAATTAAGCTAAATTTAAAAATTTTCCTAAAATTAAATTTTGCTAAATTTAAATTTTGCTATAAATAAAATTTGCGAAAATTAAACTTTTTCTGAATTTTGCTAAACTTAAAATTTTGCTAAGCTTAAAATATGGCTAAAAATAAAAATTGGCAAAAAAAAAAAATTAAATGTTACGAAAAATAATTTAAAATGAAGGTTAAATAAACTTTTTTTTTTTAACCCAATGTAGAAAACCAAACCAAACTTTCTCATTGCAGTGGGTTACCTCCAATTGAGATGGAATATCAGGTAACATGGTAGGGAGGGCAAAAAGGGGCATAACAGCTAGTCCCCACCGGAAAGTGAGTATGCCATCCATCCATCCTTTAGATTCCGTTTTGACAGTGTTTTTTTGTAAATCGCACGTGAACATCAGTAGTGCGGTTTCCCTGGGCCTGAGCAAGACCCCACCCATCCGGCGAGTTAGGCCCCTGCGCAAGCACGTGCGACCAGCAAAGGCTCAGGGAAACAGGAAGCGGAAATTCCACCACCGCCGCACCATTACAACTTCACCAATGGCTTCACGAATATTGTCCTTTAAAGCGTCAATTGTCTCTGGCTTGTTGGCGTAACACTTATCTTTGAGGGCACCCCACAAATAATAGACCAACGGTGTCAAATCGCAGCTCCGAGGTGGCCAAACGACATCAGCTCTGCGGCTGATAATGCGATCTTTAAAAACAGGACGCAAAACATCGAGTGTAGCTTCGGCTGTGTGGCACGTAGCGCCGTCCTGTTGGATCCAAATGTTGCCAATATCCTCCTCTTCAATTTTTGTGAACAATGGCCCAATTATGCCTCTGCACCAAAATCCGCACCAAACAGTGACTCGTTTTGGGTTTATCGGCTTTTCAATGTATGCGTGCGGCTTTTCTGTGCCCCAAATGCGACAATTTTGCTTGTTTACATACCCGCCAAGATCAAAATGAGCTTCATCTGATTTTTTTTTTTTTGGCAAAATCGGCATCTTCTGCAAGTCGATCGCAGGCCCACTTAGCGAAGCGAAAACGCATTGGATGGTCAGTTGGCTTCAACTCCTGGACCAATTGGACTTTGTATGGCGTCATACCAAGGTCTTTATGCAAAATTCGTCTCAATGATGCCTCCGAAATGTTCAATTCTTGAGAACGACGGTGAACTGATGTTGATGGCGCTTCACGCACACTTTCTGCCACAGCAGCAATATTCTCGGGTGTACGCACTGTTTCTTTCACTTTTTTCACAAGATAACGAACATACGGAGCTGACGGTGCTTCTCTTCTTCCAAAATCCTTACGCAATTTTCGCACACATTCTGCAACATTACCATGATTTTCAAAGTAATGTCGCAATATTTCCCAGCGTTGTTCAAGCGTATACACAACCATATTCGTTCAGCGGAAGGATAAAACTAATTATCTGTCAAATCAGACATGAGCTAAGTGTTACCATTCACGAAATAAGCACTAGTTGAAAAAAAAAACGTCTGATGGCGGACCCTTTAGCATAACATTTGAAGAACCTTTGAAAAATTTTCAATTAAAAATTTTGATAAATAAGTCCATGACAGTGAATCTCCAGAGGCGTTGTTGTTTTGCGATGAACATCATAACTCGTTACCGGATCATGTGAAATAAGAAAATCGAAATGCGGTGACATGTCTCCTGAGGTAGTAACGACTAGTTTTTTCAATTTTATTTATTTTTTTTTTTTTTTTGACAGCATTTTGAAGTGAAAAACACGATATTTGCTATAAATTTAGGGAATTTGTTGATAAAAAATGGGGAAGAGAATGGAAAATAAAAAAAAAATCTTCGTGGTTACCTGACGATTTATGTGTAGATATAGTGTGTAAAATTTCAAAAGAATCGGTCAAGTAGATTTTGAGTTATGTTCACGGACTTCGAACATTTATTTGCGAGAAAATTGATTTAACGTTTTTTAAAAACTGATTTATGTACGATATACCGTATGAGGCCGGTCGCTGGAAGCGCTGTATCTTCTTAAGTTTTGCTCCGATTTACTTGAAATTTTGACACAACACTCTCGAAAGAGAAATGCAAAAAAGGTTTAACATTGTTAGCCGTATGTTTGAGATCGCTATCCTGTTCAAACTAAAAGTCTTTTTTAAGTCCCAATTTTTGAGCGTTTTGTTTTAAGTTTGCTTTCAAAATGTCCATGTAAAGTCCTTGGTCTGTAACCGATTCGATGAAAACCAAATTAACCACTCCCCAGACCATAACAACACCACCACCGTGTTTTACTGTCGTTCTTTCGCCACACAAGCTTTCGTGCTTTGTTATCAAATATGCAAAATTTACTCTCATCATAAAAAGAACTTGCTCCCAAAACTCTGTTGGCAAATTTCATGCGCTTCTTTTTATTTACTTTCGAAATATGTGGCTTCCTACGTTCTTCAACACTGCGATGGCATCGGCCTTCTTCACAAATTTTCGGAATTGCAGTAATACGAAGATTGAGCTTAACCATTTTTGGGATGTCCTCTTTTCCGCGATGAGTTATTTTAGATGGTCGTCCGGAACGATGCTTACAGAGGATAGAGCCGGTGAAATTAAAATTTTCGACCACCCTCTGTTCACCAAATTCGCGGGAAATTTTTCCTTCTGCTCGCAGTTTTAATATGATTTTCTTTAACTCAGGGTCGATTTCTTTTGTTTTTTTTACCCATTTTAGATTTTGAACTTTGAATTCAAAAAACTTTATTAATACAAAATATATACAATGACTTCAACTGGCACAATTTCTCGCTTGTAAATACCATGTAAAACGTGATATTTAAATTGTGATTTCCCTCTATCATATTTGAATACATACTCTTTCTGGTCAAATTTAAGACAGATACGTGTTTTTTAATTCGTATTATATTCTTCTAACAATTTAAAAATATGGAAATATGCTCAAAATATTACAAGAACAATACAAATTGTATAGAAAAAAACTGCTCCTTTAATAAACTACAACATATATTTTGCGACCTTTAAAGTTTTAACTGGGCTTGTACGCATAGTTCTTCTGCTAAGTGGATTATAATTATGCCACATTATACTTATATTCAGTAATAGTTAAATCCTGTATATGTTTGCACCCTTGCCTCTCAATGTAGTTTACAACCGGTACAGCTTCTCTACATTGCTTAGTTGGTTGTTTCCGCGAACTAATGAATTATGTGTTGGATTAAATCATGAACACATTCATATGCAATCATGCTGGTCAAACCACGTATTTTCTTGTATTGATCTCACTTGCTCTCATAGTCATATATGAGTGGGAGTGTTATAAATACTAGAGAATATTATGAATGCATATGAATGTTCTCATTGAATTGGTGGTGACTTTGTTTTTTTAATAAACAGGTTTTTATCTGGACATGAATGAATGAAGATGAGAAGGCTGAATGTAAGAAAGTTAAATTTAAGTCGGGAGTTAAGTTTTGAGTTTTGAAGAATAAGGTTGAGGAAAAACCTCTAAAAAAATTTAAGTTTAACATTAAGTTTAAAATAAAAAATTAAGTTTAAGAATAAAGAAAGAAAGAAAGTTTAAAGGAATATAATAATTAGTGAAAGTAAAACCATTAAACAAAATTTATAATTATTTTTAAAATACTACACTTAATTTATAAGACTCATTTAATAAAAAAAAAATACTATACATTAATAATCTGAAATAAATAAAACCACAAAATATTGGATACCTGTTTGATAAAACAAAATTGAAGTTCTGGTTGTTGAAGAGTTTGGTTCGGTCTTCTGAAGGAATGAGTCGTTTAAAACGTTTACATCCTCCAAGCTTATTTTTTGTTACTGTGAAGTGAATACTAAAAGAAAAACTCTTTTGCTTATACAGAAAATTTCCAAGTCCATTAAAAAAAAAAAAAAGTTTCTTTTAACATAAAATCTATAGTGAATAAAAAGCAGAATTAACCGTAATATTTAGTATTATTTTCCAAAAACTGCAATTTATTAAACGAAGCTCCATGCTGGGGGCATAATTGTAAACCTAAATTTTGAACAGAAAAGACTGAAATTCGATATGAAGTCGAAAAACTAAAAACTTGAAAGAAAACCAACTTAATGTAAACTTGGTGAAACAAAAAAAAAAAAACTTATTTGTAAGAAACCTAAAATTTGAACAAAAATTAATAAATGTGTAAATCTAAAATAAAAACTGAATTTTTGAACTAATTGTAACTTCGACAACTGTACTCCCGCCACGATCCCACGCTTCAGATGTGAAACCACGCTAGCTACAATTGTAATACAGCAGTGCAGCCACCAAGCAACACCCCGGCGTCCAGCGACAGCAACATCATGCGGTAAATAATAATTTTTAATACCTTCGTGGAATGACCCTACTAAAATAAAATATTGAAATAAAGATTTTCGAAAATATTAAATTAGAATTTTAAGCATAAATTGAATTCAAAAACAAAGTTTCTGCATTAAAAATTGTTTGAAATATAAAATTAAACTAACAATTTTCTAAGATTAAAAGTTGTTCTAAAACTAAAAATTGTCTAAAGTAAATTCTATTTTTAGTATTATATATAAAATTAGCTACAAGGGCAGAAAATTTTTCTTAAATTGTGCTACAAATTTTACTAAAATTAAGCTAAAATTTTTCTAAATTTAAAATAATCCTTAAATCTAATACTATACCATGATTAAGATTTTGTTAGCATAAACGTAAAATACCAATTTTCTACATTTTCTAAAACTAAAATTAATCAAAAATGCCTAAATTTGGCCATATTATAAAATCGTCCTAAATTAAAATATTGTTAAATATAAAATGATGGGTGAATAAACAAACTTGTAAAACCAATGTAGAAAACCAAACCAAACCTAATCTTTTCATTGCAGTGGGTTACCTCCAAGTAAGATGGAGTCGAGGTAACATGGTTGGGAGGGCATAAGGGGCATAACATCCAGTCCCCAATCCCAAGGTAAGTATGGCCATCCACCCATTTAGCATCCGCTTTTTCTTGACAGTTTTTTATAAATCGCACGTGAAAATCTGTAGTGCGGTTTCCCTGGGCCTGAGCAAGACCCCACCCATCCGGCGAGCTAGGCCCCTACGCCAGCACGTGCGACCAGCAAAGGCTCAGGGAAACGGAAGCGGATCTTCCACCCCAACCGCACCATTACAGAAATGGCGCCCAACGTGGGGCCTGAACGACAATAGCCCAGTTTTTTTACTTAAATTTTGTTTTACCTAAATAGGAACTTTAATTTATTTTAATTTTAACATCTGTGCACCGGGAAAGCACCAATTGTTCCTAATTCCTAATTTTTTTTATATATGTGTTCTTAAATTCAGGCCTCCTTTCAATTTCTGGAATTTTGATTAAATATGCGTATATCGCTATTTAAATTAACCGAAATTGGGATGGGTTTTGAATTTAAGTTCCCCCTTCAACAATTTAATTTAATTTTGTGTGATTTTTTTACTTTGCTTTGGTCAGTAAAGATTATTTCCGGAATATAAGAATTTCGTTCTAAATGAACCGGTTACTTATCCGAAATAATTTTTATAGTACGAAATCGTAGCAAAGATTCGGAAAAAAATATTAAAGTCTCAAATTTTAAAATTCTTTATTTTTGATGGATGGTCATACTTACTTACGGATTTTTTTTTTAAATGATTGGTTTGGTTTGGGATAACTACATTGGGTTGACAATTTATTGAAATTTTTTTTTTTTGAAATATATTGAAAAGTATATTGAAAATTTTGAAATTTTCTGAAAGTTATTTTTATTAACTTATAATTGAACTAAGTTTTAAATTTTGGAAAATTTTTATTAAAAAAAAAAAAAAAATATTTGAACTAATTTTGAAAATTTATATTAACATAGATTGAATACTATATTGAAAATTTTTGTGGAAATCTTTATGAAGTTTATATCGAAATTATAATTGAAATTTTTTTTTGAAACCTTTTGAAAATTTTTATATTGAAAATTAAATTTTGAAAACTATAGTGAAAAGCTATATTGAATATTAAAATATTGAAAAATTTTATTGAAATACTACATTGAATTATATTAAATTTATACTGAAAATTATATATTAAAAATTTACTAACAATTTATTAAATTGTAACTCTATTTGAAAAGTTATATTGAAATTTTTAGAATTTTTTTTTTTGACATTAAGAATTGTATTTGAACTGGTTTGAAATTTTGATGAAATTATATATGAAAACTATATTGAAATTATATTAAAACTTTATATAGAAATTTTGAAACTTTGTTGAAAATTAATTTTGAATTTTTTTAATTTTGTCTGAATTTTAATTTTCAAATTTTTTTCCAATTTAGATTTTTGAAGAATCTAGAATTTTATTAAATTTAATGGAACTTATATTGGAACTTTTGATAATTTTTTAAAAAAATTTAAGTTTGCTTTGAAACTTAATTGAAAATTTAATTCTTGAATAATTTTGCGTGGGTTCGATTAAAAACTCAAACTTTTGATCAATTTTAACTAACTTTTGTAATCACTTTTTCACTGAAATTCATTCCCTTTTCGACGTGAACTCAAATTTTTCGTAAATTTAAATTAACGTAAATTATAAAATTTTTTTTGGAATTCATAAAATTCATTTGTGGGCCGTACCACCTTTGTTCACTTAGAACAAAAATTGTCATTGCTTAAATATTTCCCATTAACTTCTTTTGAACTTTACCTAGCTCAACCAAACCAAACCTAATCTTTTCATTGAAGTGGGTTACCTCCAAGTAAGATGGAGTCGAGGTAACATGGTTGGGAGAGCAAAAGGGGCAGAACACCTCGTCCCCAATCCCAAGGTAAGTATGGCCATCCATCCATTTAGCGTCCGTTTGTTTTGACAGTTGTTTTTTTTAAATCGCACGTGAAAATCTGTAGTGCGGTTTCCCTGGGCCTGAGCAAGACCCCACCCATCCGGCGAGCTAGGCCCCTACGCCAGCACGTGCGACCAGCAAAGGCTCAGGGAAACGGAAGCGGATCTTCCACCCAACACCGTACCATTACAATTAAACATGTAATAGAATGATGAATGAGTTGCTATCGTTGTTTCGCCTTCCAAAATAAGAGATATCTACCTCCTGCAATCTCGTATCTGGCTGAGGATTTTTTTGAACATTGATCTATGACTTCTTTCTCACCAATCTTGCAAAGTAGTTTATAATAGAGTACTCACTTCTGAAACTAATCCAAAGAAGCGTCTTCGTTTTCCTCTTCTTAATTATCTAATTTGGAGTTGAGTGTTTATATTTCTCATTTTGGAGATGAAGTTCTTCACCACATGCAAGACCGACATCTTATCAGCATTTCTGGCATGTTTGTTACTGCTTACTACTTCCATTCATTCCTACTGTACTATTTGGGCAACTCTTCTAATGGACTGACTTCCGCGTTGTTGGATTAAGATATCTTATTTTCCTGCTCCATAGCAGCGTCAGTGATGGATTCTTCTAACAATAATCTACCCTCACTTGTCTTTAGTTGTTGCATTCGTTTAGTATATTTGTCTACTTGTGAATAGTAATGTTCATTCCTTTAACCGCCAACCATTAATTTGGAATAGTTTTCCTGAAACAATTCAATTTTGTTTCCACTCTCTTCTGAGCTTCTTTAAATTTCACCCGCCATATTGTACCACTTTCCAATTTTTCCAGGAAAACCAGCAATCTTCATCCTTGAAGGTTTTAGGTTCTAATGATTAAATATTTTGATTGTGCGACTTTTTTTTACAAAGTTTGTGGATATGTATATCAAATTGTCCATATTTAGTGAGGTCACTTATGTGTCCCAAAAATAGATTTGAATAAATATCTGGCTGCTTTATTGAAATAATAAACACACTTTAAGGAAATTTGATCATAAGTCAAGTATTTTTGGTCGTTATATCCTGACCACAGATAAAAACCTTAGTTGTAAATAAATAACACACAGAAAATTATGCAATTGAAAAATGTATCTTTGTGTTATTAAAAATTTGAGTTGAAAATGGGATCAGGAATTGCCAGGAATATATTTATTATTATTAATTTAGCTATCGCTTCTACTATAACACTATTATTTTACTTTCAGTTTTGTTGGCAATGAACAATCCAACGATCCTCAAAATCATGCAACGCACCTGAATAGCATCTGTGTAAAAGCCCAAATGGATAGTGGAATGGATCAACCAGATAGTGATACAATAAAAGAGTCCATTGGAAATTATTATACGTTAGCTAAATCTTCACATTTAAAAAATGTATCTTGTAAAAATGGACAGGAACAATGTGATGCAAATGCCACTGGCCAGGAAAATCAATCATTAAAAACTACCGTTATACAGGCAAACTTTCAAAACGTTTTAAGTATGCAGAGACAGTTTGCTACCATAGTTCAGCACAAAGAGCTAAGTGAAAGCAGTTTGTCAAACGACTATTCAGCACCTGCGGATAATGTAAAACAGTCTGCAAAGGATAAACAGACTATTGTATTAAAATCATCGCAAGTTTGCAATAAATCCCATGTTTCGGTACGTATTAATCGAATTAAAGCTGGGGATGTACGTATTATGCAACAAAGTATTAAAGAATTTATAAAAAAGTCGCCTAAATTGGCAAAAAAAATGTGTTTGTTAAAGTCAGATACAGCAGATGCAGTGAAGAGCGATGAAGTGGAGTTACAGTCTGAACTGACTAAGACTCAGACACAGACCCAAGAACCAGCAACTTCGAACTCTAACGCAAGCATGTTGTTTGATGATAAAACATTGGTTTTAGATGATACATTTAATATTATGAAAGCACACGAAAAAGTCGCCGCAAAACGCAAACTTGCTGTTTCTGTCGATGATATACCACCTGAGGAGATATGTAAGTTGGACTTGGCAATAATCATAATACCATTATATTTTAATGTTAACATTTTCGATTTTGAGGGTTTGTGTTGTCAGATTAAATGCAAAACCCCACCTAATTAACAAAAAATTCACAATCGAGTTTTGCTCATACGATCAAAAATATAAAATATATATGTGAACACAACATAACAAATTTTGATTTTCCTTTGCATTTAAGTCAACAAATAATTTAATTATACCGGTTTCTGGCGTTAACCCGACATTAGTTTTTAAATCAAACTATGCCAAGAGAAGAGCTCAATTTGTAGATTTTTTTTTGAAGATTGGGATTTCATAGAAAACTTATTTATTCCTTGCTGTTCGTAATCGGAGTTGCTCGTCTTTTCTGAAATTAAACAATTTAGCGTCATTTTATGTTTTCTTAAGCTACCAAGTAAATACCTTATTGAAATGGGATTAATAAATAGTTCAAGTGGAAGTATTTTTTTTAATTTGTACTACTTTCAATTCAATAATAATCCGCTCGATGATAAGACGCTTCTATGAACTACGTTAACAGTTGTTCCGTTTGGAGTGAAGATATACAAATGCTGACCACTTGAAACTCTTCAGTATGCGGTACATAATTGGACATGCGATAAGCACTGTGTCTCAAAATGTTTACTGGTCATTTTTAATGTTTGTTACTTATTTACTGTAATGACAAATGTCAATTTAACTGGGAATTGTAGTCGTTTGAATTACAATGATAAATCTGTTAGTATTATGGGAAATCCGTGTAATCTCCTCTTGTTAAGCATGTCAACATAGTTTCGGGCTCAGCTGTCTTACCATAAATCTTGTTCCAGAACAAAATTTTGAAACATTGAGATTCCCCATAAGATTTATTTCAACACCAACTTTATGTTCTCATTTGTGGTTGGTGCTTATGCCACCAGGAGCATCTAAGCTAAAACAGTATAACTCGTTACTTTGATTCTGATTAGGTTGAGTTCAGAAAAGATATATAAACTTAACTTTTTCCAACCAAACTATCTACTGTATGCGGATATATATCAAATCTTGAAACAATGTGCAAATGTGCTTTGTTAATTTTTAACTCAATTTTTAAAAATTAAATTTTATATAATTAAAAGAAAAATATTTAGTTGAGGTATAATAACAAAAAACAAGGATATGTATATTACGAGTCCTAACCAAAATTAATTTTACACCAAGCATTTCTTTTTTTTTTTTTTGCAATACAACATTCTAGACTACACATTTTAATATCTTTAAATTCATTGATATATTTGCACATATTATATTATGTTTTGCAAATATAACAGAAAGTTCATAAACATTTTTTTGCAGAATTCGCAAGCTGTCTGAATGATTTACTCAAAAGAAAGGCAAAGTTTGAATGGTAGAAAAATGTTAGTTGTCTTTCGAAACACACAAGAAAAAATCTAATAATCCCACCTATATTACAATACCCAGATTTCAACAAACCATTTTTATTGACATCAAATTTAGCACTTGATGCAATATTATCACAAGGCCTGATAGGTGAAGACTTCTCAATATCTTATGCTATTAGATCTCTAGGAATATATTGAGGCATACAATTTTTTAGACCATATCTATATGGAAAACATAGTTACTGACCATTAGAGCTATAACTTTTTAACATTTTTTGAAAATATCAAAATTGGCATCCTATAGTCGAATAGGCCATTGAAAACTATGAAGGAATACGCTTTTACTTTTTCGCTGGCGTCAAAAAAGTTCACGCACCATCAGCTATGAAGTTTCAAGCAACGCTATATACAAAATAAAGAAAAAATAACACCAAAAACATAAAGTGGCGTGATGGTATGCAGTATTTGTTTGAATTGGTAAATGCATTCAAATTTTTTCAAAAACCAAAAGTTTCCATTTATAAAATTTAAAGCTATTCCGCCGATCACCAATGCACGATGGAATTCGAGGGCCATCCTTGCACTTTTAGTATTTACACTAATACCAAAATATGAATCTGAGTTATACCCAATTTGTGTGTTTATTTGCGGTCAATGGTACGATATATGATTTTCAGATCACCGATTTCACGAGGATAATTTTCAACTTTTAAACCAGTCATTAGCAACATTCAAAAACGCCCAGAAATGCTTTCTTAAACATTGGATACAAGATGATTCATTAATCAAAAATCAGCAAAAGAGTAATATTTGTGCAGAACGTGCATCTACACGCACTTTAAACTTAAAATTTTTATCCTACAATAATAACACTGTACAACAAAATCATTTTTTTTTTTCCAAAATTACAAGGTCCGGCCTATAAATTTTGATAAAGGAGACCAAAAAAAGACACCTGTATCGGCGTTTTGAAAGTTTACATCTGAATTTCATTCATAAAAGAGCAAAAAACACCATTAAAACAGGGATTTAAGGGGTTAAAATGTTCCGCAAAAATATTCGCCGTTAAATTTTACTATAAGTCCCTGAATACACCAAAACGGAAAATTCAACCAGAAAGTCAGAAATAAGACACAACAAAAGCTTAAGGTTAATTTCGCATTTATTAAGAATTTTATTTTAAAGTACCCCAAAATAAATTAAATTTATTTTAAAGTACCCCAAAATAAATTAAAATAAAATAATTATCAATATTCAATAGATTAGCAATTTTCAAGTAATGGTAACATTTTAGTACGGTGGAAAGACAACAACGTTGTAACCATTGGCACAAATTTTGACCAACATGAAAATGTTTGCTGCAAAAGGTACGTTAGAGGACAAGGCGCCACATAGGTTGTTCAGCCTAAAGCTATTCAACATTATAATCAGGACATGGGTGGTGTGGATAAAATTGATCAAATGGTGGCTATTTATCGATCTCGAATACGTCAAAAGAAATGGTGGCGGCCAATTATTTCATATTTTTTGGATGTATCCGTGACTATTATTGAAAAAGAATCTTCCAAATGATCCAAATTGTGCAAATTTGTTAGTATTCCGACGTTATGTTGCAAGATTTTTACTAGAATCGTATGGGACCATGCCGATCAATTGTGGATGATTCTCGATATGATGGTATAAATCACATAGTCGAATACACAGAAACTGATAAGAGATGGAAAAAAATCCAAAACCCCAAAGAATGTTTTAAAACATATCATACACCATCTTAAGTGTTCTGGTGGCAAGGACCGTTTAAGCGGACGGTCCCCAAAACCTATGTTTTACGAAAATTTTAATAAATAACATCATAAGTCATCTATTTACATTGTATTATTTAAAAACATAAAAAAAACTTTAAAAATAGACACCAGGGGGCTTTACCAGTTAATGGGTTAATGATGTTTTTTGCTCTTTTCAGATTGTGCCAGAGCTGGGAAACTATAACCCCCCTCAAATGAAATTCAGATGTAAACTTTCTCTATCAAAATTTATAGGCCGGACCTGGTAATTTTTTTTTGTGTTGTACAGTGTAATTATTATTAATAATATAAGCATTGTATATAAAGTTAAATAACTTGCTGACATGAAATAAAATAAGTTGTTAAAAAAAATGTTTTGAATTGATTTAGAATATGAATTTGGTGCGTGAAATTTTTTTTTGTAAAATGACCCAAGATATTGGTTTTCGTTAATAAAAAATCATAGCCTACCTCGTGGTACTATGCCAAAAATTTGTTTATAGCCCTACTGACCATTGCCTTATTTTCACATAGAAATCCAAGTTCGAAACTACAAAAAAGAAATCAAAAACACAAGCTTGGATGCACTCACATACAATTAGACTCCTCAATACTTAAATCGATGATGCCACTGGAAAACGATGAAACCATTAAGAAAACTAACTATCACAAGAGCAATGACAAAACAAAAATCAGTAGAAAAGGAGTATAGCAAAACAAAGGAGAGAAAAAGCACATCTCATAGCGAGCCTGATCATTTGTAGGATTGGACACCCATTAACGATATCAACAAACAAAATTGACGTTTAATTTACTAAAAAGGCCTATAAAAGAAATAATTTATACATTGTTGAAAATGATAAGAACAATGAAATACGTGTCAGATGTATCGATAATCCAAAATGCTTAGGAGAAACTGTCACCTTATTTAAGAAATATAAATAATAAAAAATTGCCATCTCAACAGATGATGCAATATTTAATATAATTCCCTCGGAAGAATTTAAGAATGAATATAATGAAATAAACCAAATGTATAAAAATAACTTTTATGAAATTTTTCATTTGTGACCATTAAATTTAGAATTATTGTTGTAAAAAGGAGTTTCCTTACGGGCTAATGATGGTCAAATTTGGTGTAAATAAAAATATAAATTTATTTCAATTTTTCACCCAACGTTTCATCTGCTTTTCTCAGACTTCTTCAGGAGTGTATATTTTTATTTAAATTGATTGTATATTACATCCTTTTAATTGTAGTCACTTATTTATCTAAAAAACTGGAATTCACGACACAGAAATTGTAAATAAATAAATAAAATAAATAAATAAATGATGACAACACAGTGCACAGATATTAAAAATTGAGCTTAACGCTAATATCACGTTATAAAATTAACGTTATTATGCTGCCTACACACCAGGCAACGGTTCCTTCAATGTGTTGTAGCAACGTGTTTTGTTTGTTGACTACACACGTGGCAACGAGTGCCGCAACCTCATTACTGTGTGTAGCTGTGGTACAGAAAAGACACAATCGGAATAAAAGTATAATTTAATTTTTTATTATATTCTATTTTTAATTGTTCGTATGCTTTTTTTTTAGATTTTTATTTTTATATTTTTCACAAGTTACGTCCCAGCTCTCTCAAATTTTTATATTCGTTAATAAAGTTAACATAATTTTCATTATTCTCAATAGCCATTTTCTTGTTTTCCTGCTTTCCGCTTAACATTACTTCGCACGAACCTTCCTATTCGCTTGTTTTCGACGAACTGAAGAAGTAAATGCAGTAAACAATGATACACACGTAGCAACGGTTGCCTCAACCAACCCAAAATATCAAAACTTTATTTCTGGCAACGGGCAATGGGCAACAGAGCTACACACCAGGCAACGGTTGCTTCAACATGGGATTGATTAAATTATACCATAAAACACCTCAAGGAGGACATTTTAGTATCAGAAAAATTATAATGAGACTAAAGCAAAGATATGTGTGGAAGAACGTGTCCAAAATTGTGAAAGAATACGTTTCCAAATTTGATTTATGCTAAAGAAATAAACAGACAAAATACACTAAAGAAGCACTGAATATAACTGATACTCCAAATCAGAATTTTCATACAATAGTTATTGATATGCTAGGACCCGGACGACCACCAAATGACAACAGACATATAATAATTACAATGTAATATATGTAGTGACATGTCCAATGAATACCAAGTAAGCAAAGTCGATAGCACTTGTTCAAGATGTAAAATACGTTTCATTTAAATTACTAAAATCAGATAAGGGAACAGAATTCATAAACGAATTTATAAAGTAAATAAGTGATTCTCAACCTCATATCATTACAGAACCTTGAGTACATTTGAAAGAAGTTGTTCAGAATGTTAACTGGGATAATTGAATGTTACATTATATATATATCAGTAGACACATATTATTGACCATTTGGTGATGATATTTCTAATCATGAAAAAATATATGATTTGGAGAATTATGCAAGTGAATTGAAAGTGAGAGTAAAATATTCGTTAGAGAATGCCAAAAGACCAATTGAGAAAGTTGTGAACTAGATAGAAAATTAGATTCAGATAGGAAAACTAATAGTATAAAATTGTAAATAAGAGATTTAGTTTTAATTAAGTAGGAATAGAAAGAAAAGCTACTGTGGATATTAATGTTCCTTACTGTATAATAGATATTAATGATTTAAATGTAATAGTAAAGGTGAAAAATAATGTAAAATCTTATTATACAAAATTATTAAAGAAATATATTACATAAAATAATACTAACTAAAACATTTATACAAGACAAGAAAAAGGACAATTAAAAGAAAAAAATATGGAATTCACCATATATCCTTACATCTTTATTCAATATTCCAATTCGTGTTAATTTATTTTTACAGAAATCATATGATTTCTTCTGAGGGTGAGGACGTATATATATGTTAAAACGTAATAGGGAAATTATGCAAATATCCAGATACCCAATTTAAATTGTAATATGGTTACTACATATGTAATTTAAAATGTGCATCTTGTTTCAATATTTAGTGTAAAATTTAACAAAACAATTTGTTATGCCATTTTAACGAGGCCATAATAATGAAAGAAGGCCAAAATATACATATAGAATGCATATGTGCTGATCACACAAACTATTGACACAATAATTTCTCAGGTAAACTATTATATATTTTTTTCACGTTATTTTATTTATTGGATCTTAACTAATTCTGATTATAAAGTCCAGCCAGTGCCAGATAAAAATTTAATCGCTCCTTGATGTATATAAAAAAAAAATCGTTTTCAAGGTCATCCATCAGTCGCCTTGGCGTATCAAATCGGCAGTGTCCAACCTTCTAAGGCGTAGGTGGCCACGGTTGTTGAGTAGATTTCGGGCAAGCATGTTAGGGTGAGTTTCATGTTTATGCAAATAGTTGACACTGTGTCTCATAATTTCATCTTTGACCAAGGGAACATTTAAGTCCTTATGTTAGAGTTTCTGACATACCAGGGTGCACTTGTAATCGTTCGTAATAGCCTATTTTGTCTTCTTTGCAATTTTTCAACATTAGACGGAGAGGCAGTACCCCATATTTGAATACCAAATGGCATCATATGGGTTTTATAATACAGTTGTAAAGTAGTAATTTACAATCTAAGCTAAGTTCTGAGTTTCTGCCAATAAGCCATGTAAGTTGTAGAGTTTTTAACTTCATCTGGGTAAGTTTTGCGTCTATATGTATTTTCCAAGTGAGGCGGCGGTCAAAGTGAATTCCGAGATATTTTACGTTTGTGTGTTTTTTTTTAATTAATCAACACTCAGGGCATGCCCCTACAGATGCAGTGCATTGTGTTGATTTCAGGAAAATAGGTTAAGGAGGAAAGAGGGAGTAGTGTGTTCATTTTTTTTTTTTTTTTGCAGCGACATACCAAAGCCTCTGGTGGGAATCGAACCCACGTCCCCCTCATGATAGGCGAGCACGCTACCTACTCACCTACCGGGGCTCTTCAATTTGTATCTGCGGGCACGTTTCGTTTCTTAGGGTGAAAGTCATATGGATGCATTAACTTTGATTTTCTATCTCTCCAGCCAATCTTCTAGTTGGGAAATGTGGGCCTGCAGAAATCTAGATGTTATTGATATCATGTACACTTAAGATTGCCGTATCAACAGCAAAAGTCGATGTGTGGATGTTAACATTTGTTGGTAACTCAGATGTGTAGAGTAAATATAATAATGGACCTAGAATACTCCCCTGTGGGACTTCGGCTTGTATCTCTTGTGGTGGACTTCTATAGTTGTACTCTTTAGCTCGTGGGTGTTGGGTGGTAACATGTGTTTAATGATAGACTTTGTCGAATGCTTGATGATGAACTGATGATCTGGTATAATGTTATTCGGATTTATAGCTAGGGTTAATTTATTCATTATCAGTCTTTCGAACAGTTATATGACTCGAATTTCGTGTTATCTTTGCCTAGCTTGGATATAATTGTTAGGAGTGAAACTTTCCGTCCTAGGGGATAATAGTAAAGGCGTAAGATAGCATTGAAAATATAGAGAATTATTCTTAAAGCTATACTGGGAAGTTCTATAAGCATCTTATTACTTATTTTACCGATCCCTGGTGCTTTATTTGGGATAAATAAATTATTGCCTCTTTGACCTTTCGCAACTCAAACCTGAGTGGTGCATTTGCTCCTTGCTGTGGTATTATTGAAGAAAACTCCACTATAGGACTTGATATATTTGGTGTGAAAACATTTCTCAAGTGTTTTGCGAACAATTCAACTTTTTCAGAGTCAGTTCTTGCCCAGTCTCCATTTGAGTTTCGCAATGGAGGCTTGATCATGATTGGTCTTTTAAGACCTTTTGTAGCACGCCATAATGAGTAGTCAGTATGTGGTGTGTTCTCTAAGGAAATTATTTAATGTTGCCATTCTCTGATTTTCCAATAGGTTTCGTAGTTTTCTAATACATTCTTTTAATCGCGCTTTAAGTTGTGGGTATCTGTGCAGTTGTCAATCTCTTCGTGCTCGTCTTTTTTCATTCAAAAGTTGTTCACCATTTACTGAATAAATATAATGTTTCTTGTGTCGTGGGGGCTTAGTAGCAACTTGAGCAGCGAGTTTGAGATTTAATTCGAAATTTGTAATCGAGAGATCAATATTTCCCGATGTTCTTAGCGGTATGTTCTCTGAATAATGGGTTCTGATAAACTTTCTATATTTCAACCTATTTGTCGTTTTACTTGTTAGCTGCAAATCATTAGTGGGTTGTACAGTTTTTTTTAGGGCTTAAAAGAGTACCAATCGTGGGTGTGTGAGAAGAGAGTTCCAATGACTGTTCGATCTGCACCAAGTGTCGCTGTAGACTTTGTAGCTCCCAAATCTATTAGGTCAGGAATTTTCTGCCTTTCTCAAGGCCAGTAAGTGGGTCCTCCGCTTGAGATCGCATCCATACTCATTTTGGAAATTGTATTAAACAATATACGGTAATTAGCCGTTAACCCCAGAATGTATGCTTGGCGTTATAGTCGCCAGCTGCTAGAAATCGTGAGCCCAAAGATTTAAAGAATTGTGTGTATTATATCTCTGTTATTGTGAATCTTGGAGGTGAGTAAGTTGATGAGAGCACTAAGTACCGCTAGCAATCGATTGCTCTAACGAACTGTTAAACACGAGTGAATGTCCATGTTTGGGGCTGTTTCTCAGTAGAAGGATTTCGACGCCTTTTCGCTTTTACCACCAACTTGAATGCAGTTTTGATGAACAAAATTTATCAAAAAGCTTTATTACCATCAGCTGCAAATTTTCGGGAGAAGAGGACTCTCTTGGATTCTGCAAGAAGACAATGATCCCAAACATCGCAACCGAATGTGTGCAGAGTGGAAATAGCAAAATAGTGTTGAGGTGTTAGATTGACCCTCACAGTCGCCTGATGCCAACCCGATAGGTAATGCATGGGCAATAGTAAAGCAGAAATTCAGAGGAAAAACGATATGGACAGCAAAACAGTTGTCAAGATATATTCGGCTGATTTGGAGTCGATTGCCTCGGCAACTTGCTCAAAACTTAGCGCAAAGTATGAGTCGGAGGTGTGAGGCCATAATAGCGAATGGCAGCGACTATACATATTAATAAAAATATTGCATACAATAAATATTATAAACGTGTAAAATGCAGTTTATTTGAAACGAATCGGACAAATAGTTTCCAAGTTATGACGATTACGCTTCCACTGGCCAGACTGTATATAAAAATTCTCTAATCATGAATAGTTTTAATATAATTTTAAGGTTTTTTATCATTAATAATTCCCAAATTAAAGATAAGTTTAATTGTGTGTGTTGCCAACGTCATCTGGCAATCACATGTTTCACATACTGATACAATATCAGTTAGGTTAGGGTTACCATTTCCATTTTGAGAAAAAGAGGAAGTCAACCTCGAAAAAGGAGGACATTTGTCTCCAAAAAGAGGAAAATTTTTTAATAAATTAAAAACACGACAAAATTTTTTATAATCTTACTAAAAAAAAAAAACATTAAAAATCTTCTGAACTTAAAATTGTGGTACATAAATAAAAAAAAAAAAAAACAATTAACAAATTCATTGCATACTTGTTCGGGAATGTACATTTTGATAATTTCTTGATACGAATTGTAAAGAGTTTCATGAATATTTTTCAACGCTTCTTATTTGATTATTGTCACATTTTTGCAAATATTCATAAAACTCTAGACAATTCATATCAAAATTATATTTGACTCTAATAGTATCAGAAATACGTTTCTGGATTCAATTTATTTCTTTCTGGCGTCCACTGCGCCTTTATTAAAGAAAATATATGTTCTACGTTGGCATTATATGCTGGTAAGCAAAAATAAAATGCAACAAGTTTTTGAGTTTCATAGCAAACATAATTTTTAACAAAAAAATCGCACCAAAACTTGTTATCAGTCGTGTTAATAGAATTGAAGTTCCTTAAATAACTTTTCAGGACAAGGAATTCATTAAATAAATTTTCATCATTAAAAGCAATGTTAATTTTTTTTTAATTCAACAGACTTTAGTACATCCGTCCAATTACTAGTATCTGTGCATGCCACCAAAATTGGTATTACAATTGTTACTGCTAAAATCAACACATTTGGATTTTAAAGAATATTTTTCCAATTCCATAAGAAAGTATCTGCTATAGTCTCTGAGGTTTCATTTTTAATTGATAATACATCCAATATCTTTGTCTGGATTCCATTGTTTTGTGCATCGAAGTATTGAATAAGTATTGGCAATAGCTTAGTAGCGCCGAAATTACTCGTGGCCGATGATACACTCACAAACTGATTTGTTCAATATTTTTCCTTACCATTTCTGCCTTGGTACGGTTGCAAGATATATTTTGAACTCTTTGAGAATCATTAAAAAGTAATTTATTCAATACAATTGTGCGGTCCAGAGATAAAAAGACATGTTATAAACAATGGTGTGATAAGTGATGAAACCCTCAACAGCTGAAAGTTCATTGTCGACAGCAGTTTTTGAAAAAATTGTGTTAATTTTGCTGGAACAATCTTGGCTAGTAAAACCCTTTTTATGTTTCTGCGTTTCCAAATGACTGTTGATGTCTTTACTCCTTTACTAGCAAAAGAAATTGTCGAATTGAAGAGTGTGCAATTGAATTTCCAATATGAATTTCCCCTTTTAATGTAGGAAATTTCTTTTTTAAGTTCTCGTTAAGCGTACACTTGCGTTTCGGCATTCTAAAGTTAACATACACAACAGCTGATAAGAATTGATGTCAACGTAATGCCATTCACACTACATATAGTGCTTTTTACTCGAAATATACGCCTTTTAAATTTTTATATTTTTGTGTGCGTTTTGCTCTGAAAATGTAGGCATCGCTGCAGAAAAGCTTTACAATCAAAGTAAGTGATGTGAAGTGATGATTTGATATAACAGCGACAATTTAGCAATGCGAAGAAATCAAACGTTTCTATGCAATAAAAAAAATTATGGATAAATGTTTAAAAAGTAGGACAACCCCGGAAAGAAGAAGAAGGAGGACTGAAAAAAGAGGACGGTGTCCGGGGAAAGAGGACGGATGGCAACCCGGACGCCCTAAAAAAGAGGACGGTGTCTGGGGAAAAGAGGACGGATGGCAACCCTAATTGTATCTGATAATGGATATGTTCGTAAATGTAATAAACATGTGTTTCGAAGTAGCTTCGTTTAGTTGTAAGATTTTTTTATTTAATAGTTAAGATTTCAATTTTAAAAATAAATATTTAGTGTCTTACAAGCATTCAGCGGTGTACGTATTTTAATTTAATTACATAAGGGGTTTTCACTCTTGGTAGTAAAGTACCCTTGAAACCGATATAAATGTTGTATATATACTATTTAAAACACCACAGCAACAAAATTGTTTACTTCTTTTATTTTTCATTTTCTGGTCACTACTAAAATATAGTTAAGTAATGGATAATGGATCAAAATAAAATTTGGTCAATTGCATTTTGCACTAAGAAATTTATAATTTTATATTTTTGCGTAATTTTGGGCATTTTTCTTAAATTCATACTCTTTTTGATATTTTAAGTTTTCAGATTGAAGAAAAACAAAACAAAAATAAGCTAATTCATTAATTTTCAATATACACGAAAAATACGTTCATGATTTGTAGTGTAAAATAGTTGTAAATATAACAGGGTTCTAAATATAACAGCAAGCGTGAAAACCGCTATATTATAATTTAATGTACTTAAGGTTTTATGCTATGATATTTTTCTCGCAGACTGCATATAAAGCACCGTCACATAGATTTTTAATTTTGAAGTTCGTGGCTAAATCAAGTTTTATATTTATTTATTTCAATATTAAAAAATAAAAACATTTTTCAAGCTTATACTATAAAAATAACAAAAATTATCATAATAAATCCATCCATATTAATGTGCGAAATTTTCTTAGTCGTAGCCGCAAGTTATTTTATAAACAATTTAAACGAAAAATTTTAACAATTATATGTTTCATATTTTGTTGGTCCTCCATTCTGGTTATTCTTTCAAAAATTCTGGATGGGAGGAAATCTAATAGCTTCCGAAGCGTATTAATATCCAAATCGATGCAGACTTTAAAAATTGAGGTTTTCAGTTATTGAACCGTGGAATACTGTCTTCCATTTATATAAACTGCTCTAGCAATAATGCACCAAGCATTCTCTATTACGTTTAAATCAAGGTTTCTAGCTGGCCAGTCAAGTAACGATATTGATCGAGATGAAAAAACTCTTTGAACTTATTTGATACGTGTATAATGACATCATCTTGTTGGAATATAAATTTTATTTCAGCATTTTCTTCCAAGTATCAATAAAGACGTCCTCCAAAATTGCGACTCATTCGTGAAGAGTCATTTGCGCTTGATCGTGCCAATATAAACTAAAGTCATCAGGCCCGTCGAGGTTAAATTTTTTTTTTCATCGGAAAAAATTACCTTGCGCCAATCTTAAGTCGCATATGCAAGTCTTGCCACTTTATGGTGTAGTGTCAACTGGTAGCTTTTTTCTATTTCATATTTTCGTACGTTTTTACAGACTTAAATAAAAAAAAATATTTACTGCAACGAGTTCGAAAACTTTCCAATAGAAATCATTCACCACGACTGCGACTAAATAAATTTCGCATCAATTACATTGTATTCACATAATCATATGTGAGTACCGTTATAATAATATTTTTATTGAGAAAGTAATCAAGAGAAGCTTAAATTCAAAAACATAACATTATATAAACAAAATTTTAAGAACAGTCTAACAAAACGTTATTTTTATGTTGTTTTTAGCATGCGGCTAAGCAAACTTGGTCACTGCTCCTTATCACGTTTCTGCTTTGATAAATCCATGAATGTTTGATGTTCCAAATTATACAAATATTAATATAATCGTGTTTTTCAGCATTTAATTTTGTGCTTTTTCCCAATATGATAGATATCAATAACTCCCACCAGTTTTGTTGCAAAATGAGAAATAATTGTGGTTTTCTAGAATAACCGCGTATGTCATAAAATCAAAATGTTCAGGGGAGCCAAAAAAAACGTTATATTTGAAATTATGGGCTCGATATAAAGATTTTAGAGCTTTTTATTTAACAGTCCTGTAGATATGGGCAATAAATACTTTATATAAAATTTTGAGTCAAAAATCTTCAGAGGAATAGATCCTAGAGAAGGACGAAAAAACAATATGTAAATTGCACTTAAAGTGTGTGCTGATAAAACAACTTCTTTGAAAAAGAAAACTACCAATGCAACCACCCATGTAGACATAAGTTGTTGTTGCTTGAAAAATGAATTTTTTTTGTTCGTCAACAAAAAGTTAACGGGACTTAGGATGAGAATATAACAACGTATCAAGAATAATAGTCACAAAAAATAACAGAAATAAACACACAAGTTTTTACAAGTGGTTATAAACTGAAAACTAATCCAAAATTATTTAGCATTTTTTTCATTAATAACAACGTATGTCGCTATGTGTCGTTTTCTGCGAAAATAATTTGTCAGCGATCAACGTAGGTTGACATACGTCGTTAGTGCTGCAAATTAATTTAATAAACATTTAAGTTACGTCGTTATTTAAAGAAAAAACTCAGAAATGGTCAATATTTTTTTTTTAATTGAACACATGTTCTTTACGTTAAAAATTAATATATTTGGCATCGTTAACTCAAAACTGACAAAAATGGACATACGCGGTTATTCCAGAAAACCACAAATAAATAAAATTTAAAAAATTTTGACAAAATATGGCAGCTCCATTGATAGGCTAATATTATTTACATATAAAATATTTTTTATGCATATACCACTCTTTCCAACTTCTATTATAAGCCGATCCTTCTAAATATTAACTGCTGATTTTGTTATCCCGATATGGTTTTTCCTTTTACTTACTCGATATCAAAGTTACATTCACTAAGTTGCAACATCCGCCGTTGTAGTTGCGCAAGAGGACGGTAATTCGTTGAAATTTTGAATTTTCCACCAAAGAAATAGGTGAAAAATATTTAGTAGCCCAAACAATTTCGAAAAGTTCCTATAATTGCTATAATTGAGTTCATGTTTATTAAGGCAATTTTTAGACAATACAGAACTTAATGTTTCATTACTTCCATCTGTCGTCAAAATAGAGATTCCATCAAAATTTGGATACACTAAAACGGGGCTAGTACATTTATTGAACTGTTATATTACAATTAAAAAAAATTCCTTAAAGACGTAGAAAATATGAGAATTTCACATAGCAATATATACACATACTGTGGGCATCAAAATTAAGTAAACACCAATTTAAATTGTCTTAATACAAAGCTATTATTGACTTACGATAAAAGGAAATATTAAAAAGTTTACTACTATATCATTTAGACATTGACTACTATAAGACACGATATTAAATCAAGTGGCAACATTGCATAAATCTCTCGAAAGTGAAAATGTATCAGATTTTACGCGTAAAAGTAAAGTAAACAGTGGAAACGGTTACTTCGGGGAAGAACCTTAACTTTTTGTGACAAATTTGTTGATTTGTACTAATTAATAATAACTAAAAAGATGTAAACGAAAGTAATCTTACTATGGGAAAACAAACATCGTCTGCTACTCGGAAAATTAGATTTTAAAATGTGACACAATAAGAAAAAAATGGATAAATACGTCGAACACCGAGATCTGGACGCCCAAAGCTGAAGTTAGAGAAAACACAACGCAGACATCATGCAAAGCAGTAAGTTTAAGTACAATAGGGCAGAAATGGCCCAAATGATAAGATACCACGCAGGAAACCATACATATCCAAGGCAAATCTGAGCAAGCTTATGAATTTCGCTAAAAAGTACAAAACAGATAAAAGCAAATCTGAAATTTTCGCCGCGAAAAGACCCCCCAAAAAATTGCGTACTAAGAATGAAACCTTCAAAGAATCAAAACTTCAGGGAATCAAACCTTCAAGCCAACACTGTCAAACACGATGGAGGTTCAGTTATAGTTTGGGGCTACATAGCGCCAACAGATATTCTTAATCTTGTTCTTATATACTCCACTATGAACAAAATGGATTACTTAGCCATTTCGAAGGATAATGTTACCCATTGCGTCGAGAAATAAGGCATGGTTGGAAACTGGATCTTCCAACAGGACAACGATCTAAAGCATATGGCTAAAATTGTGAAAGAGTGGTACTGAACTCCTAAGGCACTTGACCATCCGAAAAATCAGTCGAATGGTTACTTAAGCAAGGCAAACTTAAAGAAGGCTCTAAAGGAAGAATGGAGCAAAATGTCCCCCGATATAACAAAAAATTTTGTCGAGTCGATGCCAAATGAAAATACACCAAATATCAAAAAATTTTAAAAGTTTACTTTTAATATTGAAGTTCTGTTGTCTTTTGTTTACTGTGTACTTTATTTTGGCGCGTAATATTTTGTCATTTTCTTCATCGGGCCATGGTTTCATAAATACAGCACAAGTTGTTGTACGTTTGGGGCATTCACCATTGCCAAATAACGTCATAAGTCTCCTTGGGTTTAATGATTTGATGACTTGGTATGGACCTAAATACTGCGGCTTAAGTTTTAGAACCGTCCTTTTTATTGCTACAATGCCGTGTATTTTCTACATTTTCAGCTTGTATTTCAAGTATTTCTTGTTAAGTGACTGCTTGATATCATTTCGTATGTCATAACTGCTTACAGCTAGCTCTTTCTCTTTTAGGTTGATATCGTCTTTAGTTGTCATCTCGGTTCCGACAAGCATTTGGAATGAGGTAGTACCCAACTTCTATTATATGTGGAGTTAATGGCCTGTTGAACGTTTTCCACGAATCTGTATCACTTACTGGGATCGTCAATATTTAGCTTCGAAAATTAAGGAGTGAGATCGAAAAAATCTTAACATATAAGTTAACGTGCGCACGATAACAAAACACCCCTAATGTTTTTAATGGAATCATTTGCATTACGCAACACCCCTAATGTTTTAATTTTTGTTTTATGTTTTCTGTGATTGGGCAAATCAACGTAATTTTTAATTTGTGAAACAAAACACATTTTGTTAAATACCAATATCTTGTTGCAATAAATTTCATAATATGATTGGCCAATATGAATAAAATATTGTGAATTTTAATAAAGTGCATTGTCAGCACTATTAGCTTTAAGTTTTTTAAATAAATAAAATTAAAAACATTCTAACAGCAACCACCAAAGAATCATGTATTAATTTTATTAACTGGCGCCCGAACGTGTGAAAATAAAGTCCTTATAAAGGATAACGGAACATAAAATTCCTCAACGTGTGAAAATAAAAAGTCCTTATAAAAGATAACGGAATTAAATTCCTTAACGTGTGAAAATAATAGCCCTTATAAAGGATTAAAAAAATTTTTTTTAAATAAAAATAGACTCAGAAATATAATATAAAGAGAAAACTGTTAAACAAAGACTTACGCCCGTATTCATAATCAAATTCTAGCAGTTGGCTAAATTTTTTTCATACAAATTTTGAAATTTTCGTATGAAAAAAAGTTAGCCAACTGCTAGAATTTGATTATGAATACGGGCGTAAGTGCTCAAGTAAAGGGTGATTTTTTTAAGAGCTATAGGAAAGTTTTCAAAAAAAAACAAACACATAAAATTCAGAAAAATGCATGAAATCTTTATTTGAATCGATAGTACGGTCCATATAATTTAATGTTTGAAGATTATTTCATGCAAATGTTGACCGTGACTGCGCCTCAAATGGTCCATCCGCTTAGTCCAATTTTGGCATACTCTTTCCAACATTTCGGCCGGTATCTCACGAATAAATGCTTCAATGTTGTCTTCCAATGCGTCAATTGAAGCGTGATTGTCTGTATAGACATGAGCTTCAACATAGCCCCACAAAAAATAGTCTAAAGGCGTTAAATCGCACGATCTAGGCGGCCAATTGACCGGTCCCGAACGTGAAATCAAATGTTCACCGAACTCGCCTCTCAATAACTCTATTGTTGCGCGTGCTGTGTGGCATGTGGCACCGTCTTGTTAAATCCACATGTCATGCAAGTCAAGCTCTTGCATTTTGGCCAAAAAAAGTTGGATATCATCTCTCGGTAGCGGTCACCATTCACAGTTACGTTATGATTCGCATCATCTTTGAAGAAGTACGGTCCAATGATGCCACCAGCCCATAAACCGTACCAAACTGTGACTTTTTCTGGATGCATTGGTAGCTCTTCCAATGCTTCTGGCTGATATTCACTCTAAAATCGACAATTCTGCTTATTTACGTACCCATTGAGCCAAAAATGAGCTTCGTCGCTGAACACAATTTTTCGGTAAAAAAGTGGATCTTCGGCCAACTTTCCAAGAGCCCATTCACCAAAAATTCTACGTTGCGGTAGGTCGTTCGGCTTCAATTCTTGCACCAGCTGTATTTTGAAAGGCTTCACACCTAAATCCTTCCGCAAAATTTTCCACGATGTTGAGTAACAGAGGCCCAATGGCTGCGAACGGCGACGAATCGATAATTGATGGTCATCATTAACACTGGCCGATACAGCTGCGATATTTTCTTCAGTTCGCACTCTACGTAAGCGTGTTGGTGGTTTAATGTCCAACAATGTAAATTTGGTGCGAAATTTAGTCACAATAGCCCGAATAGCCGCTTCAGTGGGTCGATTAAACTGACCATATAATGGAAGAAGCGCGCAATGAACTTTCTTAACAGAGCACGCATTTTGATAATAAAATTCAATAACTTGCAAGCGTTGTTCGTTTTGATAATGCTGAGGTTATCGCAGTTTTAAATGAACGAGCCAGAGAAAACGCGCTCCGCGTTTTCATATCTGGACTGCGTCGTCCACTAAGTGACATCATGTTTTCGGTGAAACCAAGTGATTTGCCAACAGCCCTGCCAACAGGAACTGGAAGCGGATCAGCGAAGACAAGAATTTGCGAAGATATTTGCGACAGGAGACCTTATAAAAGCTGCTCGAACACAGCGTAAGGACGCGAATTACCCATCAGCGTCACACCCTGCATACAGGCCGCGGCCATTTAATGCGAAATATGACGGAAATAGAAACCCCAAATCCGAACTACCCACACCAATGGATGTGGATCCAGGCTCCAGCATGTTCAGAAGACCCACAGCTCACATGGCGGTTCAGCAAAACACCCAACACCCTCAGGCTGTTTTTAATAATAAAAGAGTATTTGAAGGTTCCGGAAGAACCGCACCTGTGCAGAAAGCACAGAGAATTAATCACATAACGGCAGACGAGGCTCTTGCGGATTATGAGGACGGCGTAAATTCTGTCGATGAATATTCACAGCACACAGAGTCGGACTTTGAAGTGGCTTTTGAAGAACTTAATTTTTTAGAATAGAACCCCCGTACCATTTGTTAAGAAGACGATAAGAGGTAGGGAACTTAGACTTTTAATCGATACTGGCACTACAAAAATCTTTATTCAAAATTTCGATTTTCTGGTGGGCATTACCCCATTGGAGCGACCATTTAACGTTAATTCTGTAAACGGACCCAATTTAATCAAAGGGAAGTGTAAAATGGTTATTTTTGGCCATACGACCAATTTTTTTATTCTTCCATCATTGAAGACGTTTGACGGTATAATTGGTTTCAGGTTTTTAAAGGAAATTAACGCTGTGGTGGATACGAGGTGGATACACTGACATACAATAAGGGAGGTAATGAATTGCCGTACGGGAAACTCGATCTCGTGAACTTTCTTACTTTAGATGGTGAACACGTACCGCAGAACATCCAAGACAAATTTAAAAAAATTCTCGAGTTTAATGTAAATTCATTTGCGGATCCAAATCGGGCACTACCGTATAACACTGCAGTAGAAGCGAGAATACGAACTAAATCTGAGGACCCCATATATGCAAGATCATACCCATATCCGGCTTCAATTGCAGATTTTGTGAATGGAGAAATCGAATCTCTCCTTCGAGACGGTATAATTCGGAAATCTTCAATTCGCCGATACACGTCGTGGGAAAGAAGGGTGTGGACGAAAAGGGAAATCCGAACCATAGACTAGTCATCGATTTTCGAAAACTCAATGAAAATACCATAGACGATAACTACCCGATGCCCGATATATCTATTATCATTTCAAACCTCGGAAAATCGAAGTATTTTTCAACCCTTGACCTTAAGTCAGGTTTCCATCAGATAAGACTTGCTGAAAGAGATAGACAGAAAACTGCCTTTAGCGTTAATAACGGCAAATATGAATTCCGTAGACTGCCATTCGGCCTCAAAAATGCCCCTAGCATATTCCAAAGGGCCATATATGACATTCTGCGGGACGATATAGGGAAAATGTGTCACGTTTACATGGACGATATCATTGTCTACTCATCGGATGAACATAGCCATTTAAAGCATGTGGATGCCATTCTGAGGAAACTCGAAGCCGCAGGCATGAGGGTTTCACCTGTAAAATCCAAATTTTTTAGATGTCAATTTTCTGGGATTTGTCGTGACAAAAGATGGAATCAGAACATGTCTGGAGAAGGTCAGAGCAATAACCGAATTTAAGGTCCCACAGAATTTTAAGGTACTTAGATCGTTTCTTGGGTTGTCCGGGTACTACAGAAGGTTTGTCAGGGACTATGCCCGTATCGCAAAACCTCTAACGAAGTATCTAAGAGGAGAAAACGGTCATACCGCAGCCAACAATTCGAGAAATATTAAAATATGTTTGGATGAAGAAACACTGGCAGTTTTTGATAAATTAAAAAAGATATTGGCTTCGGAGGATATTTTGCTGGCATATCCAGACTACTAAAAATTTCGAATTAACAACAGATGCATCCGGTGTAGCACTTGGGGCAGTTTTGTCCCAAAATGGTAGACCAATCACCATGATCTCCAGGACTTTTTCGGACACGGAAATGAATTACGCCACTAACGAGAGAGAACAGCTTGCCATCGTGTGGGCCCTGAAGAGCCTTAGGCATTTCCTTTATGGCGTTTCTGGAATCCATATATTCACTGACCACCAACCATTGACGTTTGCCATGTCCGATAAGAATCCCAACTCAAAAATGAAAAGGTGGAGAGCGCTCATGGAGGAGTTCTCACCAAAATTTTTTTACAAACCAGGACGAGAAAATGTAGCAGACGCCTTATCTAGGCAGTACGTTAATCAAATGTCAGACGACGACACTCAGCGGCACATAGCGAAATTTCTTCCACAAACGTTGTGAGCTCCACCAGATTCCCCGTAAACCAATTGAATAACCAATTTCTAATCTCAAAAGGAGATTGGGCCTCTGGACGTAGGAAAATCTTGTTCCAGCGATTTATAAGACACACAATATCGTACAACACAGTAGACGAGCTTTTGGAGCATTTGGCGAATATCATCAATTCTACTGGCACAAATGCCATCCAGTGTGATCTTCCGACACTGGCAGAGTTTCGGGATGGTCTAGTCTGCCGATTCCCATCCACCCGGTTCATACACACCGAGAAATTCGTAATGGATGTGATAAGAGAGGATGATCAGTGGGAAATAGTTACCAATGAACACAACAGAATTTCTAACAAATAATTGACGAATATTATTTTCCCGGTATAAAAAAGAAACTTAAATATATCATAGCTAACTGTAAGATCTGTAGAGAGAACAAGTATCAGAGGAAGCCACAAAAGACGACGATGACCGAAACACCCATCCCCAGTTACCCCGGCGAAATACTGCATATCGACGTAATTATACTGCATATCGACGTAATTATTTCTTGCGTGGATAAATTTTCGAAGTTCGCAATTGTGATCCCAATGACTTCTAGATCTACAATAGATGTTAAAACGGCCTTATTTCAGATTATGAACAGATACACGAAAGTGAAGATATTGGTTTCGGATAATAAAAAATCGTTCCAATCGGGCACCATCGTTACACTTCTTGGGGACCATTTCGGAACAGAACAATTCTTTACCCCACCGATGCACAGCACAAGTAACGGCCAAGTGGAACAATTCCACTCTACGCTTTTGGAAATAGCACGGTGCGTGAAAGCACAACAGAACATAGACGATACCATCGAACTAATACTGTTATCTACGATCAAGCATAATGATACGGTGCACTCTGTGACAGGAAGGAAACCGTTGGACATCCTGAACGAATTTAACGGGAATATCTTGACGGATGTTAAGGAGCATTTAATGTTAGCGCAACATAAGGTAATGGAGAGATATAATAAAAATACCACCGCAAGGAAGTATCAACCTGGCGAATTCGTTTTCGTAAAACGAAATAGACGACTCGGTAACAAATTCGACAAGTTCTTTGTGCAGGGTATCGTCCAAAAAGACTTAGGAACTACGGTATTGATAGGTGGAAGGAAGGTCCACAAGGACAATTTAAGATGATTTGTTTTTTCAATTTTTTTACATCGACCTGAATTCTCTATTTCTCCTTTTTTTCTTCTTTCCTCCTTTCTTTTTCTTAGATTACTTCTTACTCTGATAACCTGGGCGTCGTCCAAGATTATCGATTATTCGGATTCATATTTTATAGCCATAACCGATGGCGAGGTTGCGACAAATAGGGACTGTGATACACCATACACCTTGGTACACCAGACGAATCTGACGGAATACGAACTAGCGGTAAAAGAGAGCGAGAACCTTCTCACGAACCTATCTGACCCAAGGGAGACCGGGATGGTACAGGGGCAGACAAGAGAGATTCGTAGACTATTGGAAACACTGCATGTGAACAGACGATCCGCGAGATCCATCGACTTCCTAGGATCCGCTTTGAAATTCGTGGCCGGTACACCGGACCACAGCGACATGGAACTGCTTATGGCTCAGGAGGATCTGTTGATCCAGAATGGTCAAAAACAGACGGTGGTGAACTCGGCTATACAGGACAGAATAAATGAACTGACCGAAAGAGTTAACGTTTTACAGAATTACAGGCATAGCAATGCCATTGGGGAAGATGATTTGGTCTTATTCGAGCTGGTGTCCACGAGAAACGGTGAGATAATTTTATTTCTTAATAACCTAGCGCTATCGATAATTTTGGCAAAAGAAAACATTATACACCCCGTTATACTTGATAACATTAATCTTGAAAAACAATTCGAATCAAAAATGGTACCTATTAGCATTAATGATAGACTAAGAGTAAGCAATGTATCTGTTTTCCAAAATGAATCAATGATTTATTATATCATAAAATTTGCAATTTTTACCAATTTTTGTGAATATCTTAAAGTATACCCTGTAATTCATAATGGTTCCATTATAAGATTGGAGATAGATCAAGCTTCGAAATGCCACGATTACACTCTCCCCGTAACAAGCTGCATCAATGTTGGAACAACGAAAACCTTGCCACACGCAATCGGCGGATAATATTCGTTCAATACAATGGGTGGCTGATGGGTTAATTCTTTTGAACAACGTGTACGACACAGACGTATCCGAAGGAGAAACGATTAAAGTAAATGGAACCCTGTTGATAGCATTCGCAAATAATGCAACCATAAATGGTACTTGGTATAAAAAAACTCAAGCATGGAAAAAGAACCTACTGCCACATCCCCCAAAAACATTAAATATTAAAAAAACGGGTCACGAAGAATTATTTACGCTCCCATATATTCACAGGCTAAACTTGGAAAGCATTAGTTGCATACAAGGGCTTAAGGACTACACGTTCACGCATAGAATCGCCCTGGTCTCATTGGTCATACTTATACCTGTCGTCATCTGGTTGAGCCATTACATACAGCGCAAGTGCAGACGGGAGGAGATAATCAGCGTGGAAGAAATAATAAGGGAGATTAGGTCGAAACAGGGATGTCCCGACGTTTAAAAGGGGGAGGAGTTAACGTGTGCACGATAACAAAACACCCCTAATGTTTTCAATGGAATCATTTGCATTACGCAACACCCCTAATGTTTTAATTTTTGTTTTATGTTTTCTGTGATTGGCCAAATCAACGTAAATTTTAATTTGTGAAACTAAACACATTTTGTTAAATACCAATATCTTGTTGCAATAAATATGAATAAAATATTGTGAATTTTAATAAAGTGCATTGTCAGCTCTATTAGCTTTAAGTTTTTTAAATAAATAAAATTAAAAACATTCTAACAGCAACCACCAAAGAATCATGTATTAATTTTATTAACTGGCGCCCGAACGTGTGAAAATAAAGTCCTTATAAAGGATAACGGAACATAAAATTCCTCAACGTGTGAAAATAAAAAGTCCTTATAAAAGATAACGGAATTAAATTCCTTAACGTGTGAAAATAATAGCCCTTATAAAGGATAAAAAAAAAATTTTTTTAAATAAAAATAGACTCAGAAATATAATATAAAGAGAAAACTGTTAAACAAAGACTTACGCCCGTATTCATAATCAAATTCTAGCAGTTGGCTAAATTTTTTTCATACAAATTTTGAAATTTTCGTATGAAAAAAGGTTGCCAACTGCTAGAATTTGATTATGAATACGGGCGTAAGTGCTCAAGTAAAGGGTGATTTTTTTAAGAGCTATAGGAAAGTTTTCCAAAAAAAAAAAAAAACACATAAAATTCAGAAAAATGCATGAAATCTTTATTTGAATCGATAGTACGGTCCATATAATTTAATGTTTGAAGATTATTTCATGCAAATTTTGACCGTGACTGCGCCTCAAATGGTCCATCCGCTTAGTCCAATTTTGGCATACTCTTTCCAACATTTCGGCCGGTATCTCACGAATAAATGCTTCAATGTTGTCTTCCAATGCGTCAATTGAAGCGTGATTGTCTGTATAGACATGAGCTTTAACATAGCCCCACAAAAAATAGTCTAAAGGCGTTAAATCGCACGATCTAGGCGGCCAATTGACCGGTCCCGAACGTGAAATCAAATGTTCACCGAACTCGCCTCTCAATAACTCTATTGTTGCGCGTGCTGTGTGGCATGTGGCACCGTCTTGTTAAATCCACATGTCATGCAAGTCAAGCTCTTGCATTTTGGCCAAAAAAAAGTTGGATATCATCTCTCGGTAGCGGTCACCATTCACAGTTACGTTATGATTCGCATCATCTTTGAAGAAGTACGGTCCAATGATGCCACCAGCCCATAAACCGTACCAAACTGTGACTTTTTCTGGATGCATTGGTAGCTCTTCCAATGCTTCTGGCTGATATTCACTCCAAAATCGACAATTCTGCTTATTTACGTACCCATTGAGCCAAAAATGAGCTTCGTCGCTGAACACAACTTTTCGGTAAAAAAGTGGATCTTCGGCCAACTTTCCAAGAGCCCATTCACCAAAAATTCTACGTTGCGGTAGGTCGTTCGGCTTCAATTCTTGCACCAGCTGTATTTTGAAAGGCTTCACACCTAAATCCTTCCGCAAAATTTTCCACGATGTTGAGTAACAGAGGCCCAATTGCTGCGAACGGCGACGAATCGATAATTGATGGTCATCATTAACACTGGCCGATACAGCTGCGATATTTTCTTCAGTTCGCACTCTACGTAAGCGTGTTGGTGGTTTAATGTCCAACAATGTAAATTTGGTGCGAAATTTAGTCACAATAGCCCGAATAGCCGCTTCAGTGGGTCGATTAAACTGACCATATAATGGAAGAAGCGCGCGATGAACTTTCTTAACAGAGCACGCATTTTGATAATAAAATTCAATAACTTGCAAGCGTTGTTCGTTTTGATAATGCTGAGGTTATCGCAGTTTTAAATGAACGAGCCAAAGAAAACGCGCTCCGCGTTTTCATATCTGGACTGCGTCGTCCACTAAGTGACATCATGTTTTCGGCGAAACCAAGTGATTTGCCAACAGCCCTGCCAACAGGAACTGGAAGCGGATCAGCGCAGACAAGAATTTGCGAAGATATTTGCGACAGGAGACCTTATAAAAGCTGCTCGAACACAGCGTAAGGACGCGAATTACCCATCAGCGTCACACCCTGCATACAGGCCGCGGCCATTTAATGCGAAATATGACGGAAATAGAAACCCAAAATCCGAACTACCCACACCAATGGATGTGGATCCAGGCTCCAGCATGTTCAGAAGACCCACAGCTCACATGACGGTGTGATGATGTTACACACATCTCCATTTATCTTTATTTATTTCATTTATTCATCTTTATTTGTTTATATTTTTTTGTTTATTTTTGTTTACTATATGCACATGCACATATTTATTTGTATTTATTTGTTTACATTTATTTATTTTTTTTTGCATATCTTTTCTTTTCATTCAACACATACCACAAAGTACACTAACCTTGGGTAAAGGGTTGAATTACAAAACAATAAATTATTGTGTAATTAAATATCACTGGAATGCAAAATGACAAATTTGTGAAAATTCAAATTGTGTCAATAACCCATGACAAATAGGAATGTCACTCAAATTTTGAGGGGAAAAATTTAAATTGATTATTGAACGTTTTCTGATTGGCTATTGAGCCTAACGTTCAAAAATCAATGAATTTGTAATATGCGAATGTAAAGAAAAGAGAAGACTATAATTTAAATTAAGTAAAAATATATTAAATTATAATGATATAAAAGACCAGCATTTTAAAATAAATAATCAATTATAATTCTGATTTGAAAGGGTTATAATTAAAACCAAACAGAGATTTTCCTTTTTTACTGGCATATTCTGCCAAAGGGTTCAAACATTGGCATAATCTGCCTACGTGCTGTATAAAAAAAGTGCATCTAGCGTGCACGCGGGAACTGCTTTGAGGAAAGCACTTGACAAAATTCCTCCTGAGATTGGTCCGGTTCTCACCCAATCTTAGTGTCCTTTTGTACACCCCTCTTACACTATATGGCGATCCTGCCAAGCTAACACTATATGGCGATCCTGCCCCCTCTTACACTATATGGCGATCCTGCCCCCATACATACACTATATTAAATTTAAATGCCACTATGTACGTAGGTTGCTACAAGGCATATATTATATAACGGTCCAGCGATTTTTATATTATTTGGTGATCCTAGCTGGCGTCCCACATACACTATATGGCGATCCTACCCCTCATACACTATATGGCGATCCTGCAAACACCGATCCTGCAACCACCGATCCTGTAAATACCTACACCACTATATAGATGCCTACAAAGAACAGAGTTAGAATCAGCATAGAAATGGATGAACGGAAAGAGCAGCAAAAATTGTTATATGATGACGATAATCTAACCGAAGAAGAGAAGTTAAAATGGTTAATAGGATGGTGGAAGTTTATAGGGATGAAAAGAGCTCCAACCATCGAAGACGTTAGAATTCCCACGACGAGGGATATAGAAATTAAGTTAATGATTGAGAAATCGGAAAATTGGAGACATAGGAAATTGCAAAACTGAAAAAAAAAATTTAATCAAGTAAAAAATAAAACAACAACAAAAAAATTTTTTTTAACTAAAATAATAATGTAAAGTTATCACAACAAAATTGTTATATTAAAGTAATAGCACAATTAGACAAAGAGAAAATTGTAGAAAATAAAATATAAATATTTAAAAAAATGGACAATACAAAACATTATTATGGAATTAATATCATAATCATAATAGAATTAAATGAAAATTGAATATAATATGTTAAATCGATTAAGAAAATTTATGTATATGAAATATTGTTAACAAAAAATTTTTTTTTTTTTTTGGCAATGACAATGGTGAAAATAAAGGAAAGACTTTTTATAAAAGAAAATAAAGACAATGAAAATAAAACAGGAAATTTTAAAAGAAGATTAACATAATAAAAGAGATAATAAAAACGCTGGTGATGACTGACGAACTAGGACAGACGATAGAGATGGCAGCGCCTATTGGAAATGTTCACTCCAAGATCGGTGTGTGTACATCAGGAAATAATTGAAAGGAAATGATATAAAGAATATATAATAGGGGTATAAAATGAATCAATAAATTTGCGCGTTTATGACGTGGTGATAATCCATCGAAACTAGATTCGATAATGGAGAAACTACGTGCCTGATATAATAAGATACAGTGATAATTCTGCGAAATCCAGATTTCGACGTGAAGAAACTGACATCTAATATATATAGGAAATAAATGATTTGATAAACATTGTAGACAAAGGTCGCAATGAAAGATATAATGATAGCTATGATCTAGAAAATATAAATGAAATAATGAATTCGCACTATAATGGAAAAGTGACGAAGAGTATATGAGTATATATATGTTATGTAACGAACCCCGAAAGATAAGATAGAATATGAGAAAATAATGAGGGAAAATCCTCGAAAATTTTAAAGAATCAAAAGGACACACCACGCGACATAGAATAGATGACTAAAAATTTATCGTAATTTCGAAAAGAAAATAATTATTTTTAGAATAAAAGATGAAAATTGCCATGTCATTGACCACATGAAATTATACATGTTTCGATTGATGTAATTAATATGAAATCTAAATGAGAAATTTAATAGATATAAAATGAAAATTCAATTTTATATGTAAAAGGAAATATGAAATCATATCATAATAATACTTTAAAATTATAAACGTAAATGAAAAAGTAAAATTGTATAGATTGTTAATTACTACACATAAGAGCACATAGTAATTACTTATTACATTTTTTTTATATAATATTATATCACAAAAACAAAATTAGAATAACCACTAAGTTTAAGAGAAACAAAAATAACATTTTTATTTTAAGTAATGAAATTCATGAATTTTCTAAAACCCATAAACTTCATCTTAAGGGTAGGGGTGTGATGATGTTACACACATCTCCATTTATCTTTATTTATTTCATTTATTCATCTTTATTTGTTTATATTTTTTTGTTTATTTTTGTTTACTATATGCACATGCACATATTTATTTGTATTTATTTGTTTACATTTATTTATTTTTTTTTGCATATCTTTTCTTTTCATTCAACACATACCACAAAGTACACTAACCTTGGGTAAAGGGTTGAATTACAAAACAATAAATTATTGTGTAATTAAATATCACTGGAATGCAAAATGACAAATTTGTGAAAATTCAAGTTGTGTCAATAACCCATGACAAATAGGAATGTCACTCAAATTTTGAGGGGAAAAATTTAAATTGATTATTGAACGTTTTCTGATTGGCTATTGAGCCTAACGTTCAAAAATCAATGAATTTGTAATATGCGAATGTAAAGAAAAGAGAAGACTATTATTTAAATTAAGTAAAAATATATTAAATTATAATGATATAAAAGACCAGCATTTTAAAATAAATAATCAATTATAATTCTGATTTGAAAGGGTTATAATTAAAACCAAACAGAGATTTTCCTTTTTTTACTGGCATATTCTGCCAAAGGGTTCAAACATTGGCATAATCTGCCTACGTGCTGTATAAAAAAAGTGCATCTAGCGTGCACGCGGGAACTGCTTTGAGGAAAGCACTTGACAAAATTCCTCCTGAGATTGGTCCGGTTCTCACCCAATCTTAGTGTCCTTTTGTACACCCCTCTTACACTATATGGCGATCCTGCCAAGCTAACACTATATGGCGATCCTGCCCCCTCTTACACTATATGGCGATCCTGCCCCCATACATACACTATATTAAATTTAAATGCCACTATGTACGTAGGTTGCTACAAGGCATATATTATATAACGGTCCAGCGATTTTTATATTATTTGGTGATCCTAGCTGGCGTCCCACATATACTATATGGCGATCCTACCTCTTACACTATAACGGTTCAGCAAAACACCCAACAACCTCAGGCTGTTTTTAATTATAAAAAAGTATTTGAAGGTTCCGGAAGAACCGCACCTGTGCAGAAAGCACAGAGAATTAATCACATAACGGCAGACGAGGCTCTTGCGGATTATGAGGACGGCGTAAATTCTGCCGATGAATATTCACAGCACACAGAGTCGGACTTTGAAGTGGCTTTTGAAGAACTTAATTTTTTAGAATAGAACCCCCCTACCATTTGTTAAGAAGACGATAAGAGGTAGGGAACTTAGACTTTTAATCGATACTGGCAGTACAAAAATCTTTATTCAAAATTTCGATTTTCTGGTGGGCATTACCCCATTGGAGCGACCATTTAACGTTAATTCTGTAAACGGACCCAATTTAATCAAAGGGAAGTGTAAAATGGCTATTTTTGGCCATTCGACCAATTTTTTTATTCTTCCATCATTGAAGACGTTTGACGGTATAATTGGTTTCAGGTTTTTAAAGGAAATTAACGCTGTGGTGGATACGAGGTGGATACACTGACATACAATAAGGGAGGTAATGAATTGCCGTACGGGAAACTAGATCTCGTGAACTTTCTTACTTTAGATGGTGAACACGTACCGCAGAACATCCAAGACAAATTTAAAAAAATTCTCGAGTTTAATGTAAATTCATTTGCGGATCCAAATCGGGCACTACCGTATAACACTGCAGTAGAAGCGAGAATACGAACTAAATCTGAGGACCCCATATATGCAAGATCATACCCATATCCGGCTTCAATTGCAGATTTTGTGAATGGAGAAATCGAATCTCTCCTTCGAGACGGTATAATTCGGAAATCGGAAATCGCCATACAATTCGCCGATACACGTCGTTGGAAAGAAGGGTGTGGACGAAAAGGGAAATCCGAACCATAGACTAGTCATCGATTTTCGAAAACTCAATGAAAATACCATAGACGATAAATACCCGATGCCCGATGTATCTATTATCATTTCAAACCTCGGAAAATCGAAGTATTTTTCAACCCTTGACCTTAAGTCAGGTTTCCATCAGATAAGACTTGCTGAAAGAGATAGACAGAAAACTGCCTTTAGCGTTAATAACGGCAAATATGAATTCCGTAGACTGCCATTCGGCCTCAAAAATGCCCCTAGCATATTCCAAAGGGCCATATATGACATTCTGCGGGACGATATAGGGAAAATGTGTCACGTTTACATGGACGATATCATTGTCTACTCATCGGATGAACATAGCCATTTAAAGCATGTGGATGCCATTCTGAGGAAACTCGAAGCCGCAGGCATGAGGGTTTCACCTGTAAAATCCAAATTTTTTAGATGTCAATTTACTGGGATTTGTCGTGACAAAAGATGGAATCAGAACATGTCTGGAGAAGGTCGGAGCAATAACCGAATTTAAGGTCCCACAGAATTTTAAGGTACTTAGATCGTTTCTTGGGTTGTCCGGTTACTACAGAAGGTTTGTCAGGGACTATGCCCGTATCGCAAAACCTCTAACGAAGTATCTAAGAGGAGAAAACGGTCATACCGCAGCCAACAATTCGAGAAATATTAAAATATGCTTGGATGAAGAAACACTGGCAGTTTTTGATAAATTAAAAAAGATATTGGCTTCGGAGGATATTTTGCTGGCATATCCAGACTCTACTAAAAATTTCGAATTAACAACAGATGCATCCGGTGTAGCACTTGGGGCAGTTTTGTCCCAAAATGGTAGACCAATCACCATGATCTCCAGGATTTTTTCGGACACGGAAATGAATTACGCCACTAACGAGAGAGAACAGCTTGCCATCGTGTGGGCCCTGAAGAGCCTTAGGCATTTCCTTTATGACGTTTCTGGAATCCATATATTCACTGACCACCAACCATTGACGTTTGCCATGTCCGATAAGAATCCCAACTCAAAAATGAAAAGGTGGAGAGCGCTCATGGAGGAGTTCTCACCAAAATTTTTTTTACAAACCGGAACGAGAAAATGTAGCAGACGCCTTATCTAGGCAGTACGTTAATCAAATGTCAGACGACGACACTCAGCGGCACATAGCGAAATTTCTTCCACAAACGTTGTGAGCTCCACCAGATTCCCCGTAAACCAATTAAATAACCAATTTCTAATCTCAAAAGGAGATTGGGCCTCTGGACGTAGGAAAATCTTGTTCCAGCGATTTATAAGACACACAATATCGTACAACACAGTAGACGAGCTTTTGGAGCATTTGGCGAATATCATCAATTCTACTGGCACAAATGCCATCCAGTGTGATCTTCCGACACTGGCAGAGTTTCGGGATGGTCTAGTCTGCCGATTCCCATCCACTCGGTTCATACACACCGAGAAATTCGTAATGGATGTGATAAGAGAGGATGATCAGTGGGAAATAGTTGCCAATGAACACAACAGAATTTCTAACAAATAATTGACGAATATTATTTTCCCGGTATAAAAAGAAACTTAAATATATCATAGCTAACTGTAAGATCTGTAGAGAGAACAAGGAAGCCACAAAAGACGACGATGACCGAAACACCCATCCCCAGTTACCCCGGCGAAATACTGCATATCGACGTAATTATACTGCATATCGACGTAATTATTTCTTGCGTGGATAAATTTTCGAAGTTCGCAATTGTGATCCCAATGACTTCTAGATCTACAATAGATGTTAAAACGGCCTTATTTCAGATTATGAACAGATACACGAAAGTGAAGATATTGGTTTCGGATAATAAAAAATCGTTCCAATCGGGCACCATCGTTACACTTCTTGGGGACCATTTCGGAACAGAACAATTCTTTACCCCACCGATGCACAGCACAAGTAACGGCCAAGTGGAACGATTCCACTCTACGCTTTTGGAAATAGCACGGTGCGTGAAAGCACAACAGAACATAGACGATACCATCGAACTAATACTGTTATCTACGATCAAGCATAATTATACGGTGCACTCTGTGACAGGAAGGAAACCGTTGGACATCCTGAACGAATTTAACGGGAATATCTTGACGGATGTTAAGGAGCATTTAATGTCAGCGCAACATATGGTAATGGAGAGATATAATAAAAATACCACCGCAAGGAAGTATCAACCTGGCGAATTCGTTTTCGTAAAACGAAACAGACGACTCGGTAACAAATTCGACAAGTTCTTTGTACAGGGTATCGTTCAAAAAGACTTAGGAACTTCGGTATTGATAGGTGGAAGGAAGGTCCACAAGGACAATTTAAGATGATTTGTTTTTTAAATTTTTTTACATCGACCTGAATTCTCTTTTTCTCCTTTTTTTCTTCTTTCCTCCTTTCTTTTTCTTAGATTACTTCTTACTCTGATAACCTGGGCGTCGTCCAATATTATCGATTATTCGGATTCATATTTTATAGCCATAACCGATGGCGAGGTTGTGACAAATAGGGACTGTGATACACCATACACCTTGGTACACCAGACGAATCTGACGGAATACGAACTAGCGGTAAAAGAGAGCGAGAACCTTCTCACGAACCTATCTGACCCAAGGGAGACCGGGATGGTACAGGGGCAGACAAGATAGATTCGTAGACTATTGGAAACACTGCATATGAACAGACGATCCGCGAGATCCATCGACTTCCTAGGATCCGCTTTGAAATTCGTGGCCGGTACACCGGACCACAGCGACATGGAACTGCTTATGGCTCAGGAGGATCTGTTGATCCAGAATGGTCAAAAACAGACGGTGGTGAACTCGGCTATACAGGACAGAATAAATGAACTGACCGAAAGAGTTAACGTTTTACAGAATTACAGGCATAGCAATGCCATTCGGGAAGATGATTTGGTCTTATTCGAGCTGGTGTCCACGAGAAACGGTGAGATAATTTTATTTCTTAATAACCTAGCGCTATCGATAATTTTGCCAAAAGAAAACATTATACACCCCGCTATACTTGATAACATTAATCTTGAAAAACAATTCGAATCAAAAATGGTACCTATTAGCATTAATGATAGACTAAGAGTAAGCAATGTATCTGTTTTCCAAAATGAATCAATGATTTATTATATCATAAAATTTGCAATTTTTACCAATTTTTGTGAATATCTTAAAGTATACCCTGTAATTCATAATGGTTCCATTATAAGATTGGAGATAGATCAAGCTTCGAAATGCCACGATTACACTCTCCCCGTAACAAGCTGCATCAATGTTGGAACAACGAAAACCTTGCCACACGCAATCGGCGGATAATATTCGTTCAATACAATGGGTGGCTGATGGGTTAATTCTTTTGAACAACGTGTACGACACAGACGTATCCGAAGGAGAAACGATTAAAGTAAATGGAACCCTGTTGATAGCATTCGCAAATAATGCAACCATAAATGGTACTTGGTATAAAAAAACTCAAGCATGGAAAAAGAACCTACTGCCACATCCCCCAAAAACATTAAATATTAAAAAAACGGGTCACGAAGAATTATTTACGCTCCCATATATTCACAGGCTAAACTTGGAAAGCATAAGTTACATACAAGGGCTGAAGGACTACACGTTCACGCATAGAATCGCCCTGGTCTCATTGGTCATACTTATACCTGTCGTCATCTGGTTGAGCCATTACATACAGCGCAAGTGCAGACGGGAGGAGATAATCAGCGTGGAAGATATAATAAGGGAGATTAGGTCGAAACAGGGATGTCCCGACGTTTAAAAGGGGGAGGAGTTAACGTGCGCACGATAACAAAACACCCCTAATGTTTTTAATGGAATCATTTGCATTACGCAACACTCCTAATGTTTTAATTTTTGTTTTATGTTTTCTGTGATTGGCCAAATCAACGTAAATTTTAATTTGTGAAACTAAACACATTTTGTTAAATACCAATATCTTGTTGCAATAAATTTCACAATAGGTACACTTTTATAATTGCAATATCAACACAGTATTCTTTTTATTTCTTTAAACACGAATATCGTATTACAATAAATTGTATTTATGTGACTGCAATATTAGCATACCTTTTGATTGGCCAATATCAACAAAATTTTGTGAATTTTAATAAAGTGCATTGTCAGCACTATTAGCTTTAAGTTTTTTAAATAAATAAAATTAAAAACATTCTAACAGCAACAACCAAAGAATCATGTATTAATTTTATTTACTTATATAAAATGTAGTAATTATATATTATTATATGTATATAAATTTTGTTTGTTGAATCAAGAGGACCAAGATAATCAATGTGATATGTGTATAACGGCGTGCCATTTTTAAGTGATAGGTTCAATTCTCCTTACTGCCTTCCTGGCTTTTTTGTCGTGATCATACATGAAATATTGTTCGAGATGTGCTATTGTATTTCTCTCTTAATTTCGGAACATATTACTCATTGAATATCAACTCTGGAAAATGTGATTTTTCGTCCGTTTTTATTATAGTTTCTGCTTGGATACTCCTTGGTATAACTAACAACTATCTTATATAAAATGTCGCGTTTGAGAAAGAAATCATTATATAACGATTTATTTTGTAAAATATCTTTCTTCGTTATAAGATCTCCATCTTCTGTACTCATCTTGATTGGATATCGAATCAGGTCATTTAGAATAAGTACGAGTATTGTGGAAAATGCGGGTTTTTTGGACCATCCCTTTATTACGAAAACTAATGATTATTACGCAAATCTGGGCTTATATTCACGTGGCATGTCGAAATACATTAACATTGGATTTGCAGTTGTAAACATAATGGTAGTCATTAGTTGTCAGTTACTTCGGAAGCAATTTTGGGCGTTTCGACTGTTTTTATTGAGTGTGTTCGAAGTGTGCTTTTTTGCATAAATACTAAAAATAAAAATTATTGTTCTGTGGCACTATGTACATTTTTTATGATCAAAGGTAAGAGTAAAAAACACCATTTGCTATTCTACCCTATTGTTACTATATATCTAAGCTGTGCACAATTGCTGATTTTTGTTAATGTTGCTGTTACTGTTTAATAATCAGTTGCACCTACACTGGCTGATTGTATAGTGTTGGTATTTCGGAAAATGCAATGGATGGTAGGAACAAAATAGTCTCATGTATCAAAATGTGTTGGCACACATGTGACAAATTATTCTAATGAATAAATGCGGTTTGATCACACCATTTCATGTGATACTGCCCCCTGTGAGTCGAAGCAGTCTGCGGCTTTTTTAAATTATTTCAGCTATCATTTCCTCTGGAGGCTGCATCATTTTTACATTTTTCCCTTAGTTTCGCATGTAGTATGACAAAGCAAATATTGATTTGTATGGCCAGAAATACCAGACCCCCCGTGTAGAATGAGTTAGAACGACATATTGTGTCGGAGATTTTTTATATTAATATTATGCAAGTATGGCAATGTTAGATTCTTTGTTACATGTGACTGTGGGAAAACATGAAGCAAAGTGACCTGCTTTATGTTTTCTAAAACGTTTCAATAATTTGTTAGGTTTGTACAATTCGTAATTTTAAAATTTGTTACTCTCCCTTCAGTTATAGGTATGTACGTACATCCAGCGAAATAACTATATGCTTTGGTTATTTTTTATATATTTAGCGCTCTCAATATTTTTTATGAATCCAACGGGAAAAATTAAGTATACAAAAATCGAAAGTGATATTTACCAAAGATTTTTGCATTGTGTTTGTTGTTATTTTGTTTGAAAATTATTGCGTTATCAGCAAAGATCCTTTCAACTCACTTCCTCGTCGAAGGAAATAATAATATGTGCACCCTTAACTTTTTCCTTTAAATTAAAAATTAATTAAATGTTTTAATGCTTTTATTAAATTAATATTTTGTATGCCCGCCTTTGTTTATAATAACGCTGTTTGTGCGTCTTGGCATGGAATGTATCAGCCTATGCAACATTGCTTCGTAAATTTTGCCCCACTCCTCCTTAACGATCGCCGCTAGGTCCTTCAACGTGCCAAATTTGCTTTTCATTATTATAACCCTCTTTAAATAGAATACCCCACAAGTTCTCAACTGGATTTAAATCAGGACTGACTGCAGGCCATTGAAACTGTTTTGTATAGTTCGCAGCGTGTATTGGTGCATTGTCATGTTGAAAAGTCCTACTGTCACCGTATTTGTCACCTCAAAATTCAATCAATACGTTGTCAAGAAGATCCACATAGTTTTCTGCTTTCATATTATGTGATATAAAGCAAATTTCTGTCTTTCCTGCATAGCCAAATCCTGCAATGTTATGAAAAAACCACCTTGGAAATCTAGTATCCTGCAAAACTTTTTCGTAACCATCAGGACCATCTAAATTAATTTTTTTCTCGTCAGAAAAAATAACCGATTGCCACTCATCGTCCCAAAATTTGTATTTCTCGGCAAAAGCCAAACGCGAACTTTTGTGTCTCGGCAAAAGATGTGGTTTCGGCAACTTTTTCCGATATTGTAAGTGGTGAGATCCACTCAAAATTTTCTGCACTCTTCTTTTTGTTACATTTAAGGATAATTTCTGCTTAATTTGTGCAGCGCTTATGTTTTCTTTAGCAGCTATATGACAAATTTCCCTTTTCGTTCTCTCAGTTACTATTGGCTTGCGTCCTGATCTTTGAATTTTTAAAAAATTTTCTTCTTTTTTAAAAAGTTTGTAATTGTGTTTCTGTGCCTATTTTGAAGCATTTTGCGAAATTCCGAGACCCATTTCATCATAGGCTTTAATGGAGGCTTGTCCTGATTCTGGTAATGAACATCCACGCGGCATTTTAATTAAATAGTTATGTTTAATAAATGCAAAAGGCACGAAAAATTACACCTACTTTTTGTAGGGTATTTGCTTCATCATAGAGTCCTTTACCATTAAATCTCTCTTAAATGAGTAAAGCTTTATGAAAAGCTTTTGTCATTAAATGAACACTTGCAATGAAATATTGTATGTATCCATTGCTTGACAACAACAACAGCAAAGGGATTATTAAAAACCTTTTGCTGCCTCCTTTCTTATTACATTTTATATCTTAAGATCTTTCACTATATGTACAGCAAATGAAGTGCTAGCCAGAACTAATAAGCAGTTGAAATTAACAAATTAAATAATTTAAAATAAATTAAACTCAAATTGTTTTATTTAATAAAATCAGAGTTCATTACACTTTTAATAAAACATTCACTTTTTAAAGACACCATGCTTCATGAGACAATATAGTGAGTTGAAAGAACGCTTGCTGATAACGCTACAATTTTGAAATAAAATAACAATCACAATGCAAAAATCTTTGGTAAACATCACTTTTGATTTTTGTATACTTTTTCCCGTTGGATTCACGAAAAATATTGAGAGAGCTAAATATATAATTTGCGCTGGCTGTAATTTGCTTTAAAATGTCGGATATCATACTGTAAATTCAGTTGATCACGAACAGTAATATTAAAAAGTGTATGTAAAGACAAACAAAAAAAGAAATAAAATTATTACCTCAAGTTGCATTTGTGAACCTTCTATTAAAACTTTACCGTTTTTTTTATAAAAATGTATCGTTTTGTTTTTTATTATTAAAATTTTAGAAAATTTATTGCCTGTTCTTTTGCTGGTTTCGACATATACCTTGTCTCCTGGATTAAATATATATTATAATTAATTTAAAATATAAAAAGTAGTTCGATAGGCTTTGCAGTCGCAAGAAGTATTTACTCGTCAGTATCAGTTATGACCTGTTCCAGTTTGGCACATTTAGCTATCTTTGTTAAGGTAATATGGAATCTTTCTACTTGTCCATTGGTTGTGCTATAAAAGGAGAAGTTGTGAAAACTTCTGGACCAAAATCGTCTTTTAAAATGGATTTTATTGTTTGAGAGATAGCAATTTTTCATTACCAAAAGTTACATTTTTTGTATTTGCAAAACAATTAAGAATTTGAAGCAAAGCCTGTTTCACAAATCTTCCTGCATGCTTGCGATAATTTTACAAACATTTAAATTTTTGAAATTTTTCTCCTTGAATTTTGGCAAATTAATAAAGCTGTACGACGACGCTTTCTTTTGTTTATAATATTTTTGATCAAAGTGCTGCTTGAATTTTTTCAATCAGCCAATATGAAAGCGGTTTTCAAAAGAATAGCGCATGCTTTTTTTTTGAATATTCATTTTAAAATACTAAATTTTACAAAAAGTTAATTTAATCTGTGCAAGGAGAAAAACTTTTGTGCGTTCATAAATGTACTAAAATGTCATTTCATTATTTGACAAAGCAGTACAGCGATAAAACATTGCTTTGCCTATTAAATGAATTTCTTTTCAATGTTGCATTGCAAACTGCGTTTATGAAGTCAGCTAGTGTCATTAAAAAATATACCTAGATTCTTAGCAGATTTTACTATTTCAATTTTCTGATTATAAATATATTAGGTATGTAGCGCCCTGTCTTTGTCAAATACATTTCTTCCTTTTTTTACTTTCGACGTCAACCGCCATCATTTTCATCATCGCATTTGGTAAAAATTTTATACATAATTAAATAATTCAATATCCCACCAGGGAATTAAAAGTTTAAATAAAAATACAATCTACGAAAAATAAATTGAAAAAATTTTTTAAAAAGATAAGATTTGTTAAAGCGGTGACCCCGACGTGATCCCTGGTACCGAACCGACAGATTTTTCATAAAAAACCTTACCTCGTGTTTTTAACTATTGGTGAAAGCAAAAACAGAATTAAGAATTAACCTCAAAGTCAAAAACAATGATGCCCCAAGCCGATCGGTATGATTTTGTACGGTTGCAAGCCTGACAAAGCGTTTCGACAATTTGAAAATGAGATCGCGTTTTCATAGCCATACATTTAGAGGCCAATCTAGCCAAAATTTATCAACAAGCAGAAAGTCTACAGAAGAGTGCTGGTACCATCAAAGGTATGGTCGAGATGCCAAAAAATGTAGATCCCCTTGTCGACACAAACAAAAAGGGGCCATAAACACGGTGTCGACCACTAATCACAAAATTTTCCGTTTACAGGTGAGAGACCATTTTTCTAAAAATAATTTTTTGGTTGACACAGGTGCAGAGTGTCTGTTCTTCCACTGACTGAAAAAACACATAACCTGAAATCGACCAGTGCACAACTGTACGCAGCAAATGGTGCCTCAATTAAAGTTCTGGGTGAAAAACGTGTAACACTAGACCTCGGTCTACAACGTAGTTTTGAGTGGCCATTCGTGGTTTCTGATGCAACTGTCCCTATCATAGGAGCTGATTTCATCCGTTTTTACGATTTTCTAATAGACTTACGACGCAACAAGCTAATCGAAAGCACGGCACGTGGTTCATCGGTTGCCATGTGTTCTATCCAGCCCAACGCCGCACAGTGGCGCCCGTAGAGCAAACGAGGTTGCAAAAATCAAAATTTTCATGTATGCCGACGAAGTTTTGAATAAACCCATGTTATAGGAAACTTTTCAACGATTTCAAATATGCTACTCTTAATAATATCACATTTTTAGTTTAGAAGATATAACCGTTCAAAGTTGACCGACTTTCGGTTCTCAAAAAACACACAATTTTTAGTCAATTTGTTCCGATTTCAGGTGTAATATCACGAAAAATAGGTAACGAATCGCCTTATTTTTTCTTTGTATTGATTGATGTATTTATTAAATGTATAATGATAAAAAAAAATAACTGTTTGCTTTGTGTTTCTCCTGGTAAATCACTATTTAAAAACTATCCGTTTTTTCACTATTTTTCAACTTTGACGGAAAATAAAAAAATCTATATTTTTCTATATTTGCCATATTTGCAAAACATGTTCTTTGATTATTTCTTTTCATAATTCAAAAGGTTTTATCTGCCCGTACGTGCCCGTTTGGTTTCTAGAGGTAAAAAAGGTTAAAAAGACATGGTTGCAGAAATTGTATGGCGTGCATCCCTTACATGTTTTGACTGACAGTAGTTTGATCTAATAGTTTGAAAATTTTATTTTAAGTCGGTTGTCTACCTTTGAGCCTCTGCCAAAGTCTACTCCCAATATTCTGTTACAGACACAGGATGCACAAAAAACTACTCATTCGCAGGTACTCATTCGCAGGTACGCACCTCACTTAAAAATTACTTTGGAGTACAAATGGTCAAGAACAATATTGACTTATGGTCCCTCCAGGTAGGCACAAATCTTATTTAGACACGAGCATAATATCAAAATTGCATAATTCAGCCTAAATCCATATGTATGCAGGGAACAGGTAAATTTTTAGGCATGGTAGCATAAGCCTATATATTGCAAAATAAGCATAATGACTTAAGGTCCCTCCAGGTAGGCACAAATCTTATTTAGACACGAGCATAATATCAAAATTGCATAATTCAGCCTAAATCCATATGTATGCAGGGAACAGGTAAATTTTTGGGCATGGTAGCATAAGCCTATATATTGCAAAATAAGCATAATGCCTGGATTAGTCTACGACTGAAAGTTGGCGCAACAAGTACTGAAACCATGGCGTTAAACAATTTAAAATTATTTGAACTGTTTAGAAGGTCAACCACACCAAAGTTTTTCACGGAAGCTGCTTTAGAAGAACTTGATAGCTTATACGGAAATATTGAGAGAAGCGAAATTATAAAAATAATTTTTATCTGATATATGCAAATATTAAGGCAAAATGGGTGAAATCTAATCGAACCATTCAGAACTTCAACTCCAAATATGAGGACTGGCTTAATGAAGACACCATCCTAGATATATTGGCAGTAGATAAACCCACCACATCAACCAGAGGAGCAAAAGGAAGGCCAAAAAAAGTATTGAAGAGTGTTCAATTTTCACAAGAAAGAGGAAACTTGCCGATGCCACCAATGACTTGACCACGAAGCATTTATCGGACGCGCTGTCTATTAAATATACAAAGGATAGTGAAAGAGTTAGGTCGCAGATTACAAAATCTGTTGCTGATGCTAGCCCACTGCGACTATAAAGGATTAAGGAAAGCATTCCCACGCCCACAAACGCACACATTAAAAAGTATGGTTCCGAAGAAGCCTTGGCCTTGTTTATGGACTTACAACTTTCCAAAGAAAAATATGAGATACTACGGGCATCCTTGATGCGACACGGCGCTGACGTTTTACCAGGATACAAGCATATTACGCAAGCCAAAATAAATTCACGACCACTGCATACGGAGTTTACGGAAGTCTCTGTGAAAGCCAATCTGCAGGAACTCATGGGCCATACAGCAAAACGGTTGTTGGAGAGTCTTCCTGAAAATGAGGTCAAAATTCTTCCTGAGAAACTGACATTGATCAGCAAGTGGGGCTGCGATGGATCATCCGGACAAAGCGTTTATAAGCAAAGGATATCTTCCGATGACGCTACAATATCGGTCGGAAATATGTTTATGGCATCTGTTGTTCCTTTGCGGCTAAAATCTGATGTTCCCCTACACTGAAAAAATCAACGTCCGTCATCAGTGTATTATTACCGACCAATAATGTTTCAGTTTGCAAGGGAATCGGCAGAACTCATAAGGACCACGGTGAAGGACATTGAAGAACAAATAAGCAAGATTAAGCCTACAAAGCTGCAAATTGGAGAAGGAAAATATATTGAATGCAATTACGAGTTCCACCTGGCCATGGTTGACGGAAAAGTCGTAAACGAACTGACAGGAACAACCTCAACATTGTCATGCCCGATTTGCAAAAAGAGTCAGAAGAACTTTGGTAATTTAAGCGATTCTACAAACGAGAAGAATTACGAATATGGAATGTCACCATTGCACGCAAGGATAAGGTGTATGGAGTTCTTGCTAAAACTGGCGTATACCGTGCCACACTTCGATGAAAATACATCAATAAAGGATAAGGAAAAGATCAGAAAGAAGCAAATACAGGATGCTTTTTTTAAACAAGTTGAACTAAAAGTAAACTGTCCCAAGCACGGATACGGTAACTCAAACGATGGAAACACTTCTAGGAGATTTTTTGAAAATGATGAGGCAGTAACTAGAATCACTGGAATTGACAATCAAATCGTGAAAGGATTGGGAACGATCTTAAATATTTTAAACTGCAAAGAAAATGTCAATTCTACAAAATATGGAGAATATACATCGAAAACTGCATCTTTTTTAGCAGAAATGTATCCGCAGAAGAAGTTGACCCCGACCGTCCATAAAATATTGGCGCATGGCAAAGATATAATTGAGTACCAGTCTTTGCCAATTGGAGAGCTTTCTGAAGAAGCACAGGAGTCTCTTAACAAATTTTATAAAAAATATAGGTTGCAGAACACATTCAAAGCATCAAGGGTAAGGCAAAATGAGGACCTCTTCAACATGTTGGCAGCATCTTCCGATCCACTTCTTTCTTCCCTCCGGCATGTGAAGTCACGAATAGAGTTAGAAAATAATTATAGTTTAGAAATGATTAGTCTTTTAGATATACCTTCTCTTACGAATTGTGATGAATATTTTACAGAAAATTTAAAAAATAAAAAGAAGTAGTTTTGTTTTAATTTGTTGGGTAATAATTTAAAACATAAAACCCTAAAGAAAAAAAATAAAAACAATCTAAAAATGTAAAAATAATTTTTTTTAGTTACCATAAAATTGATTTTTCTACAAATTTTAACTTTGGTAACCCATAAGTAGGCCCCTACAAAGCGTAGCACCCTTTCCAAACGCTCATTTCATAGGCTGAAGAGTTATCTATCATATGCTGTTTAAACTGTTCAATTATGTTATTCGGTTCAAAAGGTATGATTTTTGCAACGAAAAAACTCAAATGGCGCCACTGTGCGCCGCTGAAATAAAAACTTTCGAGCTTACCGACCTCATAAACGAATTCGCCGATATTACAAAATTAGCACCGGTTGGTTCCGTCACCGACTCTACGATCTACCACCGTATTGAAACGACAGGTCAGCCAGTTTTTTCCAGACCACGACGCTTATCGCCTGAAAAGCTAGCCGCAGCACGAACTGAATTTGAAGAATTAAGGCAGACAGGAATTTGTCAACCATCGAGTAGCAATTGGGCAAGCCCCTTGCATATGGTTGAAAAGAGCAATGGTTCTTGGACGCCTTGTGGCGGTTATCGAGCACTCAACGCACAGGCTGTTCCTGATCGATACCCGTTGCAATATTTGACCGATTTCACAAATATATTGAATAGTAAGAAAATCTTTTAAAAAATAGACCTTCAAAAAGCTTTCCACCAGATTCCGATTCATCCCAGCGATGTGCCGAAAACAGCCATAACAACACCTTTTGGTTTGTATGAATTTAAATTTATGACATTTGGACTTTGCAACGCCGCACAAACGTTCCAAAGACTCATAAATGAAGTTCTATGCGGTCTTGATTTTGTTTCCCGTATATCGACGACATATTTACCGCATCATCTTCTGTCGAACAACATCAAAAAGATCTCAGAATGGTTCTAAATCGCCTTCGAAAAAACAACTTGGCTGTAAATCTGACCAAATGTGAATTTGGAAGAACAGAGATACAATTTCTTGGCCATCAAATTACAGCGGATGGAATTCGACTCTTACCTGAAAAGGTTGCTGCAATAAGGGATTTTCCAAAACCAACGGTGGCTAAAGAGTTAAAAAGGTTTATGGCGATGATAAACTTCTATAGAAAATTCTTGCCACATGCTCTTAAACACCAGTCGAAGCTCGAGAAACTCGTAAAAGAGAACGTCAAAAACGACAACACGCGTATTGTTTGGACTCCGGACACGAAAATTCGTTTAAAAAGTGTAAAGAAGAGCTTGCGAATGCAACGGTATTGGAACATCCAGCAAAAAACGCACAGTTAGCACTTTTCGTGGATGCGTCTAACACAGCAGTTGGTGCTGCACTTCACCAAATTATAGACGGCGATTTACGACCGCTTGGATTTTATTTTAAGAAGCTAACAGACGCTCAGCACTTACGACCGCAAATTAACTGCAATGTATCAAGGTGTTTGTCATTTTTGATATTTGATCGAAGGTAGAAGCTGTTACATATGCAGTTTTCTTTTCTGACAAAAAATGTCGCATTTTGTTTGCACTTTTTTCGAAAAGTGTATTTTTTATATATTCTAAATTAAGAGCAACCTTATTTTATACATCAATAGAAAGGTCTCAAAGTCCAGCGCTCGTAAATCGCAACAAATTTTAGCCATTGACTTCTTTCAGGTCATAGTGTGAGAATATTTCCACATTGTTCCCCTTTTTTGAATATTTTCACCCCATGACTTCAAAGAGGATAATAATCAAAATTTTTTGCATTTTATGAACACAGCACTTTGAGACCTTTCGATTGATGTATAAAATTAGGTTACTCTTAATTTAGAATATATAAAAAAAAAACACTTTGCAAAAAAAGTGCAAATAAGATGCGTAATTTTTTGTCAGAAAAGAAAATGGCAATAGTCACCGACCATAGACTTCTGACTTTTGCTTTTACTCAGAGTCGAAAAGGCTTCTCCCCGAAGAGCAAGACAGCTTGATTTTATTAGTCAGTGCACTACTAACGCACGCTACACCCCCGGCAAAGAAAACGTCACAGCTGATTTTATGTCCCGAATACCGTTGCTCAACCAAGTCATCGATTTAAAAAAAATAGCAGCAGCACAACACACTGATGTAGAAATTAACCAGTTTAAATCAGGTATTTTTCCTAATTCACTCATATTAAAGTCTTTTGCCATTGCAGGGAGTGATTTTGAACTTATATGCGACTCTTCAACGAATAATGTTCGACCGTTCATCCCGAAAGAGTTTCGTAAACAAGTACTATCAATGGTACACGATATGACTCACCCAGGTGTACGTGCTACAATAAAGATGATAACAAAAAGGTTTATTTGGCCTGCAATGAAGACACCACTAATTTCGTCCGAAATTGCCTAACTTGCCAACGATCGAAGTTGCATCGTCATACAATGTCAACACAGACGAGGTACGAACCGCTAAAAGAACGCTTTTCCCACATCAATATTGATATCATTGGTCCGTTTCCACTGTGCGAAGGACAGCGATATTGTTTAACGATGATCGATCGCTTTACACGTTGGCCGTTCCCATACCCGACATGACAGCCGAAACGGGAGCAAAAGCCATTTTGTTCCACTGGATTGCAAGGTTTGGGGTGCCAACTAAAATCACATCCGACTGCGGCAGACAGTTTGAGTCGGCTGTTTTCACCGAATTGATGACAACAATTGGTGCAACTCATCTACGAACCACGCCATACCACCCACAATCGAATGGTGTTATAGAGAGGTGGTAGTGACCCGTCAAAATGGATCCACAGCCTACCAACTATTCTGCTTGGTTTACGAGTAGTTTTTAATCCTGACATCGGGGCTTCCCCAGCTGAACTCGTCTACGATACAACATTAAGGTTACCTGGCAAATTTTTCGACACAAGTAAATCAACCGAAATAACTAGCGAAGCCGTTTCACAATTTCAAACTGCGATGCGAAATTTACGACCAACACCAACATCCATCATGGAGAAGTAAAAACCTTCGTCAGCCCTAACAAAAAGGAATGGAGTAGTTTGAGCACAGCATATTCTCTTAAGGAGAATACGATCAAATGGTACACGGACGGGTCAAAGACCGGAAATGGAACAGGGGCGGGAGTCTTTGGGCCTAGAACCAAATACTACGAATCAATGGGAATGCACACGAGTATTTTCCAGGCGGAAATTTATGCCATCGATAGATGTGCACAGATTAACTTAAATAGAAAGTATAAAAACAGGACATAACCATATTATCAGATAGTCAAGCTGCTATTCGAGCACTAGGCTCCTATGTAGTAAACTCTAAGTTAGTATGGGACTGTCTGCAAAGACTGAATGAGCTAGGCAGACAGAATAAGGTCAGCCTCTGTTGGGTCCCAGGACATATTGGGATTCGGGGAAATGAGCAAGCGGATGAGCTTGCCAGAAAGGGAGCTACCACAAAACTAATGGGGCCGGAACCGTTTTGTGGAATAGGAAAAGGAGTATGGGAAGGCGTACTCAAAGAATGTGAGAATCATATCAGACAGGAGCTTTTCTCGAGCCACTTGGGCTTAAGGCAATCAAAACTACTGCTAGGTAACTACAACGGTAAGAGATTTGAGTCAAGTATCGGACTATCGAAGAACGGACTGAGAATATTAACCGGGATTCTAACCGGTCACTGTAGGCTCAGGGAGCATCTGAGCAGGTTAGGAATTGAAGCGAACCCCATGTGCAGATTTTGCGATGAGAAGGCAGAATCAGCGGAGCACATACTGGGGGATTGTGGAGCTTTAATGCATAAGAGGAAAAAGTACCTGGGTTCTTTCCAAATACCAGGGAGCGAAATAAAATCACTGGAACCAACCCACATCCTCGAATTTCTGAGGGTTTCAGGATTGGGTGAGATTTTATAGGAACAACTATTAGTAGAGGGCAGTACAATAGATCATTTGGTCGCAGTACTTTCGACACCTCTTTTATACAATACAATACAATACAATTCGTCAGCCCTGCTTTACACTATTATACACATGTATTTGTGCGCAACGACTTAATACGTCCGTCTCTATCTCATCCCTATGGTGGTTCATATCCCATCATTCGAAAGGCTACGAAGTTTTTCACAATCAACATTAGAGGTCGCTCAGTCAACATAGACATTGATCGACTTAAATCAGCTTTTACTACAAGTATGAGCTTAGGCAACGACATTTCTTCAGCCGCCAATGCACATCAAAGCCCTGATATTGATTCTACAAATTCCAACCTTGATAAAGAAGTCGACACCAGCCCTTATTCTCAGCAAGCAGTTCCGCACGATACTTCGGCAAATTTATCGAAATCTGCATTTAGTGGCAGACGTGTCACCTTTCCAGCAAGGTACAGGTAGTTTTCATCTAACGGGGGAGTACTGTAGCGCCCTGTCTTTGACAAATACATTTCAGCTAACCGGTATTCACATTCTATTATACAACTCTGCTAATAAGAATTGATAGAAGATAATCACATAACAGTGAAAATACTTTTTTTTTTACTTTTTTTACTTTTGGCGTAAACTGAGCGAGTTCATCGCATTTGGTAAAAATTTTGTACATAATTAAATAATTCAATATCCCACCAGGGAATTAAAAGTTTAAATAAAAATACACTTTAAGAAAAATAAATTGAAAACATTTATTAACAAGATAAGATTTGTTAAAGGTATAATATTTAGTTTGACAAGTCGCTTTTGAACTACAATGCATTTAAATTTTTTCGGATTTATCTCTAAACCATTTGCCGTTGCCCATGTATGAATTCGATGGAGTTGCTGATTAATAGAGATAATACACTGGTCGATTATGGCATTACTACAACTGGTATAAAGTTGAACGTCATCCGCGTAACTACATTCTTACATAACAATTTGTTAAAATGCCTGGGTGGTCATTAAAGTACAGTGAGAATAACCCCTTGCTACAGGCAGTGCCTTTGATTTTTTGATTCTAGTTTCAAAATACTGATTCTTGTCACGTAAGTATGTTGACAATAACTGAGTAGCGATCGAAGAAAAATTTAAAAATATTTTAAGTTTGTAACAAAGAATGTTATGATCCACGGTATCAAACGCGTTTGAATGATCTAAAAGTATTAAAAATGTAGTCTTTCCAGCATTAAGTTTCTCTCTAATCTCCTCTGTAACATAAGCTAAGGCTATTATGCAGCTGTGTTTCCTTCTGAACCCAAATTGACGATCTGTTAGCAAGTTATTGTCATCCAAGAAACAAGTCATTTGGTTATGCATAACACGTTCGAATACTATAGAGAGATATGGAAGAATGGCTATTGGGCTATAATCGGAACCAGCTTTGGGCATTGGAATGATCTTAGCAATTTTCCAATTCTTTGGGAAGTAGCTTGAAGTTAATATTTGGTTAAAGAAAAACGTTATAATTGGAAGTAGCTGAGGTAAAAGAATCTTAAGAAACTTAGGATTAGTCCCGTCCACTCCTATAAAGTTCGATTTTATAGACAATAAACTAGATAAAACGTCATATCGGTCTACTGCAGCAAAATAAAAAAAAGATTCAGAATTGTTATTCGAATTATTATTGACTAATAATCTTTTATTGATTGTATCGGCACAATCAAACATGGTTCTCGATTCCTAGATTTACCGATACCAACTTCGCGTACCGTTTGCCGTGTTCTTTTGGAGCCAATGGCGGAAGAAAAATTTTCAGCATAAAAATCAGATTTGGCCTTTTTAATCATTTTATTTGTGTTTCTCTTAGCAGTCAGATAATCCTCATATAATGTTGTTGTTTTATATCTTTTCCAACGTGCATACGCAAAATCTCTTTGATTGACATAGTCTTTAATTTCAGATGAAAACCAGGGTTTTTGTGTATTACTAACAATTTTCATTTTTATTGGTACAGTTAGATCAAACAGATAACTTAGGTTTTATTCCAGAAAAAAAAGTTGGTCATCTACAGAATTCAAACAATACAAAACATTCCAATCAATTTTAAAAAATTCTTTCTCGAGGAATCTAAAATTAATGTTTTTGAAGTCTCGAAAAGTAATCCTCTCAAGCTGGAAATTGTAAGGCATGAAAATGAGATCATGCTTGGAGAAACATTACGCAGACAACTGATCATAGTGTAGTATATTAATTTCATTACTCACGAGAAACAAATCCAAAAGCATATTATTAGTTGCAGTGAAGTGTGTCGAATGTAAGATATTAGGTGATATAAAACCAAGCGAGGCACAGTCATCAGAAAAACTACTATCTACCAGAAGGTTTGAAATGAAATCTGCTGCTAGGATAACATCAGCGTACAAAACTGTTTGCGTTTCCATAGTTCGAATACACCGCCTAGTACAAAGATTTTTATTAGGCCTATAAACACTTCCTACAAGCAATTTCCTACCTTCATTGTTTACCTCGATAGATAGATATTAAACTAAATTTAGAAGATCAGTATTATTGATGTCCTCAATATCACAATTTTCCTTAGATGAACATTTGATACTCAATGAAAAACCCTTTTTTATGTACATAGCAACGCCATATCCACATCCGCCATATCCATCTTCTCTATCAACTATACGTAAATTATATCCATTTAATGAAACAGAAAAGTCTGTAATTTCGGAATCAAACCATGTTCCCGATACCATATAAAATCAACACTCGTGTTTTCAAAAATTTATCTAAATTCGTCAATCTTTTTCCTTAAGCTTTGAGAATTAATATGACATATTTAATACATTTCCTCTGATTGGCAAGGACTTTAACCATATTCGCAACATTATCTCTGGAATTAATTCTATGAGTATTGTTCATTGATAAATTTTAAAAATAATGAACTACTCTCACGAAATAAATATATTGATAAAAAAAGTTATTATTAACACATAAATTGTTAATTGATATGAAAAAAATTTAAAATTTGTATAATCGGAAATATGAATGTATGTATGTATGTATGTGTTAACAAGAAGTTGTATCAAAACTTTCATGAGCATTAGGTGCAGGTTCTGGTTCTGGTTCTCGAAAAAAAAAAATCAACCAGATATTTTATATTATCAACTTCTATTATGTTGCCTTCCGCAGTCTTTTTAATATATACTAAACCACGCGTACTAAAGGCACTGTGAAGACGATTGTCTTTTTTAGTTTTATTGCTGCACTTAGAATGGTAAAATTAGACTGCGTAAGATTTTCATTGACAAAAAATTTATTATTTGAAGATTCTCCAAGGCTTTTTAAACAGGAGTTAAAGCCTTTGGATGGAATTTTTTTAACTTATTGAAGAGCTTCCGTTTAGAGTCACGTAAAGCTTTTAGTTCGTTATTCTATCAGTATGTGTGCGTTTTATTTTTACGATTCTTGTGGTGTGTGATCGCAGTCGGTTTTATAATTTTTTGTATATAAGCAGATTCTTTGCTGATGCCCTATGGGGTATTTGTACTGAAAAGCTGGCAATAAATAAACGGGTCTTCCGATCCGCGTAAATATGTGTACTATTTAGTTTTGGGGGTCGTTGATTTCAAATCTGAAGTCAAAATTTCAAAAATTAAAATGGCGGACACAAAATGGCGGACAATTTTTTTTTTAACTAAGCGCATTTGCACTACATTTTGTCTTAAGGGGTTTTCGGGGTCGCTGATCTCAAATCTGAAGTCAACATTTCAAAAATCAAAATGGCGGACACAAAATGGTGGACCTATTTTCTCAAAACCAAGCGCATATCCACTAAACTTTGTCTTAAGGGGTTTTCGGGGTCACTGATCTCAAATCTGAAGTCAAAATTTCGAAAATCAAAATGGCGAACACATTTACACCAAACTGATTTTATATCTTAGGTCCAAATTTGTGTCACTGTGAATTTTTGGTGTTTCATATTGTAGCTTCCTGTTGCAACATGTTGTTCATGAACCAAAACTAGTAAACTGAGAAGGATTTGGTTTTCCGATTTCATTTCGTTTCATTAATTTAAATTTAATCTGAATTTACTATGGAGCTGCGTTTAACAAGTAAGCATACCTAGGACAATTGGTATTTTGAAATAAAATGATTTTTGAAATTTTGAATTCAGATTTGGGATCAGCGACCCTGAAAACCCCTTTAGACAAAGTTTAGTGGAAATGCGCTTAGTTTTGAGAAAAATGGTCCGCCATTTTCATTTTTGAAATCTTTACTTCAGATTCGAAATCAGCGACCTCCAAAACGATTATATTATAAACTTTCCGACAAATACCGTAACACGTTCAATTTTTATTAGCTTTTTGCCTTGCAAAAAACCGTTTTTTCGAAGTCCTCAAAAACCGTGAAGTGCAAGTTTGTGCAACTTGTATCTGCGAAATTTTGTTACAATATTCAAACTACAAACTGTATCCATATCTTAATGGGGCCAAACGGGGCTCATAAACAAAACTTCAATATACAGGCATATTTTTTAACTTCTCAATTTTTAGGTGGTCCTAAGAAAACCGGAATTAAACATAAGTAAGGGTACAAAACGAAGCGTTTTGTTGACTTAAACGTAACTTATGTATCAGTTAACTATACACACTAAATATAACTCTTATCTTTAAGAGTTTATTGCACTCTCAAAGAGCGTAAACATTGCCCTTTTTCGATTCATCAAAATGTCATATCAATTAATTGGAAAACCTCAACTTCAGCGGTTTCCTGGCTAAGCAAAATTTACTATATTGCTATTTTATCATTAGAACATGATTCAGTGGTCAATTAGCTATGCGATTTAAATTATTTCATGGGTTAAAACGCAATTTAAAATTTTGATTTTTTGCCAGCTTTTCAGTATGAATACCCCTTAGTGAATCTGTGGCATATTACTCATGTTTTGTTAAAAAAAAGCATTGTCTACGTTAAACCTTGTTTGGGTATAGGGAAAAAATCACTGTCGTTTAACTGTGCATCGATTTCCCATGAAGTAAAGTGAGCTATTTCTGCAGAAGCGATGGTGAAGTCAACGTGAGTAACCGTAGATCCAGTTGAAAGATGAGTTGCAGAGCCATCATTTAGTAAAACCATATTTGACTGCGTTAGCAGGTTTCCATTAATGTACCTTTACATAAAATAGATGGTGATACCCAGTGTAGAATGCTAATTTAAAACAAATAAAAACTTTGGCTATAATGGAGAAGTTTTTAGAGGAAGTCGTCACATTGTGTTTAATGTTGGTTTTTCTTACAAACATGGTGATTTATTTGATGATGTGTTTCATGAAGTGCAATAATATTGGGTGAGTTTACATTAATTAATATTTAAGTTCGTGTAGGTTATTGTAAGAACCATTTAAGTTCCACTGTACAATTTTTATTGACATTAAATATAAAGAACTAAAAAATTATTTATTTAGAGTTCCATGTTTCTCGGTCTGGTGCATCGTCTTGCTTTTTTAAATATTTTTTTTTTATTATTTTAATTTTTTTTATACATAAAATTATTCATTACAATGCACTATGGGTAATATATCCTGGAAAGTTTTTCGAATTGCTAACGACTTTTTTTTTGAAGTAAGAAGGCCCTTACAAAAGATTTGTGTGGATCTAAAAAAAAATATTAACACCAGTCTTCCTAGTGTTCTACATTTAACCAACCTTGGATTTTAACTTTTTTTTGTGACCTTAGAATTTCTTAAAAGCTGTTTTAGACGTAAAATAAAAAAATTGTTTGACGTAATTTTAATTCAGTTTTTATTATCTCAAAATAAAATATTGCATTCTTATGCAAAATTTTTTTAAATTTCCCTTTTTCTACTCAATTGTAATATGGTATTCATTTTCTAAATTAATAAACATCCCATACATTTGTATGGTATTGGTACTCTTCGTATTCCTCAGTGTCTTCAAAGTTAAATGGACAGCTTTTGGATTGCATAACATATCAATCACTTCTCTAGGAAGATGAATGCGTTTTCTGGTATCTATTCGCCATTTTAGAAGTAACAAGTGGGTCTGACATAACCATGGCTCTATTAAAAATATCTGACGTATTATTTTTGCCACTACGTTTTCTGGCATGAAGCAGTCTATCAGATTTATAAAGTCTATGGTGCGACTCAGCAGCTTCTTCTCCAAAGCAGCCAATTGGAAGAATTATATTTTCAACTATCTCTTTTCAATGAATTAAAAGTTTATGCACAGTCGCAGTCATTGGACGGCGAGGATATTTTGTTTTTATTATTTTTGAGGTACTGAAGAAAAGGATTTGAATTTTTCCAAGCCCAAGGGAAACTGGTAACGTACAGAAATCAAAATTATTTTCAGTGAATACATTAACTCCTAATCAATGCCAGTTACACGGGAAAAGAGGGATTGATCTGCGAAAATCCGGCGGGCAGTGTTACCATCATTGGTGCTATCAAATCCTCCCGTTTTAGGCTTGTCTACGTGAAGAGACATTTTTTTCCCAAAACAAGTTCTTAATTTTTTCGTTCCTCTTCTTTTCTAACTTGCCACCTCTTTATATCGGCCTGTAGCCTGCGTACAATATAAACTCAAAAACACGAATCCAATAATGCAAAGGACTTAATCCGTATTTAATCCGTATTTTAGGCGACCTTCATTCGCATTAAATATTTCACTCTCAAAGTTTCTGATGTTCATAAAGTCCTTTGGATTCACTCCACATATACGGCAAGTTTGACTTGATTTCGTGTTGGTTTAAACGTCCAAAGCTTTTCCCTCAATTGAGGTGATTGTTAATTTAAAACTTATTTCAAAGAGTTCTTCCGAAATAGTCGATTAGCCTCAGAGGAATAAGGGTGGTTGCAAATAAAGACAACTCGAAGTCGTTAGATGTACCTAGCTCATACAACCGCTGTATATATAATGATTGGCCTATACTACCATCAAAACCATAGCTTACTAGTATATCTGCTTTGAGAGTAACTACATTCTTGGCCATTGCCGCCACTACAACCGAAATTTTAACCCGAATTTTAAACTGAGCACTCAAGCATTCTGAATTTTTGGTCTCAAATACAAAACTTTTTCTGTGATAATTTTGCCATTACTGAGACAAATAAAGACAAAAATGTTTAAACTGTCTTTTTAGAACAAACACTTCTTCATTTAATTTTTCATAATCTCCAATTTTTCTAAGTATATAATTTAAAACTGATGTTTCTTTCTCTCTTTTGTTTTGTTCGCAATAAGCGAAGCAGAGGTTACCTAGAAAAAATGGGATATCTCAAGAAACGCTAAAAATCGCAGCAAGAAATTGAGTGAGTAAACTCAAAATTAAATTCTTAACAATAGTTAATTAATTTCAGCTCTAAAAAATGTTGAAACATTTTTTAAAAGCTTATGGCAAATTGCTTAAGAACTTTTATTTTTCTTCAACTGATTTTTTTACCCATAAGCTATTTTATTTTAACAAATGTTAATGGATTTAGGTAGTACTTTCTACCAGTAATGTTTTCCATATTTAACTTTTTTTCAATCCTTTTTTTTATTAAAAAATATTTTCGGAAATTGTAATTAAAAAATAACACGAAACGCGTCCCAATTAATTTTATTTGAATAAAAGTACTTTAAGACTCAGCTGATTGCTGGTTTTTTGTTTTTATTTCAAAACATAATCTACCTCTATTTGCTCTGAAGTATTCTTTATCATATTATTATAAAAAAAAAAACTCAATTTTCTAAAGTGTGTAATTTGAATTTTGCCCAAAAAAAAAAATAGCAAATTACCTATAGTGCAATGGTAGTGCCTCAGCGTCCATTGTATTTAATTTTTTTTAAATTGTTGTACCCTCCACACCAAAGTGGCAGAAGGTATATATATCGAAAAACTAATTTCCGACCCTATCGATATAGCGATGTCCGTCTGTCCGCCCGTCTGTTGAAATTACGCTTATTCACAAAATAAAACATTTACCTGGGTAAGGTTACGATAATATCATTTGCCATTATTCCCACCACGTTGGTATTTAAAATGGGGCAAATCGCGCATCATTGTGCTGAGATATGTTCAAAAATTTGCAGACACTTCTAAAAAACAAACAACCCAGTGTGTGTCTCGTAATATTTTAGTGGTTGAACATAATCGTTGGACACCAATATTCACAGTTCAAAAAAAGCCACAAAAAATTAAGCAATCATACCAACAAACACAACTACCATGAGCTGTGCTAGTAGTATTGCCACATATTTTTTTTATCTTTATCACGATATATTAAGAAAATCACCAATATGAAAGAAAAAATATAATTCTTAATGAAAAAGTAAAATTTAAAATGAAAAACCAAAAATGAAACATTAAAATTGAATAATGAAAAATTAAAAAATTAAAAAGGAGAAATTAAAAAATTAAAAATTTAAAAATTTAAAAATTAAAAAATTAAAAATTAAAATTAAAATTGAAATGAAAATTAAAATTAAATTTAAAATTAAAATTAAAATTAAAATTAAAATTAAAATTAAAATTAAAATTAAAATTAAAATTAAAATTAAAATTAAAATTAAAATTAAAATTAAAATTAAAATTAAAATTAAAATTAAAATTAAAATTAAAATTAAAATTAAAATTAAAATTAAAATTAAAATTAAAATTAAAATTAAAATTAAAATTAAAATTAAAATTAAAATTAAAATTAAAATTAAAATTAAAATTAAAATTAAAATTAAAATTAAAATTAAAATTAAAATTAAAATTAAAATTAAAATTAAAATTAAAATTAAAATTAAAATTAAAATTAAAATTAAAATTAAAATTAAAATTAAAATTAAAATTAAAATTAAAATTAAAATTAAAATTAAAATTAAAATTAAAATTAAAATTAAAATTAAAATTAAAATTAAAATTAAAATTAAAATTAAAATTAAAATTAAAATTAAAATTAAAATTAAAATTAAAATTAAAATTAAAATTAAAATTAAAATTAAAATTAAAATTAAAATTAAAATTAAAATTAAAATTAAAATTAAAATTAAAATTAAAATTAAAATTAAAATTAAAATTAAAATTAAAATTAAAATTAAAATTAAAATTAAAATTAAAATTAAAATTAAAATTAAAATTAAAATTAAAATTAAAATTAAAATTAAAATTAAAATTAAAATTAAAATTAAAATTAAAATTAAAATTAAAATTAAAATTAAAATTAAAATTAAAATTAAAATTAAAATTAAAATTAAAATTAAAATTAAAATTAAAATTAAAATTAAAATTAAAATTAAAATTAAAATTAAAATTAAAATTAAAATTAAAATTAAAATTAAAATTAAAATTAAAATTAAAATTAAAATTAAAATTAAAATTAAAATTAAAATTAAAATTAAAATTAAAATTAAAATTAAAATTAAAATTAAAATTAAAATTAAAATTAAAATTAAAATTAAAATTAAAATTAAAATTAAAATTAAAATTAAAATTAAAATTAAAATTAAAATTAAAATTAAAATTAAAATTAAAATTAAAATTAAAATTAAAATTAAAATTAAAATTAAAATTAAAATTAAAATTAAAATTAAAATTAAAATTAAAATTAAAATTAAAATTAAAATTAAAATTAAAATTAAAATTAAAATTAAAATTAAAATTAAAATTAAAATTAAAATTAAAATTAAAATTAAAATTAAAATTAAAATTAAAATTAAAATTAAAATTAAAATTAAAATTAAAATTAAAATTAAAATTAAAATTAAAATTAAAATTAAAATTAAAATTAAAATTAAAATTAAAATTAAAATTAAAATTAAAATTAAAATTAAAATT
>OY821518.1:168627748-168629369 GCA_963682025.1 Cordilura impudica | reverse complement strand
AAAAATAAAAAATTAAAATTAAAATTATAAATTAAAATTAAAATTAAAATTAAAATTAAAATTAAAATTAAAATTAAAATTAAAATTAAAATTAAAATTAAAATTAAAATTAAAATTAAAATTAAAATTAAAATTAAAATTAAAATTAAAATTAAAATTAAAATAAAATTAAAAATTAAAATTAAAATTAAAATTAAAATTAAAATTAAAATTAAAATTAAAATTAAAATTAAAATTAAAATTAAAATTAAAATTAAAATTAAAATTAAAATTAAAATTAAAATTAAAATTAAAATTAAAATTAAAATTAAAATTAAAATTAAAATTAAAATTAAAATTAAAATTAAAAATTAAAATTAAAATTAAAATACTAAAATTAAAATTAAAATTAAAATTAAAATTAAAATTAAAATTAAAATTAAAATTAAAATTAAAATTAAAATTAAAATTAAAATTAAAATTAAAATTAAAATTAAATTAAAATTAAAAATTAAAATTAAAATTAAAATTAAAATTAAAATTAAAATTAAAATTAAAATTAAAATTAAAATTAAAATTAAAATTAAAATTAAAATTAAAATTAAAATTAAAATTAAAATTAAAATTAAAATTAAAATTAAAATTAAAATTAAAATTAAAATTAAAATTAAAAATTAAAATTAAAATTAAAATTAAAATTAAAATTAAAATTAAAATTAAAAATTAAAATTAAAATTAAAATTAAAATTAAAATTAAAATTAAAATTAAAATTAAAATTAAAATTAAAATTAAAATTAAAATTAAAATTAAAATTAAAATTAAAATTAAAATTAAAATTAAAATTAAAATTAAAATTAAAATTAAAATTAAAATTAAAATTAAAATTAAAATTAAAATTAAAATTAAAATTAAAATTAAAATTAAAATTAAAATTAAAATTAAAATTAAAATTAAAATTAAAATTAAAATTAAAATTAAAATTAAAATTAAAATTAAAATTAAAAATTAAAATTAAAATTAAAATTAAAATTAAAATTAAAATTAAAATTAAAATTAAAATTAAAATTAAAATTAAAATTAAAAATTAAAATTAAAATTAAAATTAAAATTAAAATTAAAATTAAAATTAAAATTAAAATTAAAATTAAAATTAAAATTAAAATTAAAATAAAAATTAAAATTAAAATTAAATTAAAATTAAAATTAAAATTAAAATTTAAAATTAAAATTAAAATTAAAAATTAAAATTAAAATTAAAAATTAAAATTAAAATTAAAATTAAAATTAAAATTAAAATTAAAATTAAAATTAAAATTAAAATTAAAATTAAAATTAAAATTAAAATTAAAATTAAAATTAAAATTAAAATTAAAATTAAAATTAAAATTAAAATTAAAATTAAAATTAAAATTAAAATTAAAATTAAAATTAAAATTAAAATTAAAATTAAAATTAAAATTAAAATTAAAATTAAATTAAAATTAAAATTAAAATTAAAATTAAAATTAAAATTAAAATTAAAATTTAAATTAAATTAAAATTAAAATTAAATTAAAATTAAAATTAAAATTAAAATTAAAATTAAAATTAAAATTAAAATTAAAATTAAAATTAAAATTAAAATTAAAATTAAAATTAAAA